>CM077082.1:73220804-73445199 GCA_039513925.1 Platanthera zijinensis
TTTACCAATGATACTCTGTGTCTGTCGATCCTGCATCAAAAAAGAAGAAGAGGTGAATGTGATAGAGCAATTCAAATCGATAGTTAGGCAACTAACAGAAAGTAAATTAAACGGGGAATCAGGAACATGGAGAGCCGAGCGGAAAGAGATAGAGGAATTGAGAGGGATGTCAGCAGAGCCGGAGACAGGAACGGTGTCGTCATTGGCCACTGTGATAAACTTAGGATGTATCCAAGTATTGATGTGGCTTCAGTAAGGTGATATAGTGAGTAGCACCTGAATCCACTATCCAGCGTGGACTAGTGGAGAGACAAGTGATACCTTCATTAGAGATGGAGGCAACAGAGGCGGGCTGGTGGCAGAAGGACTGCGGGCAGCAACAGAAGCAGTCGGACGATGAGGAAGACCATGTTTGAGGTAGCAGGTCGCATCCAGGTGTCCATCCTTACCATAGAAAGAGCACTTAGGCCGTGACCGGCCACCTCGAACACTTCCCCGAGAGCCTGAATGTCCTACACGGGTAGGGGGGAGAGGTAGTAATGGCGCAGAAGAGTGTTGGAGAAAAGCCGGGGAAGGAGGGCCAATAGCATCAGAGGCAGCGAAACCTTTAACAGCAAGGAGCATACGTCAAAGAATGAGGGAATAGTAGCAGACGATAGGATATAAGCCCGAACACTGAAGATGAGGTGGAAAACGAGCCATCATCATTGCAATACCAACAGCTTCCTTTTGAGCACGTTGGGCAGCGAGATCTGTAGTCGGGGGCTGATGTTGAATCTAGGCTTCAACCAGTGACTTGGACCGAGCAACAAAAGAGGTCAAGTTAGCAGCACTGTCGGAGTGAAGGGTCTGGAGATCGGTGATGATATCATACAGGTGATGGAGACTGTCCTTGCCTGAGTAAAGAGAGTGGAGCACATCCCACATCGCCTTGGCCATCTCGTGATACATGGTCATACGGTAAGGTTAGTCATCAAGAGAGTTGAGAAGCCATGTTTGAACATGACCATCGTTAAGAATCAAGTCATCGATAGGTGCAAAGGGAACAGCCTGAGTCAAATGATGCAGAAATCCCTTCGATTGAAGAACTCGGCGAACAGAGTGCACCCACTAACCAAAGTTCTTCTTCCCAGTAAGAGAAATAGTGGTAATTCGCAACTCGTCACGGAGTTCAGGAACAGGGAAAGCCCCTCAACTGGAGTGGAAGTGGCAGTAGAAGTATTCATGACCAAGGAACCGTTGGTAAAGCAAAGCTACTACCCAACAAGGTGGGTAGACGGCTACAAGCAGGAGAGCTGCGGCTAGGAGAAGAAGGTACAGAGGACAGGGAGAAGCAGCAGCAGAAAACCGGAGGCAAGAACAGCAGCGACTAAGCAAGGCCGCAGCGAGCAAAGAACACGACGGCGCGGTTTGAAGCAGGCTAACCGTCAAGGCCACGTCGGACTGAGCAGCAACTGAGAAGAGTTCACGGTGGACAGAGCAGCGAACTGAGCAGCGGACTGAGACGAGACTGCGACGGATTAAGAGAAAAGAAAGACTGCGGCGGCTGAAGCAGACAGCACGGAGTGTGATAGAGCAACAAGCCCGCGGGAGTCAGCAGCGACTAGAAGAGAAATCGAGCCAATCCGCATCGAACAGCAGAGAAGGGGCAAGCAGTGGGCAGATCACGCAACGAGAATAGGTCGGCAAGAGTAGGTCGCGCAACAAGCAACCCACACGATAACAGAGTCACACGCGATAAGCTGATAGCGAAGAAGGCAGAGCGGTCTGGCTAGCGACGAGAGAAGGAGACCGCAGAGAGACAGCAGGATGGACCTCGTAAGCTGACCGCAGAGAGACCGCAGTAGACCGTGAGAGAAGGAGACCGTGAATAACGGGAAGATGTCGCAGGAATCAAGCAAGAAAAAGTCGTAGCGACAAGAAGGTAGATCGAGCGGGAGGAGAGGAGGCCGCAGGTACGAGAAATGAAGCGGGTCCCATGGAGCAGGCAGGGGAGATTATAAAAGGAGAGAGAAGAGGAGGTGGGGTGGTAGGTGGCTCCACAGGAAAGTGTCCTGCGGTTAGAAAGGAAACCGCAACACTAGACCGGATGAGGGTTGAGTCGGGAATCCGCAGCACGAGCGGTTAGAAAAGAAGCTAGTCGTCCGAAACAGGAGGTATCGATGACTAGTGGTTAGAAAAACCCAAACCGCCCAGAGGGATCGATAGCTCTGATACCATGTAGAAAAGAACAAAGACACTTCGGAAAAACTTTGTATATCCTTCTTGTGTATGTAAATACAATGTATGAATACATATATATATAGGGAGAGGAGAGAGAGAAGAGTCTCATTTACAAGATGTGGGACTATTACAAGAGAAGAAGAGGAAAAATAAATCGGCCAATATATGGGCCTTTACATAGTATTTTCTAACATGAACATTTAAGGCGGCGTCAATTTGTCCTAATGTGGTACATGCGAGGGGGCCGCTCGGGCATATGCGTAACATTATTCTGCCCTTGAAAATCGACCTACCCCCCAAGGTCGAACCGCCAATCTTAGTCAGAATCTTGGGTGTTGTACAGCTTGTGGATGAGAGGCGGCGTCCGTAAAAAGGAGGAATGATGATGTCGAGGACACTAGAATGGAGGTTGCTGGATCTTTACGTATAATTAGTGAATGGTGACAATATTTAGTGGCAATATTTCATGGGGGTAAAAGTTGTAAGTCCTTGAACAAAGACTAATGAACAAAGATATAATTTCAATAAATCAAAATCAACAAAAACTAACTAAATCCTCTCTAATAATGATATAATTTGGAGGATGAGTACCAAATGCACCTCTTTTTGCTATTCATGATTTTCCTTCTTCTAATTTCCCTTTCATAGTTTGGATTTGCTTCTTTTATGATTAGGTATTCTTATAATTCCACAAGCTTCCTTTACCTTTGAGCATTTGGATTCATTTGGGCTTTGAGCTTTTAAAATCAATTCTTCTATTAATTTTTGGGTTTTGTTTTGAGATGAATTCATAGACCTTTCTTCCTCACCATCAAGGTTGGTTGTGGGTCTTGCCCTCTCTTGGTTGGGTCTTGGTTCCTTGATTGTCTTGTATTAGAGTTGATTTGCATGTTATTATTATGACCTGGGCCTATGCAATGGGTTTTGATAGATGTGGTTGGGCCTTGGTTTGTTGTACCTGATTTCATGCAATTACCTTTAATTAAATGGGTGGAATAGATTTCTTGGCTTGGTTTTGGCTTTGGTATGAAGGGAATTAAATACATAAAAAAAGAAAAGTGGCTGCCCCCCTTGGAATTTGATGCTTTGGAGGAGGAGAAAATTACCTTTGCACCCTTTGGTGGGCTCTAGTTGGGCTTCCTCCCTTCTTTTGATTAAAATCCAATGGTGATGAGGAGGCATGGCTGAGAATTGATGTGGAAGTGTGTTTTTTTATGGAAAATAAAAAAAACACTCAGCAGGGATTTCTTTTATTCCCAAGAGCCCCCTGTTATGTGTCGTAGTGCGTCATTATTATGCGTCGTATTACGTATCGTATTATGAGGTGTCAATCATGTTGTTGTATATTTATTATCATTTATTATGTTAGGTGAGAGTTAGGAGATTGCTAGGTGAAAGTTAGGAGGTTATTAGGTGAGTCATCATTACATGTAGCCTATAAAAAGGCATGTGGGGATATGTATGAGTCAAGCAATCAAGTATTCTAATTCCTTCTTCTATTGTGAGATCTTGGTGGCTCTCTCCTCCGACGAGCAACCCCGCTTAGGCAGCCGCGGTAACGGCTCCGTAGTATCCCGTCACCATCTCCACCACCCGCATCCCTACTTCCGGCCACCACCGAAGGACCATAACAACTTGGTATCATAGGAAACCTTCTCGTCCTCCACTGTTTTCGTCGACCCAAAATTTCTCCTCGACCGACGCCTCCTCCCCTGCTTTCTGCTGCCATTGACGGACATCGCCGCTTTCGTTTTCCTGCTCCAGTGCCAACCCGTCGGGACCGCTCCAGCACCGACCCGCCTGGACTGTCCCAGCGCCGCTGCCGATCGTCCGCCATTTTTCGAGTCCTGCTCCAGCGCCGACCCGTCGGGACTGCTCCAGCGCCGACCCGCCTGGCCTGCTCCAGCGCCACTGACGATCGTGCTCGTCATTGCCGTTCCAGAGCTGCCTCTCCCTGCTTCCCTCGATCCTCCCGCTTCTACCTGCTTTCCTCGAGCCGCTCGCGCTTTGCTTTTCATCGAAGCCCTTTCCGCCGCCTTAGGCCATCATATTTATTCCATTCCCTTTACTCTGTGGACCCCGCCATCCTTCCTCCTTTACTTATTTAACAAGCCCTGCTCCCGGTCCCTATTTCTCTCCATCTCGTGCTATTTCTTAAATCCAAACGCCACTTTCTCCTTTTACTAATTTCCAGCGGGCCCCTCTATCTTGGCGTCAATATTGGGCGCCACCGGGGCTCTCGTGGTCATTCCCCGCAAGCAGACTCGGTGCAATCCAACCGCCCAGTCACCCGCTCCTCTTCTCGCTCCACATCTCGCACTATGGGCGACTCCTCGGAACAACTCAATCAGATTATGTCCATGCTACATGACCTCATGACGCAACAAGCTGCGCACACTGCTCTCGCGGACCGTCATCAGGAGGCCATTGTTGCGCTCGCCAAGTGCATCGATGATCTGTCAACCGCCCCGCCACATGATCATGCAAGCAGCAGTCAGGCACAGTCACTTCTCCGCAACGCCCCACAGCTCCTGACCGTCCACGAACCACCCCCATCGGTCCTCGCGCGCCCCAACGCTGCAATTGTGTCGCGCTATACCAGATTAGAGTTTCCAACCTATGATGGGAAAATTGATCCCTTGAGCTGGCTTACCAAGTGTGAACAATTCTTCGGCCACCAGCAAACTCCAGCAGCAGATCAAATCCATCTCGCATCTTTCCATATGCTCGACTCCGCTGTTTTATGGGCTTCTTAACTTCTCACCGACAGGCCAAATCTAATTTGGGATGACTTCAAGCGTCTCTGCAACTTGCGTTTCGGACCTCCTATTCGCAGTAACCCCCTCGGTGCACTCACAACTCTACGACAAACGGGTACCATAGACGAGTACATGGAACAATTTCAGCTTCTCTTAGCGCATGTCCCTCTTGCCCCGGATATGCAGGTGAACATTTTCACCGCAGGACTTCACGAGCGACTGTGTCTGGATGTAGAGTTTGAGGCCCCCCGGGACTTAGTGACTGCTATGAGTCTGGCCCGGCTCTGTGATCGTCGTCTCCAGCTATCCCAAGAGGCATATCCACCTGCTACCGACATTGTTCCACAGGACCGACGCGAGGGTCCTCCAGCACCACAGGTCCGCCGCTTATCTCGGGCTGAGATGCTGCAACGCCGCGCGCAAGGATTGTGTTTCAATTGCGATGAGCAGTATACTCGTGGCCACAGGTGCACCCGACTTTTCTACCTACACGTTGAGGACTCTGACGACGAAGGCATCGGATAAAGCTTGAGGTCAAGCTTTTTTCGGAGGACGGGTGAGATGTTATGTGTCGTATGTTATGTGTCGTATTGCGTCGTATTATGTATCGTATTATGAGGTGTCAATCATGTTGTTGTATCTTTATTATCATTTATTATGTTCGGTGAGAGTTAGGAGATTGTTAGGTGAAAGTTAGGAGGTTATTAGATGATTCATCATTACATGTAGCCTATATAAAGGCATGTGGGGGTATGTATGAGTCAAGCAATCAAGTATTCTAATTCCTTCTTCTATTGTGAGATCTTGGTGGCTCTCTCCTCCGACGAGAAACCCCGCTTAGACAGCCGCGGTAACGGCTCCGTAGTATCCCGCCACCATCTCCACCACCCGCATCCCTACTTCCGGCCACCACCGAAGAAGGACCATAACACCCCCCCCCCCCTTCCTTTCTCCTCCCTTTCCCTTCGCCTTCCCCTTTCCTGAATGCTGGAGCATTTCTCTTGAATCCTGTAACTTCCTCTCTCTTGTTTTGGCTTGGGTTTGCAAGGACCAGATGCTGCCTTACTCTCTTCTCTAGTTAACTTCCGAGCTGAGCTCGCTGATGACTCCGGTTGGGCTCTGTGTAGCTTCTGTCGTGGGCTCCCACTTCTTCTCCCCTTGGAAATTCTAGAGGTGAGCATATACTTTATCTTCTCCTCCTTCTTGGATTACTCCTCTTGAAGTTATAATGAGTATTAATTTGGGGGATTTAATTAAGGGGCATTGTTGGCTGTTATTTTATTGCTGGAATTTCTATATTTTACTGATTAAATCTCTCTTGGACAGCCAATAAACCTTTTTCCTTGCCGCTTTTTGAGTCCGGGGATTTGTTATATTGTGTTAAAATATACAAGGGTATATTAGAGGGATTTAATCAATATTGTGGCTTTTTTGAGGGCTTTAATCAATATTGTGGTTGCTGTTTTTAAGGGCTTTAATCAATATTGTGGCTGCTGTTTTTGAGGGCTTTAATCAATATTGTGGCTGCTGTTTTTGAGGACTTTACTAAATATTGTAGCTACTGTTAGAGGGGATAACAAAAGGATTTAAAATCTGTGTGTGTGTGGCTGCTATTTTGGGTACAATTAGTGGTTGTTTTGGGTACAAATAGCGGCTTCTTTGGGTACAATTAGTGGCTGTTTTTTTGTACAAATAAAGTTGCAGCATAGTGCTGTGAAAGTGCAGTTATTATAGCATTTATGGTGGTTGTGTGTATGTTTTCAAAAATAAAATCTGTGACGATGCCCTTTCCATTAGATCTTTTAAAAATTCACCTCTCGATTCCTTAATATTTTACTTCGACGATCCACAATGTTGTACGGCTCTTTCGGACCGGACAAATAGGGCTTTATTTGAACGTCTGAAGCTGAGACCATCTTCTTGGAATCAATAACATATTTCCTCAAGTACGATACGTGGAACAAATCATGGAAATTTGCATGTCTGAGAGTATGCTTTTCTTATTATGGCTGGAGATCTATTTTTATTGTGCTGCCATGGTAATTTTCAATCAAGCAAAAAATTTTAAGACGAGCAATGAGAATGTCTTAAATATAGCTTATGTAAGTTGATATATTAATTAAAGGCTCCATTGGAAAGAGGTTATCTCTTTTATGGATGCATTCATATAAGTAGAATAATCACTATATTGTAGATAATTTGCTATTAAGAGAAATTTTATGCACGAAAAAAGGTTTCAATTCAATTATGTTTTTGAAAACATTTGACAAAGGATCTTATGATGAAAAGAAGTTAGAAAAATAAAGATTATGTTTTGATAAGTGTTGGAAATCAGAAAAACTCAAAATTAATTTCATTTAGAGTACACTCATTATATAGGAGTGGGAAATACAATAGAAATACAATAACAAATCATAAACTCCAAGTCTCCAACACTCCCCCTCAAGTTGGGCTTGTGATGTCTATCAAACGTGCCCATAATATATCCAAAGGCTCTCTGACCCAACCACTAAGTAAAAACATAAGCCAGTTGTTGATCTGAGGGGACAAAGGAAGTGCTCACAACTCCGTTTACCATTGTTTCCTTGATGAAATGTCTATTAACTTCAACATGTTTAGTGCGTGCATGCTAAACAGAATTGTGCGTAATGTCGATAGCCTCCTTGTTGTCACAATAAAGCCTGATGGGGCCCCTGCTTTGAATCCCAAGATTGTACATAATATATTGAATCCACGTTCCTTAACATATCTCATGATCCATAGCTCTAAATTCTGCTTCAGTACTAGATATATTGTTTTTTCTTCTCTAGGTTACTAGATTACCCCCAACCATGGAATAATATCCATAAATGGATCTTCAGTCATCAACAGATCCGGTCAATCGGCATCTGTGAAAACTTCAATGGTTAACTCTTCACATGGGGTGAACAAGATACCTCATCCAGGAGAGGATTTGAGATATCGTAAGATCCGATGGGCAACATCCAAGTGGAAAGACCTAGGAGAATGCATGTATTGACTGATTATCCCAACAGCATAAGAGATATTTGGGCGGGTATCATACAGGTAGATAAGCCTCCCTACTAGCCGTTGAAAACAAGTGATGTCTGCAACAACTTCTCCATCGCCTCTCCCTAATTTATGATGGGTTTCAATTGGGGTATTAGCAGGGCTACACTCATTCATCTCAGTTGTCTTGAGTATGTCAATGATGTACTTCCACTGAGAGATAAAGATCTCAAGCTTGGAACTGACGACTTCAATGATTAGAAAGTATTTGAGATTTCTCAGATCTTTTACCTCGGATTCGCTCGCCAATCTTGTCTTCAGACATTGGATCTCCACTTTCATCCCCAGTTATAACAAAGTCATCCACATGTGCAATGAGAGAGGTCAGCTTTCCTTGCTTATGCTTCGTAAACAAGGTGGTCAGCATTGCTCTAAGTATAACCAAATGTCCTTGTGGCTCTATGGTACCTTCCAAACCAAGCCTAGGAGATTCTTTTAGGATATAAAGAGCCAACTTCAGCTAGCAAGAATTTCCCTCAAATCCTTTAGCGGCAAGACCCAGAGGTAGAGACATGTATACCTCCTCTTTCAAATCTCTATAGAGGAGGCATTCTTCACATCTAACTGGTTGAGATTCCACTATTTGCATACTGCACATGAGAGAAGGATTCTAATGGAATTCATCTTTGCTACAGGAGCAAAGGTTTCCTGATAGTCAATCTCAGCAGTCTGAGTATTGCCTCTGGCCACCAATCTAGCTTTGTAATGTTCAACAAGTCCCAGGGAGTTTTGCTTCACTGAAAAGATTCACTTGCACCCAACAATAGTCTTCCCTTGAGGAAGGTGAACTAGATCCACATGCAATTCTTTTCAAGTGCCATCATTTCTTCAAGTCTTTAAGCATAGCATTCGTCCACTTTTGGTGCCACATAGCTTACTGCCAAAAAGAGGGGGTGCATATGAAAGACAGAGAAGTGAGAAATACTCTATGCGGGGAAGACAAAAAGTCATAAGTCGGATAATAAGATAAGGGATTTTGGGTGCATGTGCGGTTACCAAGAGAACCAGAAGATGGATTTGGTGGCAGATCTGGTATGGTCACCGAAGCATGAGTGTTTGTGACCCTACGTCTCTAAGTATAGAACTATAAAGGAGGAGGTCGATGAGACAAAGACGGAGGCAGAACTACCGGACTAATAGGATGAGTAGGACTGGCAGGCTGATATGAAGGGGAAATAGGTAGAGTAGAGGGAAAGCTCACTTCAATGGTAACAGTCTCCCCCTAAAGTGAGTTCCCATGGTAAGATATGAATTTATAATAGGTAGCATCCATAGAGACAAAGGTCTTTTGGGTCACAGGATAAAAGCATGTATACCCTTTTGGGTGGGAGAATAGTCGATAAAGACACCACAACGCATGGGGGTCAAGTTTGGAAGTGTGATGCACGTGAACAAAACACACACCCAAAGATAAGAATTTGAGTATGAGAAACCCCAAAAGTGTCGAGGGACCTTTTAAAGAGAAGGATAGGAATAGGCATGCAGTTAATAAGATGTGTCGTCATAAGGGAAGCATCCCCAAACCCAATCATATTTAAGAAGATGCATCCTAAGCAAGAGACGTCGAGCCATCTCAATGACGTGTCAATTCTTATGATCAACAACCCCATTCTGAGCAGGGTGGAAACACAAGAAGTTTGGTGAATGATGCCCAGGTCACTGAGGTAGCGCTCAAAGTAGGATTCAATGTACTCGTGACCATTGTCCTTGCGCAACACTTTAATGGTAGCATGGAACTGATTCGTTATCATTTTATGGAACCATTAAAATAGAGGAAAGATTTCATTTTTGTTATTCATCAGGTAAGCATGCGTGCAACAAAAAAACAATCTATTAAAGTAAAGAACTAGTGAACCAGAAATAGAAGCACCCGAGCAAGGGCCCCAAACATCAAAATGAATAATCACAAAAGAAACAGTGGGGAGGGAAACATGAGTAAGAGAAGTACGTGTGTGCTAACTAAGTTTACACACATCACAAGTAAAATTATTAAAAAAGATGCAGACATAGCAGGTAATAAAAGTTTCATAGAAGAAATAGACGGATGTCTTAGGCGACAATTCAAAGAATGCAAATTAGAAGGATGAGCCACATGAAGAGCTTGCAGAGGAATCGTGCTGGAGGGATCAAACACAAAAGCCTTTGCACAGTCTACCAGAGTCAATCATCGCCCCCGTCTTCAGGTCCTGAAAGATACAAGAAGCGGGGAAAAAGTCACTGAGTAATTTATAGAGTTAGTCAAGTGACTAATAGAAAGCAGATTTCAAGTAAACTAAGGAATGTAAAGAATCGAAGAGAGGGTGAGGTAAGAGCATGGAATGGATCCTTTTCCAACAATAGAAGAAAAAGATCCATCAGTAATGCTCACTTTGTCTCTACCAGACCGAGGAAAGTAGGATACGAAACCTGTCGCAGAGCCATTCATATAGGAGGTAGCTCTGGAGTCGATGATCCACCGGGTGGAGTGTACAGTAGCATAATGTGCACCAGGGAGCCCCTTGGTGGGCATAAGAGGACGATGAAGAACTAGAAGGCCCAGACGGTTGACCATGCATCATGTGACAGAAAGCTTGAATTTCATCAGCAGAAAGGGCAGAAGGAGCTCTCGTAATAGTAGGGTAACCATGGGGCGAAGTAACTTCAAAGGCGTCTGCAAGATGTGCAAATCTGAATGGAAGTGGTCAAACTTGAGCACAACCATACCCACAGCCTCCGCAAGAGGCAGGTCCACCTTTTAGAGGGGGAAATATGTGAAGCTTAAAGCAAGTATCCCTAGTATGGTGTGCCTTCCCACAATATACAGATCAAATGATCCCTCTCCGTAGACTTGGGTCTAATTTTACGAGTAGGACAACCACTAGGGTTGAACTGAACAGCAAGGGAAGAGCCCTCCGATCCAGAGTCAGGGAGTAAGGTCTATCGGCGATCAAATTCTTGTCACAAAAGACAGTCGATTTTGGCAGAGAAGCACTTGGATCAAAATCACGATGCAGAACATGAAAAAACTCAAAGATCTGGTTGCATTCTTCTCGAGCCCGAATAAGCACTTCATCGTGCGGAGAGACAAGAGTAAGTGCATCAAAGTGATCCTATTCTTGATAGAGCTACATAAACTCCAAGTAAAAGGCGGAGGGGGAACGATCGCCCCGCCTCAAAAAAAATATTCGCCATCGAAGTTGAAAAATCTAAGCAACATTCCCACGACAAGAATATGTAACCTCATCTCGCTTCCAATTATCGACTGAAGTGTCCACGAACAGGTAATTGCGAGTTATAGAGTCTTACATGGAGTTGAGCAGCCACGACATCACCAAGGTGTTTTCAAATTCCCATTGTGACCAATATGTGGATGTCTGGGCAGGAGTTGTGGTTGTGTCACTAATATATTCAAACATACGGCGACTTTTGAGAGTAAGAGTGACGGAACGAGCAAACGGGAGGTTGTTGGTGTCATCAAGTTTCATGGTGGTAATTTGAGAAGAGACATGTTCATCGGTTGCACGGCCGGATCCCAAAACCGACAACGGGTGGATGCAACACGAACACCGGAGGACGTATTTGTAGAATCAACACTTCCATCCATATCAATCCAAGGATAGAAACCAAGGGATCGCGGATATGATAAGAGGGGCACAACCCTAGGGTATCTTCATAGAAAGAGAACAGCCCGAAAAAGGGCCCGGCAACGGAACCAAGCGTAAGTAACAAATCAGATATAGGAATAAACATCCTCAACAGAAGGAACAAATGTTGGAAATGCGAGACTCAAAGTCTCATGTAGCCGGCGCCCGGAAGCAACGAACGGATCGGGCGCAAAAACGTCACGGAAAGAGCGGGCGGTGGAGGGACGATCGTTGTAAAAAAGAGAGACGTGGAAGACGTCAGGCAGGAGATAGGAAAGCGGGATGCGGGCGAACGAGCGGCGAGCGAGCGGACGTGGGATGTGAGCAGGAGCGAATGAGCGGACAAAAGCGAGATTAGCACGGCTCTGATACCATTTTAGAAATCAGAAACCTCAAAATTAATTTCATTTAGAGTACACTCCTTATTATATAAAAGTGAAATACAATAGAAATACAATAAATAAATCATAAACTCCAACAATAAGATTCCTTTATGAGATTTTTTATGCAAAGTTGCATGATGTTTCACTATGTGAGAATAATCATATTCATCATTGATGTAATAGTGTTATTTTGATGCTTATCTTTATGTTAACATGAAATCACCCGGGATGTTAAAGATGGTAATGTCTTCTTGTATCATGTTAAAAGTATTGTTCTAAGAGTAATTGATAATGCCTTTTTAATGCTTAAAGTTCTCTTTCAATGGTAATGCTTGAAATTACAATGTCACCTCGAATGAAATGCACAGAGTCAAGGCTTGTTCTCCTTGGTGAAATCAGGAAGAGCGAGCATCGGAGTGGTCGTCATGGCCCCCTTAAGGGCTTGGAAGGCCGCCTCCGCCTCCGCCGGCCAGTGGAAGGCGTCCTTCTGTAATAGCTGAGTCAACGGTCGAGCGATCTTGTCATAGTCTTTGACAAAGCGTCGGTAATATCCTGTAAGCCCCAGGAAATTCCGTAGCGCTCGGACCGTATGTGGACGGGGCCACGATAGCATGCTCTCGATCTTCTTGGGGTACGCATTGACCCCGCTAGCGGATACCAAATGTCCCAGGTACTCCACCTCCTCCGGCCCAAACGAACACTTGGACTGCTTAACATATAGCTGGTGCTGGCGGAGGAGGATGAAAACGTGCTCAACATGGGCCAAATGCTCCTCCCAACTGGTACTGTAGATGAGGATGTCATCGAAGAATATCAACACTGATCGGCGGAAAAGCGGCCGAAAGATCTCGTTCATCACTACTTGGAACGTGGACGGTGCGTTGGTGAGCCTGAAAGGCATCACCAAAAATTCATAGTGCTCATCATGAGTACGAAAGGTTGTCTTGTGTATGTCCTCCTCGCGCATTCGAATTTGATGCTAGCCCGATCGGAAATCGAGTTTGGTGAAAAGGCGAGCGCCGTGCAGTTCGTCTAGCAGTTCTTCGATCAAGGGAATGAGAACTTTTCCTTGATAGTAGAGCTGTTAAGACCACGGTAATCCACACAAAATTGTCATGTCCCGTCCTTCTTCTTAACTAGAATGATGGGGGACGAGAAAGGGCGAATAATTTCGGCAGTCAGCATTTCCCTGACGCTGTGCTCTATCTCGGTCTTCTGGATGTACGGGTAACAGTAAGGTCGGATATTGGTAGGCTCTGCGCCCATTTTGAGCTGAATCGGATGATCTCTAAACCGCGGTGGTGGCAGTGTGCGCCTGCACCTGAAAGATATCTGCATATCGCGCCAGTAGTGCCTGCATCTAAACTGGTACAATTGGAGACTCAGTGGGAGCCGGTGTAACCTCCATAATTACTCCCATCATGCTGCCCTGGTTCTCTAGTCGCTCCAAGCTCCGAAGGAATATTTCCATCATAGGCGAAGATTTTAGGCCCCCCAGACAGTATTGTTTCCCATGCTGTAAGAACATCGTCATCTGGTCACAGACAAAGGTCACCTGCCTCAACTGCGGCAGCCACTGCACCCCAAGCACCATGTCAGAACCACGAATGGGTAGAAGGTAGACGTCTGTGCGCCCTGCATACCCTTGTATCTGTAGCTCCACCCCCTTCATCACCCCTTCGGACTGCAATTTGCTTCCGTCTGCCACCATGACCTGAAAGGCAGCCCCCTTATCAATCACATGCCCCACCCGTTGTGCCACATCGGGATGAATGAAGTTGTGGGTGCTCTCACTATCCACCAAAATTGTCACCTTCTCCTGACTAATCTTTCCCTCAATCCGCATAGTGAGGGGGTGTTGCATCCCTCCATTGCCTGTATGGAAACACTGAACTCGATCAAGCCAAGTCCTCCTCCGACTCTGCCCCGGGTAAGATCTCGTCATCGGCATCCTCATGTAACATAAAAATCTGTATTTTCTGGCATTTGTGCCCGGGCACAAACTTCTCATCGCAGTTGAAACACAGGCCCTTCTCTTTCCTTGCCTGTAGCTCGACCCATGATAATCGTGTCACAGTTGGCTTGTTGGCCTCCGGCGTCTCTCTCCGGACAACTGTCTGGGTAGTCGCGGGCTTCCCCGTGGTGCGCGTCCGTTGTCGGTTGCAGCGCTCTTCCTGTATGCGGGCCAGGCTGATGGCATGATTCAGACTGCATGGCATATAAGCCTGAACCTTATCACGCAAGTGCCCCTTCAGTCCCGAGACAAAACAGCTGAGCAGCGTCTTCTCTTCTCAGTGTACCCGATTTGCCAATTTCTCGAATTCGGACCGATACTCCATCACGGTTCCCTTCTGCCGCAACTTCTGTAGAAGGAACTCAAAGTCCTCATACTCCAGTGGCCCGAATAAGGCGGTGAAACCTTCCATGAAATCAGTCCAGGACACATAGTCCCTGCCCCTCAGAAACCACTGCGTCCATTAAAATGGATCGTACTCCAAAGAAAAGATGCTAGCTGCACCCATTGGCCCTCTGGCACCTCCTGATAACTGAAAAAGAGCTCGGCCTTCTGTACCCACTGTAAAGCGTCCCCTCCGTTGAACCTTGAAAAATTCATGCGTGTTAGCTTAGGAGACATATACGCACGCGGAGCGGCTTGGCCGTGCCAACCTTTCCCTTGCCTATTCCATGCCGATTCATCTCGGCTCCATCGGACCGGTGTTGGCGCCCGGGTAGCCCTGAAATGGCTGGCCGCCCCAAGGAGCGTCGACTCCGCAGCCCCCCCCCCCCCTGGAGGCCCGACGCCACGCGATGGAGGCAAGATACCCCCCCCCCCCCCCGCCCCTCCCATTGGTACTCCTGGAGCCCTTCCGGCTCCTCCTTGCTCGTCGCCGAGCAATATCCAGGGCGTACGGCCCGTGTTTTAGTCCCCCTGCTCGCCGTTGTACCGCTCCCAGGGCGGGTGACCCGTGCCGACGTCCGCATCCCAGATCTGGGTCAATCCAGCCCCAGGTGAAGCCCCGCGGTTCCCCCATGTCGACGTTGTGCCGCCGATCGCGTCGGCTCCCTATCCGCTCGCTCCCGCCTCTGTACGCGCGGGATCGGCCGATCCGGCTATTTGCCCCGCTTGCGGCCCGGGATGTTGTGATGCATAGGTCTCGGCGGCCTGATTTTGTAATCCTCCGGCCTCTTCGTGCGTCGTCGTCTTTCCTTTCAAATTTTGCGCTAACAGCGCCTTGATTTCCTCCATCCGGGCGTCGATCAGTTCTTCCAATCAATGCGTAGAATCCCTCATTTCCTCCTCGATGGCGGCCACCGAGTCCGTCAAGCCGACATAGTTTTCTTCTTGGGTTTCCAGTCGAGTGATTTCCTCTTGTGTGCGTGTGGTAACCATGGTGGAGAAGCGAATCCTCTGATACCAAATGTTAAGAGAGAACTGGAGAAGTGGAGGCTAAGGAAAAAGCTATAGAGGAATTAGGGTTAGGAAGGAGGGAGAAAAGAAATACCTTGAAATATTCTTACATAGCTCCGCACAAAGAGGCCCGGGTATATTTATTCCCGGGCCAAGAAGGGTCGGCCGGCCCCTCCCAAACGGGGTTGAACCGGGGTGGTTCAGCCCCCCAAACCGCCGAATTAGAGAGTGGGTGGGGGCTGAACCGGATGGTTCAGCCCCGTTGTCGTCTGCCTTCTTCTTCCGCCTGCGAGCGTATGTACGTCCAAAGAATTGAGTCATGTTCGGGGGCGTAACAATTCACTACCCCCTCGGCCACGAGCTAATCATCTACACCAACCACTAGAGCCTACAAAACCTACAGCAATCCCTCCAGACCTAAGAGAATCACTTCTAGCTCAACAAACTCTTGAGCTGCACTAACTGCATCAGCTATAAAAATACAACCACAAAAATCAAGTTATTGACGTACATTCAGATGCACTAGATGCTACCCTCCACCACATTTCTAATTTTCAATTCCTCACTTTAAATTCCTTGGCCATCTTCACGTGACTATTCATCAAACCACACCTGCAGACAACTACATGCTGATATCCTTAGTAGCAAGGCAAACTTACCCCACATCCACATCAATAACGGTCTCATATATTGCAAAATTAAGTCGGAAATTCAATTGTTCACAAGGCACCTATAACCCTCATGCACCTTAGCAGTATGGGAAGTTTTGAAGTTATCGTATTTCCGCTTATTATGGTCTTTGTAATAGAGTCTCGGGTATATATGGGTTCGGTCCCACATTATGAGTTTGACTTTGTGAGTAGTTTTGCAAGTTTAATAAATTGCCCATTTGAGGATGAATAAAACGCACCTTCTATTTCTCTCTAATTATTTCAACATGATATCAGAGCAAAATTTTATTCCTTCCAAAAATTTTCGCCCTAAAATGTTGGTTCCCTGAAATTTCTAGCAGAAAAAATTCCGTGGTTTTTCCCTCTATCGATCCCTCTCCTGAGCCCAATGATTTCTTCTGCTTATGTTTCACTCCCGTTGAGCTGATCTTGTTGCTGGCCTCAGGGAGTCTACTGTTGATCTCGTTGACGACAGTTCTTGGCGTTGCTCCAGTTGACGTTCTCGTCCGCTATTCCCACTGATGACCCCGTCGTGGTTTTTGTCTCCAATTCCTGCAGACGATCCTGCTTCCTACTGGCGCTGTCGTTTTTGTCGCTGCTCCAGTCGACTATTCTTCTGATGATCCATGGTCTTGTTCACGAGATATCATCCTGCATGTGCTCTGCTGCTCCTGATCTCATCCACTCCTCTGCTCCCGATCCAGCCGCTGCCCCTCGTGCTACGACCAATTCCAAGTGTTGCTACCCCTTCTGGGGTGTTGATCTCTCACCGATGAGGAAATTTTGCGATGGTTTAGTCGATTTTATGTGCCTTTAATTATCTTTATTTGGTTATTGTTAGTATATGCTTAATATAATCATGTTACGCTTGCATGCACGTGTATACCACGTAAGAGGGAGTTCTTGTGACGAAGGCCACTCAGATGGTATTTCTAGACTCTCTTCTTAGTCCCACACAGTCATCCATGCTTATGTCTTGTGTTTTTTCTGTCTCCCAAATTTTCTTTGTTGATTGGTATGTGGTATGGCCTTTGTTGGTTGACAAGTATTCCAGCGGATTGTGTGGGATGGAAGTATCTCGGGTGGCCCGTCTGCAGATTTGAATCCAGTAAGTTGTGTCGTGTGGGAGTATCCCTTGTGGCCAGTTTGTTGACTTGATTCCAACGGGTTGTGTCGTGGGGGACTGTCTGATGACGATTTTTATCTAGTGACCCGTCTGATGATTTGCCCCACTTAACCAACCTTCATTACCATCATATGATGTTTTCAAGTTGAAGATTACCCCTGGGGCTTCAGAGGGAGTGTTCAAGTTAACGTATTTTTGTTTACTATGGTCTTTGTAATAGTCTTTAGGTATATATGGGTTTAGTCCCACATTGTGAGTTTGAGTTTGTGAGTCATTGCAAGTCCTATAAATTGGCTCTTTGAGGATGAATAAAACACACCAATTTATCTCTAATTTTTTCAAGATGAAGAGCATCCAAGGATTTCCTCTCGTACATCCTCACCTCTTTCGGAAAATTATCATCATTATAATTTTTGAATGACTCTCCAAATACACTCACCTCATGCCAGCACCCACCTAGTTCATTTCTCTGTCATCAAACTACATTAGTGAGTGACCCATTTTAAGCTCTTTTTGGCGGGCACACTTCAAACCTTAGGGAATTACCTTTAAAACAAGTACTTACCACCCTTAAAGAACACCTTTGTGGCTTATGCCTGGACAAGACTGCAATGATGTTGACTAGATTGTTGCGTTGAATACTAGTACAAATCAAATCACTAAACAACTGGAATGACTCAATTCAAAGCACTTTATCTCGCAGTCCTTTGACCACGACTTCAACAACAGTAATGCGACCAACTACGATGCAGCACCTCACAAAAACTTTCATTACATACAACACCATGGATAAACACATGCCCCACCCCCATTGAATGTGAATTCTTCCTCAACGATTGAGCCTTCGTTAGTCTTCAACCATACCACCAACACTCAGTCAATAACTGATTCTCCACAAAACTAAGTCTCCACTTATATAGACTCTTTCAAGTCATCTCTGTGTCGACCCATCTTTTATAAGGAGCAACGGCCAGGTAGCTCCAGTATCCACACGATTTTCTACGTGAACCTCCTTAAATCTTATGTTTGACAACTACCACCACCCGCCACGGTGGACATATCACACCAAACAATGTCGTTGGTTCCAGATTGTATGGCTCCAACAATAAGTACAAGATTGTTCTTAAGGGATGGGAATGATTTCAAGCCATTGCCACTTCATGCGCCTTTAGCTCCACTCTTAAACTGTTGTCAAGAATCACCTGTCGAAAACCACATGTTAAGTGCCACCTGCTGAGTGCATTCTTCTTGCATGCAAAATACCACTTGATTAGTATTTTTCTCCTTATCATATCAAAGAGACTTTACATCAAGAATTGTTCTATTCATGCACGAAATCTTCTCCTGTAAAGTCAAACAATACTTTTTGTAGATGTAGAACAAATAGAATATTGCTAATAAAGTACTAATGAATTCCTAACTAAATGTTAAGTTGAATACCCCAATAAAAATCAAGTAAAAAATTATTATGTGTTCACAAATGACTTAAATATCCGTGAAGAGGGTAATAAACAAGAAAATGCGTCTGAGTCATGAAAAATGAAGTAAATTCTTGATGTATCACACAACTTGGTTCATGGAAGGTCCCCAACTTGGGAGAGTTATCTCCCGAGTAAAGGTCTATTCACCTAAGCTAAATTTGTTGCCACATTCTAAAAGAATATATATGTAAGTTACACAAGTAAAAGGAAAATCAGAAAGCAAGGCATGCACAACCAATAAATGATTATTCCCCTATATAAATGAAATATATCAACAGAACCAATTCTAAGAAGTAACTACCAACGTCTGAGCAGTTGGCCCGTTTGTGCACCACATTTTATTCCCATTTATGATGTAGCCACCATCAACACGATCAGCTTTGCATTTCATGCTAACAACATCAGAGCCGGCTGGAACATATGAAAAGCACAATGTAACATCATAAAGGAGGGGAAAACGTATCAGAAATAAAAGAAATAATAAATTGACACTTAATTTACCATTTGGCTCACTCATAGCCAAAGCCCCCACATGTTCCCCGCTGATCAGCTACATAACAGATACAATTATGTATTTTAGCACGATGCCACTAACAATTAGAATATAAGCCATGATCAAGGCTATTATTGAATTTTAAGATATAAAGTAGAGTTTTGATTTGAAATATATATGATAACATATTTCTTCGTGACATGGTGGACAGAGGCAAAGATTGTCAAATAGCTTAAAATCTATCTTTTGTTCTCATGTTTTCTTAAGTGATTTCTCATGTCTTTGTTCGGAATTCCATTCCTCAATACTTAAATTTTCTCCCATTTCAAAGTAGATCACATCTTCCAGCATGACATTCACTGTTCTAAAAGGAAAACTACTTGATAAGATTATATTATCAAATCACTCAAATTAGTACAATATCCAAGCTCATGCTTCAGTAGGAACAGAGCAGAGCGCCTAATGGCCAGTATAAAAATATAAAATTGGAGAAAAACGGGATGGTTCAGGGATAAGAAGCCTACTTTTCCAACAAAGTTCAATTAATTAAAAATATTAATATATATATATACACACACAAATTCAGATAAGAATCTAATTTTACACAATTCATCTGAACTAGTATTAAGCAATTGAATAAATATCAACCCTCATTTATTCTGAAGAGACACTGCATAAATATTTTAATATTTTAAACATCTAATTCACTTCTAGAACTAACACATATATAAGCAGCCGTGCATAGGGTTTTCCCATGCCCCTGTGCGACAGTTCATCTGTCATTCGTCATTCCCGTATAATTGTCTCACCAAAAAAAAAATTTAATAAAAATTGAAGGGATTAAAACACTCTTTAAAATAAAATAAATACTAGAAAATTTTGTGTCTCGCCAAAGATAAAATTTAATAAAAATTCAAGGGATAATGACATACTTTTAAAAAAAATAAAAAACACAAATTAAATATAATAAAGAAGGGATAAAATTTGAAAGATGAAATGTTTCACCAAAGGGTAATTTTCCTTGAATATAGATATAGATATAAGTACCTCATGTAACATAAGATGAACTAAAAAAAATTAAGAAAATGGCAACCAAGACAGAATAGAATTCCATGGAAATAAGGTTAAATTGCAAAAATAATAGATAGATAACCTTGGGCAAATACTTCTGCTTCTGTGTAGGATTTCCATTCCGAACCTTCATTGAAAAAAAATACATTTGTATTGGTTATCATCTTCCCAAAAGAATGAGACAGTTCAGAACTGCGAGCTAGTTTACCAATTGATTTATGCAAAGATTTGAATGAGCACCATAAGAAAGGCCAATAGATCCAGAAGCCCGGCTGATTTCTTCCATAGCTATACAGTGGTAAAGATAGCCAAGACCAAGGCCTCCATATTCCTCTAGTGGATAAAGTTAACTTTTTAGAAACAAAAATATTAGAATGCAAAAACTCTAATAATACAAAAATGCCCTTGGATGGCCAAAAGGATAGGAATTAGATAAACTCAGTAAAGACAAGTACCGAAAAAAGATGATGACACATACCATAAAATTCTTAAAAGGGATCATTCGGTTCAAAGGGAATTGTCATGAACTTTACTACAGTATATTGGTATATACTGATGAATGTGTGTAATAATATATATAAACTATAGACGAAGGCATTCCTCACTCTTCAAGGAAGAAAGAGCGGGTGTGCATCCAATGAGCATGTTATAGATCATGCTCTTTCTAGTGCTTTGCAAGAGCAGCAGTTCCTTGGAAACAAGACACGAGGGGCGGCTGCCACAATAGTTATAAATGCAGTAAAGGAGGCACGCAATGTGACTGTTAATAAGGAGAAGGTGATTGTACGATAGAAGATCTGGAAAACAATATTATCAGGAAGTATATGCTATGCTAGAAAGTAGTGGATTTGAATGGGATTGGGATTGTGATGTGGTGAAGGTTGATAGCGAGAATGTATGGGTAAATTATGTAAAGGTATTCATATTCTGATAGCATTTCATTTGATTTTTACTTTCTCGGGGTATTAATTGTGTAGTCCTCCGAACATACATGCCCATATTGTAGATAAACACTACCAAGACAGAGACAAAGTGATAATTAGTTGGTGAACTAGGCAATCTTGTGTGGTAATGATAAAACAACTAAAAGTACTACAGAAGTGATAAATGAGAAATAATTCAATGCATGAACATTTAATATATTCTGGCAAAGGTAGTCAAAGACCCAAAAAAGATCAAATGGGATTGACGTGATTACAGAAGTTATTTCTTCAGTAGTGACAAGTCTGAAACAGTCATTTGACATTGGCACGGCTCTCTATCACACCTTCATTGATGCAAGTTGAGAAAATATGTGGTGTGTGAGAGAGGTGAAGATAAGGTCAACTCGCCACGGGTGACCACATGGCAAGTGTATATATTGTCATGAAATTGCTCAAATAGGGTATCTTTGATACCTTGCAACTACAGAGCGAAGGGATATCAAAGTCATTGAGGAATACATCTCACGTTTACATGCTATCAAAGCTGAAGGTCTCCTTCTTGGAAGATCAAGGCTTGCGGCCATCCCCCCTATTCATGTGATCATGTCTTCACCTATCATCGGTTCGTCGCAAATTGAGGGTTACGTCATCGATCGTCTAGGGCTGGTGCTGGTTGCGTCAATCTTCCTCCAGTGCCCTAGTGCCGATTTTCTGAGAGCATCAACAGTCGCTCTTCCACCATTGCCAATTTACGCCTCTCCAACGTCGGTGATCGTCACACAAACTCCTTGGTGTCGACAACAAGGTTTTTATGTAGATCCTCCGCTTATCATAAGCAGGGCCAAATAGATCTCGATTGTGCTCCTTCCTTGCTTTCCTGAGCCAAGCTTCGAACACAACTGGTTGAGTCTCCATTTGCCATTCTTGGCAGTTGTGATCAGTCTTCTTTCTGTCTAATCTCTTCTTCTCGTGTTTTTTGTGGATGTCGACCTCACCTTCGTCTATCCTATGTGCTCCTGCAGAAGGGACTCTACCGACTTGTGTGATTTTGACTAGTGCGGTTGTTACATAGTTTACAAATCGCTTGTTGAGGAGGAAGGATAACTATCTCTTGTGGAAGAATGTCATTATTGGAGTGTGAAGGGACACGGAAAAGTTGATCGCCTTACTAACGATCTCCCAATACATTTATTTTGTGAAGGCAAAAGTAACACATGGTGATGCTAACCTTATGAATCTGGTGTGGCACAGCATGGAAACTCATGTGTCAAACCTTTTTTCGCACTGCTCTAGTGTGACACAATTGTGGACCTACCTGTAAATGTTTTATTAAGTACAAAATAATGATAGTTGCATATTGATACAAACTAGGTATTGGATTACAAACGAGGTCTTACAATCGAGAATAATGGCTATGGGAGGAGGGAGACGGAGGAGGGGAGGAGACGAAGGGGATGAGGAAAGGAATAAGATAGTAGGGAGCAACCCTAAATTCCCAACATCCAAAACATACAGAAATTAAGATAGTCTCCCCCTCTTATATGCATGAGGGGGTGCGGATAACAAAAACAATTAATGCTGAAATAAAGATAATGGGTCGGCGTGTGCGCAAGCATAACAATGTCGGCGTCTGGAAAAACTGCCTTGGCCTCAAGGCAGTGGTCAGTGAGCTGGCAGCGGACGGTCCGTGGCGGAAATAGTGTCGAGGGGCCGGACCCCCAGAGCTTCCCGAGGGACGTGAAGTCCTCCCAGGTGACTTCCGGGTCTGTCACAATCGCTGATGATGGAGTGGAACTCTTTGACGGCGCAAACGCGCAGGGGAGTATGGCTGGCGGCAACGGAAGCACAGGCCCCTGCTGCGGAGATCATTGTACTCGTTGTTGGAGAGGCGCTGGGGCGGAGAGCGTCCAGGGAGTTGATCCCCATTTCCTGGTCGTGGCGGGATTGCCGGTGGTCGGCCCTGCAGAAGGCCCGCCAGCGGAACGGGTAGCCGAGGGTAGATGTCGGCCTCGACCAAGCGGGCCAAGTCGAGAGCATCGGAGATTGTCCGCGGATTGTGCGTGCGAAGGCGGAAGCGAATCTGTGGTAGGAGGCCCTGCATGAAGAAGGCAAGGTAGTGATCCGGCGGAAGGCCCGGAACGTGGGTCACCAACGTAACAAACTCATCAATGTAGTCCTCCAAGGAGGCCGATTGCTGCACGCCGCACAGACGCTCGATAGCGGAGACGGTGTAGCGGAAGTCGTAACAGCCAATCATTCCTTGCTTCAAATCCGCCCAAGTAAGGGCGGAGTTGGACTGGCGGAGCCAACGAGCCCAATGAAGAGCCGAGCCATCCAATCCGACGAAGACGTGGGCGACTTTGTCCTGCTCAAGAGTGGAGTGTAGGTCGAAATATTGTTCCGCCTTGGCGATCCACCCCATCGGATCTACGTCGGCGAAGGACAGAATGTCGAGGGAGATGGTGGGGAGGCCTGCCAGGGGCAGCGGTAGCGGAGCAGCCGGTGGAGTGTCAACCGTCGGGGGTCGCCCTAAGATAGATGTCGTTGTGGAGGATTCCACCGCTGAGGCAGTGGTCGGCAAAACCAGGGAGTCCAGGCGAGTTAGGATGGCCGAAAGGGAGGAGTGGAGAGAGGCGATGGCTTGGTACTGTGCGTCGAGGCGACGGGCGATGGCGTCGTTGTCCATGGGGTCAGGGTCGGGGTCGGCGGGGTTGTCGGGATGCAGCCAGGTGGGGCGGGGCATGGATGGCTGGCGACAGCGAGGGCGAGGCAGGAGCAGGGCGATGTCGCGGGCGATGTTACAGCCGAAGTAGCGGGATCGGAGTGACGCGGTTGGCGATGCGGGAAGTGGCGACACGGGCAAAGCAGGGTTGGCGACGCGAGCGACGTGGTTGGCAAAGCGGGACTGGGCGACGCGGGCGATGTCGCGGGCTTCTCCGGCGGCGTTGTTGCGGAAGCGTCGGCTGACGCGAAAGCAGGCCGATGCGGGCGATGCCGAGGCGGAAGCAGGACAACGCGACGAGGTCGATGTAGGGCCGGCGCGCGGTATCGGGCGGAAGCTTCTCCGGCGGCGTGGATGTCGCGGGCGGAGCGGCAGGTCAGACCAAATGATACAAACTAGGTATTGGATTACGAATGAGGTCTTACAATCGAGAAAAATGGCTATGGGAGGAGAGAACCGGAGGAGGGGAGGAGACGAAGGGGATGAGGAGAGGAATAAGATAGTAGGGAGCAACCCTAAATTCCCAACATCCAAAACATACCGAAATTAAGATAGTCTCCCCCTCTTATATACATGAGGGGTGCGGATAACAAAAACAATTAATGCTGAAATTAAGATAACGGGTCGTTGTGTGCGCAAGCGTAACACATATACAAGGTGTACCCGGCGTGGAATGGATATGCTATGGGGAACAAATCTATAACTGAGTTCTTTGGCAAGTTCCGGAGACTCAATGAAGAATTGAATGCCCTACTTTGTATTACTACAGATCTAAAGTCCATGATGGCCTGGAGAGAATTGTTGGCCATGATGACGTTCTTAGGGCACTTATGTAATGAATTCAGTGTTGTTCCTATTGGATTCTATGAACTAGGAGCAATCAAAGGATTAATATCATTGTCAACGTAATATAAATTGATGGAGTCGCCCATTAAGAACATACTAAAAAGGAAGAATGATCGAGTTGGTTCAATATAAGTTGGACTTTAATTTAACTCAAAATCTGATTTGCATTAAGGGATAATAATTAATTTGATTTTTGAACCAAATAGGCATCATTTATTCTTGGAACCAAATGGCCGAATTCTGCATGTCCATCATTTAGTGTTTTAAAAACACACACTTTCCCTCTACATATAAAAGAATTACAGAGTTCAAAAATGAAGTTACTCTTTACGTGGCTTTTGTGAGAGAGACTTAAAGAGAACAAAGATGAAAATAGAAAACATATCGGTAGAAACAAAGCTAGTCCTTTATATCAGGACGAACGATCTTCATCCTTCCATGAGGCCATTGGATGGACTATACCGGAGTTCTAGGCGTTCGTGTGGATACTGATAGAAACATGGATAGTTTTTTGTATTCGGTCTTCAACAAACATCTTTGTTAACTAATATTTGTATTACCCTATATATATAGAGGGTTTCTTTTTCAATAACATAGTTTTATTTTCCCCTTTTCCCGTTTAACATGATATCAGAGCTACGGTAGGAAAAAAGCCCTAGCCGCCGCTCGCCACTCCGCAGCACAGCAACCTCCACCGTCGGCCACCCTTCTCCCCTCCACCTCCTCCCTTCTCCCTCTCTCATTTTTCAACATCTGTTTGTCGTGGGTGCCCGCGTAACCCGCCGATCGGCGGACGGGGTCCGATCAGCGCCTCGGATGGCCGCCGCTCCGGCAACCGTCTGATTTTCCCCATTTTTCTCAGAAAAGTTTCGTTTTTCATCCCTCTACCTCCTTATAGGGGGATCAAGTAATCTCTCCACCGGATCTCCCTATATCATGGATCTTGAGATTTCTCTCTTTTTTTCTCTCATGAAAAGCCTTCTACCACCTCATTCAAGCCTCCTTTGACTTCAACACTCAAGGATCTATTGTTCTACGATCCGAGGCGATCCTATTGGTGGTGTCTGAATTTTTTTTCGATATCGCCATTTTTCTGTCGATCTCATGGAGCCTGGTTTCTTCTTCTTGGAATTTTTTTCTTCTACCGCCACATCTTTGTTCTCTAATTTCATTATGTCTGATGCGGTGGATTCTCCTGACGTATCACAACTTGCTGGATCTACTCGGGTTAAGCATGATCATACGGCATCCCAGATCACCACGATTCATCTTGATACAATAAATTACCTATCATGGTCTTGATTTATTGCCTTGAACCTTAAGAGACGACGTTTGTTTGGCTATGTTAACAGGACTATTACGGAGCCAGCACGAACCTCATCTACATGGGCTCAATGGGAATAAGAGAACTCTTTGGTTATGTCATGGTTGATTAATTCCATACAAGAGACTACTGCACGAAATTACCTATTCTTGGATACCGTGGTAGATATTTGGAGTCGTGTTCAATCTACCTATTCCCACAAAGGCAACACTGCTCAGATCTTTCAACTACGAGAAAAGATATTTCTCCTTCGACGGTGAGAACGACCACCGTCCGCGTATTATTTGGAGTTCACTCCGCTATATCAGGAGTATGACCATTTTACATCCCTCGACCTTGTTTGCACTGTTGATGCTCTTCTTGTTCGTGCTCATGAAGATCGAAATAGGGTGTTTGAGTTTCTACATGGTTTACACTGGGACTTTAATCAGATTATTGTTCAGATCATTGGCCGTATACCAGTCCCTTCATTGTCAGAGACCTATAGCATTGTCTAGCAGGAATATGACCGTCGTCAGTCTTGGAGTTCAGAGGGTCTTTCTAGTGGTTCTGCGCTTGCGGCTTCTCATTCTGGAGGCGCAGCTTCTCACTCTGGAGGCGCAGCTTCTAATTCTGGAAGCGCGGCTTCTCATTCTGGAGGCACCACTTCTCGAGACTTTAGGCACCGGCCCTCGGACAAAGACCACTTGATGTGTGATTATTGTGGTCAAAGTAGGCATACTCACGACACTTGCTTCAAATTGCATGGGCCCCCTCCATCGAGAGGTAGCATGGTTCCTCATAGGGGTCGTGGTGGACGTGGTCGTGGCCGCTCAAATTTTAGCTCTCCCCGATCTGCTCATCTAACTGAGTTCATTGATGATAGTACTTCAAGTGCCCAAATCTCAGAGCCCCTATCTCTACCTGGGGACTTTTCTGTTGATGAGATGATGACTCTCCGTCGCATGATGCAGGGGTTATCTTCAGAGCCCACTTCTGGTCCATCCTCATCCTTTGCTCATTCAGGTAGTCCAAGTACTCACTTTGTTGTTGTACCGTCTATCACTGATTGGATTATTGATTTTAGAGCCACAAATCATATGACTGGGTCATCGTCAGGTTTTGTTTCCTATTCACTATTATCTGGCAGAGACAAGGTAAGTATTGTCGATGGAACCCTTTCCTCTATTGCAGGAAAAGGCTTTATCACTTGCTCTTCTCTTCTTTCCTTCTTATTGTGTTTTTCAGGACCTGCAGAAGAATAAGGTGATTGGCTCTGGTAGAATGTGTGATGTATTGTATGTGTTTGATGTTACTGTTCCTCAGGCCTTTCATGCTCACAAGCTTCCTCAGTTGGCTAACTGGCATCGTCACTTGGGCCACCCCTCTAGTTATACTATGCAGACGTTATTTACTAGTTTTTCATCTTCTGTTTTTAAAACTTTTATGTGTGATGCTTGTGAACTTGCTAAGCATAAACGTGTCTCTTTCAATCACATATCTAAGCCTTTTGTTGTACCATTTCATACTATTCATAGTGATGTATGGAGCCCTGATCCTGTTGCTTTGATCTCTAGTTATCATTAGTTTGTTTCTTTCATTGATTGTTTTTCTCGTACCACGTGAATTTATTTGATGCATAGTAAAAATGAAGCGTTCCCTATTTTCCAAAAATTTCATAAAATGATTTCGACTCAATTGGGTACCACTATTAAAATTCTTCGCAGTGATAATGGGCGTGAATATATGGATATCAAATTTGAAAACGATTTGAGTTCTCATAGTATCGTTCATCAAACCACTTGTGTACATTCTCCTGCACAAAATGGTGTTGTTGAATGAAAAAATCGTCATCTTCTTGAAGTGACACGATATTTGTTATTTACGATGTCTCTTCCAAAATACTATTGGGGTGATGTCATTCTCACTGTGGCTTACCTCATCAATCGTATGTCATCTCGTCATCAAGACAAGCGTACTCCTCTTCATACCCTTGGCATAGCTCCTACTACTCTTGTACCCCGTGTGTTTGGGTGCTTATGTTTTGTTCATATTCATAACACTACTCGAACAAAACTTGATCCTCGTGCCGTTCGTTGTGTATCCATTGGTTATTCCCCTACACAGAAAGGGTACAAATGCTATCATCCTCAATTTGTCTCCATGGATGTTACGTTTTATGAAAGTACCTCCTATTATGAGTCCTCACTTTAGGGGGAGTTTTCATACTTGGAAGTGAGTGCTCCTACTCTTCCTCTTCTTATTCCTCCTACATACATTACTACTCAGGGGGAGAGTGAGGATATTCCCAAAGAAAAGGAATTGCAAGTGTACACTCGAAGAAGCAAAAAATCAAACACTCAATTGCATCCCATAATACCAGAGCCGTCACCGGATTTGTCTACAGCATTCATGGAGTTACCTATTGCCCTCCAAAAAGGTATACGTTCATTCACTCAACATCCGTTATATAACTGTGTCATATTTTTCTTTACCCTCTTCCCACAACTCCTTTGTCGCTTCTCTTTCTTCTGTGTTTGTTCCCGGTACATGTTATGAAGCACTTGGTTACCCCAAATGGAAACGGCGATGATGGAGGAAATGCGGGCTCTAGAAAAGAATCACATATGGGAACTGGTCAATCTCCCTCCTGGCAAGAGGACAGTTGATTGTCGATGGATATTTACAGTAAAGCAAAACTCTGAAGGTATTGTGGAGAGATTCGATTGGTGGCAAGAGGCTACACCCAAACTCGTGGTATTGACTAGCAAGAAACTTTTGCTGCAGTGGCAAAAATGAATACAATACGGGTCCTATTATCCTGTGTCGCGTGTAAAGGGTGGGACCTTCAATAGCTAAATGTAAAGAATGTTTTCATTCATGGAGAACTGGAAGAGAAGTCTATATATCGATGCCTCCCGGTATTGTCCCTATCAGCTCTGAAGGGAAAGTGTGTAAATTGAAAAAAAAACTCAATAAGGGTTAAAATAATCTCCAAGAGCTTGGTTTGGGAGACTTCACAAATTCATGATCTCATTGGGATATACCTAAATCCACGCTCATCACACTTTATTTGATCAGACGAAAAGAGATGAAGGTGGTTATCCTGATTGTATATGTTGATGATATGGTTGTACAACCCCGTATTCACTGAGTGGGACCCTCCGATAATTTCAAAGCATAACAGAAGGGCTCAGGTTCAGGTTAGTCAGAATGGCGAGTGAGGTAGGCTGGCCTGCACTCGTCCAGCACATCAGTGAGCTTTCGCCCAAGTCAGGAGGGGCAGTCAGGTCCTCGGGCGAATGCGGTCTTCATCACGCACTCGCCCAAGGCTCACGCCTTAATGCGCATGTAGGAGGGTTTTCACCAAGACGGGCAAGTGATGGGTAAAGCCCGCACGTGCCTAGCAGGCGAATGCGTGGCTCATCCAGCATTCGCTGCTCCGGACCACTCGCCCAGTGGGATCGAGTGGCAAAATGACATGGATACCCTCGGGAGGCCTGTAGATAGCTCTTTTTGACAATGGAGTTATGTTGTTGGCAGACCCAATTGGGCTGCGAATAGAAAAATGTGACAACGGAGTAACGTTGTTAGCAGACCAAGTTTGGAAATCTATAAATAGACTTGAGGGGGCACCTTTGGAGGGACGGATTCTTTTAACTTCTTCCTCGGGCTTTTCTTATCGAGCTTTGAGTGTCCTCCAAGGTGCCCAAGCTCAGCATTGGCTTAGGAGGGGAAGCGCTCTTAGATCTTTCGGGTGTGTAGTGGAATCTCCCCG
Source organism: Platanthera zijinensis (assembly GCA_039513925.1). Lineage (NCBI taxonomy): Eukaryota > Viridiplantae > Streptophyta > Magnoliopsida > Asparagales > Orchidaceae > Platanthera > Platanthera zijinensis. Next base: position 73,250,685 of record CM077082.1, read on the forward strand.
CTGGGACCTCGGTTCTGTTCCTGGGTTTATGAGTCTTTGGTCTGGTGTACTAGCTCGAGGGAAGTAAGTGTGAGGCCACACCCCTTTTGGGACCCCGAACTCCATAGAGACCGATTTCCGATTTCAACACTTTGGTGCGGTGAGCGTAGAGCATGGCCAGCACAGAAGATCCTCAGCTAGTTCCATGACTAGAGGAGAAGGACAAGGGTCTGGCCGGGAGCACTTGCCACCCCCACCGATCTTGGCTACGGTGGGCATGTTCAAAGATTTCAGGAAGGAGGTCATGGAGACCTTGCACCATTGGCTCGGCGCCACTCGCGGCGAGTGCTCGACACCGGCTTTCCTGGTGGTTGCGCAGCTGGCTTTGGGCGGGAACGCCCCGATCAGGCGGACCGGGAAGGAGAAAGAGAGCGAGGGTGGTGAGCAAGATCCCGCAGGGCGAGAGCTCTTCCCCGACTCGTCGAGTGCTGGTCGAGCCAGCGAGGTGGTCTTGCGGGAGCCACCCACTCACGCCGTAGAAGGGAGCCCCTTTAGCGAGTTGGTCGTGTTAGCCCCAGTTCCAGAGGGGTTCAGGGAGCCGGAGATGTCCAACTATACCGGCAGAGATGACCCAGTTCAGCACGTCCAGTGGTTTGAGGACGCGGTCTCCATTAGACAAATGACTGACGCCTTCAAGTGCATCCTTCTCACCATCTCCTTCAAGGACAAGGCAAGGGACCGGTTCCACCAGCTTCCCACCAGCTCAATTTACTGCTACACAGATTTGCGTCGGGCTTTCCTGTTGAGGTTCTCAACTTCGAAGAAGAGGAAGAAGGGCGCGGAGTTCCTCTTCGCAATCAAGCAAGGACCGGAAGAAACCCTGGCAAGTTACGTGGACAGGTTCAAGGAGAAAGTCCTCGTCGTGGAAGAGGTGTCAGGGTTTACCCTGATGATGGTCTTTACTTTGGGGCTCCAAGAAGGGTTCTTTATAGTGGCACTGAAGCGGAGGCCACCGTTATCCTTCGAGGAGGTAATGGAGAGAGCGGCACAGGAGATCAAGGGTGAGGCAGCAAACCCCAATTTTGCTAGGAAGCTGGCCAGGTTGGGAGGAAGTGAAGAGAAGGAGCAGGGAGTAAACATGTGTCAGGAGGAGAGAAGAAGAGATGAGCCCAGAGGGCAAGGTTTCCAAAGACAACAACAGGGGTGGGGTTATCAAGAACCCACCAACCAGTTGGCCTGGAGGCGGCAGGAGGGACCAGTCCAGGGTCAGGGAAGAAGGTTCCAAGGAGGAGGAAACTACCAAGGGGGCAGGGGAGGTTTAACCTTCCAGGATGGAGGCAGGGTCCAAGGCCACCTCTCCCCCCACAACATCAAGCCAAGGCAATAGCCCGGGGAAGGTTTGAGAGGATGAGGAACGGTCGAGGGGGACGGAGAGGAGTGGAGGTGGAGTTGTCATACTGTGACTTCCATCAAGTGGAAGGTAACGCAACGGCCACCTGCCCGGAGTTTCTGGAGCTGAGAAGGGCAAGAGGACAGGAGCAGCAGCCTCCAGCAGTACAGATCGAGGAAGTGGCCGCGGGGGCCGATGAAGACAGATGTAAAGAGCGGGCCGATATAGGAGGCTCCGAAAGAATCGGAGTAATCCACGGGGGCCAGGAATCGAGGCCACCCGTAGGGGGAGCCTCCAAACCATGTTCTGGCGAATCGTCGCTTCGATGTCCCAGACCCCACCTCCCGTGGAGAGGATTACCTTCATCTCGAGCGACATGCCGGATCATGAGAATCCGTTCTGCGACGCGCTAGTGGTGCAGGCAGCGGTCGAGAACTTCACCGTATCTCAGATCTTGGTAGACAACGAGAGCTCGGTCAACGTTGTCTTTAAGAAGACGTTTGACGGGATGAAGGTGGAGATAAAGAGGGTGCTGGCCTCGGATGGACCGCTTTTCAGGTTCTCGGGAGAGAGGAAGGAAGTGGAAGGCGGAGTGGGGCTCAATGTGACTTTGGGGGTCAGTCCCGCAATTGTCGATTCATGATCGTGGATGCCCCCAGCTGCTACAAAGCCATCTTTGGTCGACCTCTCATCAGCGCTTTCCGTTACGTCCCCTCATCCTTCCATCAGTGCCTCAAGTTCAACGATGGGGGTGCAGGTCCAGGACTGAGGAGATCTCAAGGTAGTTAGGCAGTGCTATGTCACCGCAGTCAACACCATCTCATGGATGGGAGAGGCCGAGGAGATGGAGAAGGTGATGGAGGCGACGGCGGAGTTGCAGGGGAAGCAGGTGCTCGCTAAGGAGGGAAGTGTGGAAGGAGAGCCGAGAAGAGAAGAGATGATGGTTGTGGAAGAAGCAGTAGAAGAGGATACCTTAGCCCAAGGAGAGAGGGAAGCTGGAGATTGGGAGGAGCAGTCCCGGGTGGAGCCAGTAGAAGCAGTGGTGGAGATGGAGGTTCTCACCCGAAAGGGCAAGGAAGAGAAGGTACGGATTAGCGAAGACTTGAGCCAGGAAGATCAAGAAAGGATGTTGGCATGCATCCAGAAGCACGTGGATATCTTCGCTTAGAGCGCGGCAGATATGCCCGGCATTGATGCAGACGTGGCTTGCCACCGGCTAAATCTCAACACGAAGGTCCGCCCCATTCTCCAGAAGAAGAGGAACGTGGCCGACAAGCTCGAAGGGCCTATCAAAGAGGAAGTGGAAAAACTTCTCAAAGTCGGTTTCGTGTCAGAGATCATGTTTCCGGACTGGGTCTCTAATGTTGTAATGGTGAAAAAGGGGGATGGGAAATAGAGAATGTGTGTAGACTTCTCTTTGTTTAATAAAGCATGCCCCAATGATTGTTATCTCTTGCCTCGAATCGACGCGCTGGTTGACTCAACTGTCGGTTTTCCTGTAATGAGTTTTTTGGATGTTTTTTAAGGTTATCACCAGATCAGGATGCACCCTCCGGATATAAAGGATGTGTCCTTCATCACGAGCAGTAGATTTTATAACTACAATATGATGCCTTTTGGGCTGAGGAATGCAGGGGAGACCTATCAAAGAATGATGGATAGGGTCTTCTGGGAACAGAGGGGGAGAAACCTAGAGGTATATGTAGATGACCTACTGGTGAAGAGCAAGGATGTGAGCTCTCACCTTCAAGACCTGGAGGAAACTTTCTCCACCTTGCGAACGTTTAAAATGAGGTTGAATCCCCAGAAGTGTGTTTTCGGAGCAAGTCGAGGGAAATTCCTTGGGCACCTCCTGACTCTAGCCGGGGTAGAGCCCAACCCGGATAAAGTGAAAGCAATAATGGAGCTGGAATCGCCAAGGAGGTTCAGTGCCTGACTGGGAAGCTTGCAGGACAGAGCAGGTTTCTTTCCCGGGCGAGGGAAAAGTGCTCATCTTTCTTCAAGGTATTGTGGGGGAATCAAAAGTTCAAAGGAATGTGAGGAGGTCTTCCAGTCACTGAAGAATCAGCTCACCAAGGCTCCTCTTCTCCAGGGACCCAGAGAGGGGGAAGACCTGACCTTATACCTCAGAGTGGGGGTGGAGGTTGTAAGCTCTGTATTGGTCTGAGAGGAGGGCAAGAAGCAGCTGTCAATTTACTATGTGAGCCGGGTCTTGAAGATGGCGGAGCTCAGGTATCAGATCCTGGAAAAGCTAGCATTTGCTTTGGTCCTCTCGGCCCGAAAACTCCGACCTTGCTTTCAAGCTCACTCGATCTGGGTGGTGACTGAACATCTGCTACGTGGCATCTTCGAAGGGGTGGAACTTTCGAGAAGGTTGACAAAATGGTCAGTGGAGTTGAGCGAGTTTGACATCACCTTCGTCCCGCATCTGTCGGTTAAAGCTCAAGCCATGACGGACTTCTTGGCAGACTGTGTAGTGGAGTCGGAAGAGGTAGGACCACCGCTCAGTTGCTTGGAAGATGCTAGTGGATGGGGCTTCAGGAAGACATTCTTTGGGAGCGGCGGTGGTCTTAGAAAGCCCCCAGGGGATGAAGATCGAGCAGGCCATAGTGATACACTTCCCTGTCACCAACAACCAGGCGGAGTATGAGGTAGTCATTGCGGGGATACGGCTCGCTAGGGAGTTGGGGGTGCAGGATGTGGAGGTGTTAACGGACTCGATGGTGGTGGCCTCGCAGGTCAAGGGAGAGTTCGAGGCGAGGGAGCCAACCGTGCAGCGATACTTGCTCAGGGTAAGAGGCCTTATTGGGGGGTTTCGGACCTTCTCCATCCGACATGTATCACGCGAAGAGAGTGATGCGGCGGATCGGCTGGCCAAGTTCGGTCCAAGGGCGAGAGGGACCGTGACGGACTTGTTCTGACCATCCATAAAAGAGGAAAAGCTAATAGAGATTAATCAACGCCCCTCATGAAGGACCCATTTATCACATTTTTGACCACCGGTGAATTCCCAAGGGAGGCCACAGACAAGAAGCGCTTCAGACACAAGTCAGCGTACTATCTGTTGTGCGAAGGAGAGCTGTTTCGGAAGACTCTCTCAGGACTTCTGGCCAGGTGTGTATCTGAGGAAGAGGTTTCGAAGATCTTAGAGGAGGTCCACTCAGAAGAATGTGGAAGCCACTCGGGGAGCAAGACCCTAGAAGGCAGGATAGTTCAGCAAGGATATTTTTGGCCAACTTTGAGCAAAGATGCAGAAGAGTTCGTGAAGAAATGTCTTAAATGTAAGTTGTTCGCGCCACTCCAACTCCTGCACGTCCAGAGACTCAGAAGTATCACGGAATCATGGTCATTTGCAATTTGGGGAATGGACTTAGTGGGGCCTTTTCCTCAGGCCAGCGGACAAAAGAGATTCCTTCTGATCATGATCGATTATTTTTCGAAATGGCTAGAAGTCAAGGCCCTGGCCAAGGTGACCTCTCATGTGATCCGTAACTTTGTATGGGGAGAGATCATCTGTCGGCATGGACTGCCTCAAGCTATAGTCACCGAAAACGGGCCGTAATTCGCCAGTGATGAGTTCATCAGCTTCTGTGGCCAGCTCGGGATTAGCCTTAGGTTCGCATCGGTCCAACACCCCAGGAGTAACGGGCAGCTGGAGGCGGCAAATAAGATCATCGTGAACCTATTGAGGAAGAAGGTTGAGAACCTGAAGGGAAGCTGGGTGGAGCAGCTTTCGTCGGTCCTTTGAGCCCTGACAACCACGCCCAACACCGTCACGAGGGAAACTTCACTCAAGCTTTCACATGGCTGCGAAGCCATGGTTCCCGTGGAGTTCGAGGTCAGGTCACCGCGAGTAGTCATCGCGGGAGAAGGGGATGAAGATTAGAGAGTCGAGAATGAAAACGAGATGCGGCTCTCACTAGACCTGGTGGAAGAGCTTCGCGATCTAGCCGTCATCAGACAAGAGGAAATTAAACGTCGAATAGCCAGGTATTTTGACAAGCATGTACGCATCAAGCAATTTTTAAAGGGAGATCTAGTCTTGAAAAAGGTAGATGCAGTCGGGAGGTCGGCGTCAGTAGGAAAGCTCAATCCCAACTGGGAGGGTCCTTATGTTGTTAAGGAACCCCTCAAATCAGGGGGTTATCGCCTCCAAAATGTAGAGGAGGTAACCATCAGTCACACCTGGAGTGGTGATGACTTGAAACGTTTTTATCCCTGAGTATGAATAAGAAACATGTTTATTTCTCTAACTATTTTCCTTCTTAGCGTGTCCCCTAGCGTGTCCCCCTAGAGGGATGGTGAATGTAGATCCCGAGCTGATCCCACTGTCAGACTCCCATTAGTTGGCAGGTCTGGAAGGCCCCCGGTGGATATTGTGAAACAAGTTGAACTTAGATCCCGAGCTGATCCAGCTGTCAGGCTCACATTAGTTGGCAGGTCTGGAAGGCCCTCGGTGGATATTGTGAAACAAATTGAACTTAGATCCCGAGCTGATCCCGCTGTCAGACTCATATTAGCTGGCAGGTCTGGAAGGCGCTCGGTGGATATTGTGAAACAAGTTGAACTTAGATCCCGAGTTGATCCCGCTGTCAGGCTCCCATTAGTTGGCAGGTCTGGAAGGCCCTCGGTGGATATTGTGAAATAAGTTGAACTTATATCCAGAGCTGATCCCGCTGTCAGGCTCCCATTAGCTGGCAGGTCTGGAAGGCCCTCGGTGGATTTTGTGAAACAAGTTGAACTTAGATCCCGAGAAGATCCCGCTGACCAGGATACCACTAGCTGGCAGGACTGGAAGTCACTCGGAGATAGAATGGGGTATTGGCCCGAGAGGATCCCACTTACCAGGCTTCCAATGGTCGGCAAGATTGAAGGTCACTCGATGGTAGGCCGAGAGGTTAACCCTAAGGGTAACTCGCCTTCAAAGTTCTCGCCAATCAACAAGGCTGAGAGTCGGAGTAATGTTGAAGCGACTGCAAAGTTGTAAGGAGATCTCGCTGATAAGGGACTCGCCAGTCGATAGGACAAAAAGTCACTCAAAAGCTATGGCAAGTGCCAAGGCCAGTACATAAAAGAGGCATGGCAAGGGGTATAAGCGAATGCGAGTGTTCGGGGCTATAATTCGCTAGCCGAGCTCTGTAGTTGCGAGCGAGCCGATTGGGGCGAGAACGGCGCGAGACCTAATTCTAAGCGTCAAGTTCGCGAAATCGACATTGTACGGGCTGTTGCGGCGAGAGGCTGGGCTAAGGTCTCGCAAGATGTCTTTCCCAAAAGCTACCGAAGTTCAAGCGCGAGTCGAGTGCATTTACGCGAGACAGATCAACCAGAGCTAAAATAAAAAATAAAATGAAGAGAAATTTCACAGCGCAAAACTTTAATTTGTATTTCATTAATAAATATTACATCTCGCCAAAAAGGGGCCCTACGCGAAAAAATGGAAAAATACATAGGAAAATAAAAAAAGCAAAGACTTCAGGGCAGAGATGTCGACTGCTCGCTATCGCCGGCATTGTCCTCTGGCTCGATGATTGGCAGGAACAACTCTGGGACCAAGTCCTCGGCAGTCACGCCGGCGCCCTCACCTCTCAGAAGGTCGGCTCCCTGCATCACTTGGAGCGAGTGCCTTGTCGCGGCGATGGCGTTTTCTTGCATCATCATCTCAATCTCGTGTTGAGAGTACAGTTGAAGCTTCTTCTCGTCGGGGAGAGGGGGAACTAGCGAGTCGACCAATTGCTTATTTTGGGCCTTCAGCCCCCGGTTTTCCTCCTCAAGATGGGCGATGCGCGCATGCAGTTGAGCAGCGGTCACGGCATCATGTAAAGAGTTTAAGGAGTTAGAGCAAGAACGGAAAGTAGCGAGTGTGTTTGGTGAGAGAAGACTTACTATTTCACCCGCTCGCCCGGCGAGATCTTGCTCGGCAGAAGCCATCTTCTGCTTAAATGCAGTGACTTCCTCAGATAGCACGCCCCGCGAGTCGCAGACATTTGTCATGTTTCGCGATAGTCGAATGTCGCGGCGAGCCGTCATATGAGCAAGCTCGATGGCACGGAGCTGGGCTCTCGTGCTCTTATATGCGAGTGCTTGTATGGTCGCGTCATCGCAATAGGCGGCGCTGTCCCGCCCGTACAGCCCGAAGTAGAAGGCATAGGTTTGGCCAGAGACGGTCTCGCCCTCCTTCCAGGAGGGGAGGATAGTAGAGATGGATGCCCTATTGGCCTCCCTGTCCCAGAGCAGCAGGGGATCGCCGACATCATCTAACAACTTCTCGCCCAGACCAAAGTTCCGGTAGACCCTCGGCACCACTTTCCCTTCTGGCGCTGCCGAGATCCCGTCGGTCTCGCTGGTGGTCTTGCCAGCGGTCTCGCCCGCGACCAGAGTGCTCGCGGGAAGAACCGTACTGACTTCCTTGCCTTTGGCAAGGGTTGTGGCTTTAGGCTTCTTGGGAAGTGACTGGGCGGGAGGCGCGTTGGGCTTTCGCTTTTGATCGCTTGACTTCAGCAGGAGCCATGGTTCACTTCTGCAGGCCGCGGCAGCGACTTCCGCGCGTGCTTTTTCGGAGGCGAGAGTGTGGCCACTCGCGTGAGGCGGTTGAAGGGGTAGGTCTCGCGCCCCTGAGCATGTAGCAATTAGAATGAATTTTTTAAGGATCAAGCGTTAAAAGGAAGGGCAAAGGATACCTTCGCCGGCGAGAATGGGGAGGAGCGAGTCGACTCTCCTCCTCAGGTAAGGGACATCGAACTCCTTCTGAAATAGGAATTGGTAGAGTTTGGCTTCGGATACTCCAAGGTTGGGAGGGCGGTAGATCGACTTTTCCTGTTGCACAGGCGAAAGGGGGAGATTGCCAAAATCACCTGAGACGAAGACAAACTTATGAATCCAATGATGATTCTTGTTGGTGAGACTCACTGCCTTGAGGTTGTTGTCGGAGATGAAGGCGATTCCATCCCTCTTGACCCTGAAGTTGAAAAATTTCCGGAAGACCGGGAGACTGAACTCTATCCGCTCATCCCGCAGGTAGCACGTGAATGCTACCAGTAAGGCTATGGAGTTGGGATTGAGCTGTGCGGGAACGACTCCGAAATATCGCAGGGCCTGGCATATCTCCGACCAAATAGGGAGGCGGAGCCCTACCTCGAAGTGCTCGGCAGGTATAGCGAGTTCACTCGGCGAGAAGTGGTTTATCGATTCTCCTTTCCCTGGTAGACGCGCGACGAACTCAGGCGAGATGTAGAGCCCGACTAGCGCGTGGAACTCCTCCTCAGTCAAGTTACAGTTCATGAAGGGATAGTCAGCGAATGTTGCGGCACACTTGGTTCGGCCATCGGTATAGCCATTCATTTCGCGAGTGAAGGAGAGAAAGCGTAGAAACGCGAGTGCAAGAAAAGAGAAGTTGGAGAGAAGGTCAGAAGCTTTCGAAATGGTAGTTAATGTGGTAGGTAAAGGGGCTATTTATAGAAATTTTTGGGAGGGAAGGATCCAGGACGGGGGATGTGCGGATAGCCAACTCGCCACATCCCGATCCCGCGCTCCCCCCACTCGCCGCTGAGTCCGAGCTAATGCTATGTTCTAGACTTAAAAACAACAGGTCAGCAATAAAAAAGAAAATCCCGGTTGCGAGATCGAAAGAAAATTTCTAATATACATGCGCATTCGGCGCGAGTCATAGCCAACAGTTTATTATTACAAGCATAATTGAAAGAAAGGCAGGAATTTGAGTGTCGGTAAGCCTACCTGGGGCCATTACCACCGTCCCCGGCCTCTCCTCCCCGTCCTAGGCAGCATGCGAGAGTATTGAAGTACGTGAATGGTTTGTAGCTCCTGTTGTGCTAGGCGCAGCTGATCTTCGGCACGCGCAACGTGAATCCCGGGAAAGTCCGTCCTGCTGCAGACTTCCCCCCCCCCAACTCAGCAATCAGCTGTGTGTAGTTGTTCTCCAAACAGAGTAGTCGTTCCTCGGCAGAGTTTTGGTTCTCCTGAACCCGGCTGTAGATCTCGCGCAGCATAAGAGTATGCTTCCGAAATAGTTCGGTCATCCGCCACTTCAGCACCTCGGCATCCTTCGGGTCACCCAGGAAAGCAGCGATTGAGTCAGGAGATAGGGCCGAGAACTCCTCGTCAATGTCAACAACAGTCGGCGAGACCTCGCAGTAGCCTGTAGTAGATAAGTTCAGTCGAGTGTGATCTCATTGTAGCAAAGGCGAGGCGTGTGCGATTATTTACCTGGCAAGGTTTCAGCCCCCCTGACCGAGTGTCGGCGGGAAGTGCTGGGCCGCCCCTCGAAGGGAGTGTCAAAGGTAATGTGCGCCTTCCCAAGCCCTGGGCGCAGAATTGTCTGATCGGCGGCAGGAATGTTGTCTTGAGGTGGAAGGTTTGGAACCTCATCCGTCGTAGGGTAGTAGGCCTGAGGCGGGAACTAGGGGCGTCGGGCGAGCAGGGGACTTAGGCGTTAAAGCGCCTTGTCCCGTGGTCCCAAAGGCGGGAGCTGCGGAAGATGCAGGTAAGCAAATTGATAAGAAGGGAATGTGTAGAAGATGACTTGTCGGGGGTTCGCGGGAGATGGTCTGGGTTAGTTTGGGAATTAATCTCAGGGGCCGGCTTGTCACTCCCGACTTCAAGCGAGTGCGGCTCGGCATTCGCCGTCCCCTCCCCGATATTCTTCTCCTTTGGAGGGTTCTGCGAGTGGACGCGTTGGTGCCTATTTTTATCTTTGAAAATAGTGGCGAGAGGAGGAGCGAGTGAGGATACCTGAGGGATTCCAAAGTGTGATGGAGTCAGCAGGATGGACTCGTTCGTTGTCCGGTCGTGCCTGACCATCTTGGCTTTTTTCATCTTAGGGGATGAGCTCGGAGCTTTCCGAGCAAACCAGGGAGCAAACGCGGCGACTAAAGATTTGGCCTCCGCTCTTACAGCGGCAAGGCGATCCTGAGCTTCTTTTGAGAGCGGCATCGAGTTTAAGGCGACATCAGGAAAGTCGAGAAGGTTGGAAAGAGCAAGCATCACCTACCTGTGGCAGAGTATTTATAACAAGGTGGAGAGACCCACCAAGATTCCCATCAGGTCAGCAAGCACTCACCGAATACTAGGGGTTGGACTTTTCTTTCCGAGCGTGGGATTAGCTCCCAAAGAGCGGAGATTGTGTACAATCCCGTATTCGCTGAGTGGGACCCTCCGACAAGTTCAAGACATAGCAGGAGGACTCAGGTTCAGGTTAGTCAGAGTGGCGAGTGAGGTAGGCTGGCCCGCACTCGTCCAGCGCATCAGTGAGCTTTCGCCCAAGTATGGAGGGGCAGTCAGGTCCTCGGGCGAATGTGGTCTTCATCAAGCACTCGCCCAAGGCTCGCGCCTTAATGCGCATGTAGGAGGGCTTTCGCAAGGACAGGCGAGTGATGGGTAAAGCCCGCACTCGCCTAGCAGGCGAATGCGTAGCTCATCAAACATTCGCTGCTCCGGACCACTCGCCCAGTGGGATCCAGTGGCAAAATGACCTGGATACCCTCTGGAGGCCTGTAGATAGCTCTTTTCGACTGCGGAGTTACGATGGTGGCAGACCCAATTGGGTTGCGAATAGGAAAATGTGACAGCGGAGTAACGTTGTTGGCAGACCAAGTTTGGAAATCTATAAATAGACCCGAGGGGGCAGCTTTGGACGAACGGATTCTTTTAACTTCTTCCTCAAGATTTTCTTAGCAAGCTTTGAGTGTCCTCCAAGGTGCCCAGACTCAGCATTGGCTTGGGAGGGGAAGCGCTCTTAGATCTTCCGGGTGTGTGGTGGGATCTCCCCGCTAGGACCACGGTTCTGTTCCTGGTTTTCTGAGTCTTTTGTCTGGTGTACTGGCTCGAGGGAAGTAAGTGTAAGGCCACACCCCTTTTGGGACCCCGAACTCCATAAAGACCGATTTTCAGTTTCAACAATGGTTATTACATGTAATGACATGGATGAGATTTGTGCCTTGAAACTCAAACTTCCTAGTGAATTTGAAGTGAAATACCTGGGTAAGTTGAGATATTTTCTAGGAATTGAGGTTGCCAGATCAAAATATGGTATTCATATTTCTCAGCGGAAGTGTGTCCTTGATTTGTTAAAACAAATTGGAATGAGTGGTTGCAAAACTGCTGATACTTCTATTGAAGTGAACCACAAACTTGGACGTGATGATGGGGAATTAGTGGAAGATATTTCTGGTTATCAGAAGTTGGTTGGTAAATTGATCTATCTATCTCATACCCGTCCAGACATCTCATATGCAATAGAAGTGGTAAGTCAATACATGCATTCCCCTAAAGTCCAACATCTTGATGATGTGCACAGAATTTTGAGGTATTTGAAGACCTCGCCTGATAGGGGAATTCTATTCTCACCTAGTGATCACTTAAAAATTGAAATATATATTGATGTTGACTGGGTCGGATCAGTTGATGATAGGAGATCTACCACAGGATATTGTTCTTTTGTTGGGGCTACTCTAGTCACGTGGAGAAGAAAGAAACATGTAGTCGCTCGCTCTAGTGCAAAGGCTGAGTTTAGAGTCATGGCTAATGGGATATGTGATGGGATGTGGCTTCGTTCCCTCTTGAATGATATTGGTTTATTGGAAATCGGACCTTTCAATTTGTATTTTGACAATAAGGTTGCAATCAGCATTGCTCAGAACCCTATCTAGCATGACCGCACCAAACATGTTAAAGTTGACTGACACTCATTAAAGAAAATATTGTGAAAGGGATTGTATGTATCCCTTTCGTTCACTCAGAGGAACAACTTGTTGATTTTTTTATCAAGGCATTAAGTGAGAAAACATTTGCATCGATTATTAGCAAGTTAGGCATGAAGAACATTACATGCCCAACTTGAGTGGGAATGTTAGCTAATAGTATTACCCTATATATAGGGGGTTTCTTTTTCAATAACATAGTTTTATTTTTTTTCCTTTTCCCGTTTAACAATCTCGAAAACAAAACCGGATTTCACTGTTTCGTTGCATCGAGCCTAAGATCATACGTGAGTTCGAAGCGTCAAACCTAGGAGTCTAGGAGAGTTCGACACAAGACAAGGATAAGCCTGCACCAAAATAAAAATGTAGTTAATTTATGTGTATAGGTCAAAATTACATTTGCAATCTGACTACATTGCAAAAAGGGAAACAAAAAAGAGCTCACGACCTCGAGCTACACGTCAAATATCAGCGATGAATTGCTCTACCCCTTGTTGCTACTCGAGGAGGAAGAATCACCCGAACTGGAGGACTAGGTCTCTGGGAAGAGCTCCAAAAGGATGTCATGCACGGTCATGTCCATTTGCTCTGGGAAAAGCCAACGGTTCTGCCACGGGTGACTTAAGATCACCCCGCTAGCAGTAAGCGACATCTTCCATGCCAAATAATCATGAGATGTGCCTTGTACAGCTCGTCTGAGGCAAGCCTGAACTCGGCTAGGGCGAGAAAAACTTGAGCTTCCTCGGGCTAATCTTGGCAATCCACAGGGATAGGAAAGACAAGTTGCTCGCTCTTGGCCCTCTCGCTTTTCTCCTCAACGTCGTCTGAAGCAGGGCACAAGTTGGGATAATGACAAGAGGAGAGGAAGAAATTGTATGCAAAACTACTCATCTCAGAATTACCAATCAACTCACCGAACTCACCTTTGCTCTGGGCTACAAGGGAATATTTCATCCACTCACTACCAGTATTGGGCGACCTCGAAGTACTTCTGCTGTACTGCCTCAGGAACTCACAGAACGTGAGTCCACTTTGACCTTTGGGGAGCGGTGGATGGAGAGCTTTCTCGACTCCGACATAAAGGGGACCGTGCAAAAGACTCCCTTGACGAAAAATGATCCAGTCATTCTAGTGATGCAGCTTGTTCAGGAGCTCCTTCAACTTCATGAAGTTGCAGCCAAAGTTGTGACCTCATCTGCAATTGCCTTTATGAAGATCTTGTGTCATAGGACAAGACTCCAGTCGATCCCCTCCTCGCACAGGAAGCATGTGAACGAAAGCATAGCATCCATGCCATTTTGATTGACTTTGGTAGGGGGCGAGGTCGTAATTGACATAGGATCTGGCAAATTTCAGGCCACAGCAAGAGCCTTATCTCGTACTCCAAGTGCGTGAACGAGAATGCAAGCTCGCCCAATCTCCACGTGTTGATATTCTCCTTGGAAGTCGCCATCCTTACCTCAAAGCCCGCAGGGAGGTGGCGCGAAGCGAATGCATCGAACTCGGTGGCGAAGTTATACACGAGCTCGGAAATATCGTGCACTCAAGGAAATGTGAAAAATATAACAAGCAGGACTGCTAGGAATCACCCATCAAAAAATTGTAAGTTTTGGACTGGGTGAACTCACACCTTTGAACTAGTAGAACAGAAATGTCTTTGAAGAGGGCAGAAACACATTTATTACTATGGAGAGCCCCTAGTATTTATAGACATGGGGTGATTCTTGTCAACTCAATACGAGCTCCTGCATTCAGAGACTGCCATCCCGCATCACATTCCTGCAAGCTCACTCCCGCGGGACCTGGATGAATAATTAGAAGATTCAACTCGCCCACGTGACTCCATCGTACAATTTATACAACCAACATCTACCAATTGCAAGTTAAGAAGCTATTTCCAGAAAGTCCTAATTTATCATAAATTATACTGCATTACAATGCGAGTTAAAGTTATAAATTACATATTTCAGAAATAAAATTTACACATGAAGGAGAAAATCTAAAGTTTGGGGCCTCAGCGAGGAACAAAAGCATATTGATCCTTCTACACCAACTTGATCGCGGCTTTAAACTTCTCCTGGGCTTGGTCCATGTGTTCCTTGCCCTAACAGATGTGCTCCACGATCCTGGTAAGGTCAACTGCAGACCCCGACAAATGGGAGAGCATGTAAATCGTCCCCCAGGAAATTCTGCCGACACTCCAGCACATAAATGTGGTGCTCAAGTATGAAAGATGTCGAGGTAGCGGCTTTCGGTCCCAGCAAGACGAACCTCAAACCCCTCCATTCGTCGTGTCCTGACTTCCAGTGAGGTAATGTGGTGCTGAAAGATAGAATCTTTCCATCATCTTGAGCCCAGAGACAAGTGTGACGGCGAAGGGGTGAAGCGAGACCAGTAGTCGCGTGATGACACTCCCAAATTCACGAGATGACTTGTGTTCAAATCCGTAGACGAATAGCGAGCTATCCCGAAAGAAGAGGATTGTGTGGCGCCTGCAGCACCAACACAGGTTAGTCCAGATACACTCACAATCTAATAACCACAATGCACGAGGGTGATTTACCGGAGTCGTGAAGGTCCCTAGTAGTCTTGTCTTGGCAACAGGAATCCTGATGCCTGGGAGAACCATGTCGGTACAGGGATCGCGACCTAAGCACAAGATAATGAGTCGGTGCGAAGACGAAGAAAAAATGATATCGACGAGCTCGACCTAACGTGACTTGTCTTGTGAGATCAAGGACGATCTGCAGGACGGGAATGCCCCTATGGCCTGAAGTTGACTCGCGTCAAGTCCTCGATAGGAGTTCACACCAAGACAGACTTCCAATGGAAGGCAACCTATGGAGGGCCCAATCTGAAATGTGCTCGGACACAGACAAGTTTGCAAGAGGGCACCTACCATCATTGGCTAGCGCGAACTAGGAATCCACGGCTAAAGGAATCCCCGAAGGAGGAAGGGGCAAGGACATTAGTACAACCACCGAAGTTTAGGATGCATCCTTGGACCCCTGACTTCTGGAAGCAACGGCTCCTCAGAATGCTCTGACAAAGCCTCTATCACCACAACTACAGCAGACGGAATCTCTGCTAAAGCAGCAAGGAATTCGTCAGCATTGCCTCGGCATGAAGTAGCATAATTACTAATTTTGAGACGAGTCGTTTGTCAGCCTGAGGGGGGTCGAAGCCACGATCGCACTCCCCTAAACCATGGGAGCACTCTGAGGAGCGACCTCCGAACGGTCGTAATCCGAGGTCGCCAGGTCCATGATGGACACAGCAGCTCCGAAAAAGGCGTTCGCAAAGCATAAGAAAGACCTTAGTATGACGACAAGTCACACAGCATCAACTCGCAAGCATGACAAATAATCACCGCGTAGAAAATCTGAATTGGGACCACTTAGGAACTATCCCTTGGAGAAGTGGGCCAAGTCGAGAAGGTGACCTTAGATGTCGGAGAGATCACCTCGGCAGCAGTTCCCCCCAAGAAGCGCTTCACCCGGCTAGGTCGAGGCCCTCTACCTCTTCTTCTCCGACCTGTCCAGGCAAACTGAGACACCCATAGAAGCAAAGAAGGTGGCGGCAGTGACATCATCAACAGACAAAAAAGCCATCTAGGAGACAGTGTTCGAGCAAAGGACGCAAAGGATCCAGATACCCCAGATATTAATAAATGATCGCTAGCATGTCGGCTTGCAGCACGCCATACCAAGTTGGATAGTATTTGTGTGCTCATGTCTAGCTCCCAAAAAGCAGGTAATTGTGTACAACTCATATTCAATAAGTACGGTATGGAAGACAGATAGTTGACACCGAGACAATTGTACGAAGGCCCCATACAACTCACAGGAAACTCACCTGGAACTCGATTGACCCCCCCCCCCCCCTCCAACAGCTCGGCGGCAACTTCCCTCGGGTCGCAGTAACTTGCCGAGCCTTGGATCATCTCGTCGGGCGATTTGATCAAGTTTGCAGAGGGCAGGGTTCGCCCACTGACAACTAAGTACCCTCTCCCTCCCCCTAGAACAAGCTGCCAATAAATGTGAACCAAGGGTACGGGGAAGAGCATGTACTAACGACAGTCTGCAAACATACTCGCTTAGAGCCAGCGATACCGCCAGCTTCTTCCCTGAACCCATCTCGACTTTGGTTTGGGAAGGGGAATTCCTATACACTCCTGCGTGTATGGTTGTACCTCCACACCGTGACACATGGATCGTGCTTGTAAGCAGCGTGAGCCCTAGATATCTCTCTGGTTTGTTATGTGCATATGCTAGCTAATCCCAAGTTCATTAGCCTTCAATCATCCTTTCGGTCTGAACAAAGTGAGCATGGATCTCGGCTCCAACATTTGGACTAATTTATTATGAGAAGCTGACTAAACATTTTGATCTAACAACTTGGATTGAGAATTTTGGGAGACAAGTATTCTCTATTTCTCACGGATTTTGGGACATTTCATTTTATCATATTGAATACTCTTGTACTTGGAGGGGCTGAAAATGGGACCTTTCTCCTTTTTTGGAATTCTTTGAAACGGGAATTATTTACTTTATTTGGCCTTCTCGATCTTTCATACACAGTAAGCGTTTGGCCTTCTTTTTGTGTGTGGGGGGAGGATGGGCTTCAAGTCAAGTAGAGGGTGATTCGATTCTTACAAAGCAGAAACTGGAAGGGAGATTTCCCTTCTCGAGGGGAGGCAGAGAAATAGATTGGGGGAGAACCCATCAAAAAGGGTCTTGCGGACCACATCCACCTCTCAAATTCTCTACTCCATAGGGAATTGTGGGCTTAATATATAGGATTGGTGGATTAAGCTAGCCTGATCAACCACATTGAGACTAAATAGGTATGAGTTGAATGCAAAAATAAAGGATTGACTGCTATTTGTTATACCTCGTACTAATGCTTTTGGTTGCAAGATACAGAGCCTTGGGATTTCTACCATGACAGAAGAATGGAAGATTTTATGGTAGCAGCATTTATTCCTATGGCGGAAGTATAGGAGACACCATGCAAAAGGTTAAGTTGCCCAATTTGATCGTATGACAGAAGCATAGGATGTGCTCACAATACCCCATGACAGAAGCATGGGATTCGTGATGAAAACTTTTATGACTTTTGACTTCTGAGGCCACAGGGCATGCAGGTTGGCTTAAGTTTTTATACTTAACCAATCCATGAGTTGCAAAAGAACTTTAGGCTCTGATCACCTCTGATCATTGCTCATTCTCTTCCCTAATGGATTGTTAATATAATATTATGGTACTTATATTTAATCCTACAAACAATTGTGCCAAAATACTACATGGAGGAAGTGTGGAGGACCTATGGCGGAAGCGTGGAGGTCCTATTGCAAAAGCGTGGAGGACCCATGGTGGAAGCGTAGAGGTCCCATTGCAAAAGCGTGGAGGTCCCATGGCGGAAGTGTGGGATAAGTGATGTGATCCTTTATAATTTTGATTTATGTGACTACGAAGCATGTTGGAGGGATTGGGCCTTTATGCTTAGGTAACCATGCTAGGGCTACTCACAGTTGTCGGATCTGCTCTAAAACTGGGGATTGGCCTCTAGGTGGACTTGAATTACTTAATTGTGGTTTCCCACACACACATGCTTGTAGTATGAAACAAATTCAAGTTGGGCACTTCTTTTTCGATTCTGACTTACGTTGGACTTGTGATATTAAGCATGATGTAAAGCTTGATTAAACAAATCGTGTCGTGGATGAGCTTTATGAAACATTAGAATATTTGCAAAATTCTGAGGACGAAATTTTTTTATGAGAGAAAATTATAACAACCTGGAATTTAATTGTTTAATTGTTTTGATTTATAGATGAGTGGTGATTTTTGGATTAATTTATTATAAGCAGTTGACTAAATATTTTTATCTGGCTTCTTGGATTGAGAAGTTTTGGGAGACAAGTATTCTCTATTTCTCCAGGATTTTGAGACTTATTTCATTTTATCATCTTAAATATTCTTGAACTTGCAGGGGGCAGTAATGGGATCTTTCGCCTATTTTCAGGATTCTTCGAACTGAAAATTCATGGTTTATTTGGACGTCTAGATCTTTTCATAAACTGGAAGCTCTTTCTCTCATTTGTGTGGGGGGAGGCAGCTTCAAGTCGAATATAGGATGATTCAATTCTTACTGAGCAAAAATTGGAAGGGAGTTTTCCCTTCTTCTCGAGGGAAGCCAGCGAAGAATTAAATGGGGGAAGATTCCATTAAAAAGGGGGCTCGTGGAGCACATCCACCTCTTCAATTCTTTACTCCACGGTGGAAGTGTGGAGAACTCATGACGGAAGCGTTGGCTTAGTGAATGGGATTGGTGAATTAATCTGGTCTGATCAACCACGTTGAGACTAATTGAGGATGAGTAGAATGGAAAGTAAAGGATTTGATATGCTATTTGTTATATCTCGTACTAACGCTTTTGGTTGCAAGATACAGAGCCTTGAGATTTCTTCCATGGAAGAAGCATAGAAGATCTTATGGTAGCAGCATGTAATCATATGACAAGAGCGTAAAAGTCTCCAAGCAAAAAATGGAGTTGCCCTAATTTCATCCAATGGCAGAAGCATAGGATGTGCTCAGAATACTCCATGGTGGAAGCGTGGAGGTCCCATGGCGGAAGCGTGGAGGCCTTATGGCGGAAGTGTGGGATTCGTGATGAACTTTAAACTCTGACCATAGAAGTTTTCGGTAGAAGAACATCAAACTCGATCAACCCAAGCGTTCAGAAGAACTTTAAACATTAATCTTTGCTCATTTTCTTCCATTAAGGATTGCTGATATAATACATTAATCCTATGGTAGAAGCATAGGAAGTTTGCTTATATAAGCCTACAACCGTCTCCATGGCGAAAGTGTGGAAGTCCCATGGTGGAAGCGTGGAGATCATATGGCAGAAGCGTGGGGCAGTGATGTGAGCCTTTATGGTTTTGATTTATATGGCTATAAAGAATGTTGGAGGACTTGAGCTTTTATTCTTAGGCAACCATTCCGAGACTACTGTCTGTCGCCGTATCTGCTCTAAATATGGGGATTGGTCTCCAGGTGGACTTGAACTTCATGATTGTTTTTGGGTGCTATTAGTAGCAAACCTCTTATGGATGCTAGCAAACCAAAAAAAACACGTTTCAACAAATTTTAACATTTTTCCTCCTAAAAAAACGCTACTAGAAAACCCTCCCAAAATCAGCTCTCACCTGCTCCACCGCCCCTATTGCCTAACTTATTCTCTCTCTGATCTTCTTCTGAGAAGAGCTCCACCGCCCCCACAGCGCTCACCCGCTCAAACTTCGACGGTTGTGGCACCCCCTCTTCGGATCAGTATTTTTTCTTCCACGGTACAGTGCGGTGAGACTGCAACAAGGAGGAGGAAACTAAGGAGTTTTCATCATTAGAACCAAGCAGACAAAGCCAACTTGATCTCTGCCACATAATAGTCACTGTGAATGTCGTCACTTGTATATGAATTCCTTTGTAGTCCATGCTATCAATTCCTTTGTTGTCTCTTATCATTTTTTTCCTATGTCTGGATGTTATGGGTTGCAGGAGAAATTGTGTAGCTATTCTTGCATTGACAGGTTTCTGAAAGTGAGAGGGGAGAATGTCAAGAAGGCGGCTTTCATGAATGAGTTACAGTGAAATGATGTTTTAGATGCTTCTCTAGAAATAGAACAGGTTAAGTTTGATATTAATCAAAGATGCCCGCCTAGTGTTCGAGGAAATGTCGCAGTGATTGAGCAGGAAATCTGCTTTCGCAAAAACCCTCTACCCAAACCTTACTGTTTTGGGGTCAGTGGAGTCCTAATACATATGTTTGGAAGTTCTGGCGGGCTGCCGACGCAGGTTGTTCAGCCACATGCACGCAAAGAGAGAGTGGTGATGGTGAAGACGTGTCCAAAGAAGCGACGTGCAGGATTCAAGGTCTCTCCGGACGGACATGGGAACTACATGTGCAGCCACCGGAGTCAACGGAGATTTTTTTTAAAAAAAATTCGATGGTTTGTTAGTAACAACTTGCTTTTCAAATAGCTAATTTCGATTTTTATGGTTTGCTAGTAGTAATGGTTTGTTAGCATCCAAAATGAATTTGCTAGTAACACCACCCTTGTTTTTCCCTCGAACCATTCCGATAGTATAAAACAAATTCTTGTTAGAGTATATTTTTTGATTTTGACCAATCTTAGACTTGTGGCATTAAGCATGATGGAAGGCTTAATTAAAAAATTCATGCACTGCAGATGAACCTTATAGAAGGAATTTGGATTGCTTGCAAAATTTTGAGTACAAAATTTTTGTATTTAAAGATGAGTGGTGATTTTTGGATTAATTTATTACGAGCAGTCGACTAAATAGTTGTATGTGGCGGCTTGGATTGAGAATTTTTGGGAGATAAGTATTCTCTGTTTCTCGGGATTTTGAGAATTATTTCATCATATTTGTGCTTGGACCACAAAGGAGCATAGCGGGCCTAAATTCCTAAGCAACCTGCAGGGATGATGGCTCCCTTTATGCTTTTGCTATTTTGGCCCGCAAGCTGATGAGTATATTGTATTACTTGCATCGATGGTGCATTATCCTGATACAGGCATATTTGTAGGCGGGAAATCTTTACGTATCTTTTGTGGAACTTGGGTAATATATATATATGGGGAGGATATTTTGGTCATGTACTACCAGAATATATAAGGTAAGGCAGAGGTAGGGTTTAGTTACTTTTTATGCTAAGTTTTGTGGTTGTTATCTGACGGTAAGAGAAGGGGCAAGCTCCTCCTCGCGGTGATCTGACCTGTTGAGGGTATGCCCTTAGGGTTGGTTGTATCTATTTTGGATCAGTCCTATTCAATGATCCAATTGCGGAGTTGAAAACTCTGAAGCAAAAAAGGGGCAGTGCAAGCGTTCCTGGATAACTTTGACATCCTCCAGCATAGAGTGAACATTCCATAGGATTAAGCAATTAGTTTTTGTATGGCCGGACTCAGAGATGAAATCAGATATGCAATCTGGACGTTCCAACTGAAAACACTGCAGGAATTTTTCACTCTAGCCTGCTTTGAGGAGCGTCGGATGGCTTCCTCACAGGGGCGTACCTTCTCTAGCATGGACGAGAGTAGCATGATAACAGAAAGGAATGTTTCGGCCCAAAAAGATCCAGCCTCATGCACCAACTAATACATCTACTGGAAACTGGGGGAAGCCATCGCCTGACATCAACGGAGCTCAAGGAGAAATGGAGTAAGGGCCTCTGTTTTTGGTGTGATAGTAATACACGTCGGGCCACCGCTATTTGCAGAAAGGGAGATTGTATGCCTTAAAATTGATTAAGAAGGAGGAAGAGCTGCACCTGACACACCAGGAGAAGAAGAATTAGAGTTTCTCGATGAACCAGAGGAGGAAGTGGAGGCTGTCCCACAACTATTCCTCCATGCACTCACTGGCATGAATCAATACCACACATGAGGGTGAGGGCTTCGTATTAGGGTCACACCATCCAAGTCTTGATCAATTCGGGGAGCACCCATAAATTTAAAGTCATAGAGGCGGCACATCGATTACAATGCAAATTAATGCTCATGCCCGCATTTAATGTGGCGTAAGCGGATGGGCGACGGATGTCCATCTCTCACAAAGTGGTGGGATTTAAATGGCGGATGCAAGTGGTGTTTTTCACAACAGAAATGTTTGTCCTACCATTAGGCAATTGTGAAGCAGTACTTGGAATTCAGTGGTTAAACACTTTGGGTGTGATCAAATGGGATTTACACAATTTTTTATTGGAATTTACCAGTCAACGTCGGAAGATCTCATTGAGAGGATTGAAAAATATAGAGGCCGTATCGATGAAACAATAGAGGCTAGAAAAAATCCTAGCAAAAGGGAGCAGCAGAACATGTTAACAATATGTGATATCGAAAGATTTTTGAGCCTCCATTTGATGCCTCGAAGAGCGCTGAAGGTACGAGCAATTAGCATAAGGCTATGCTAGGTTTCCTGCAAGGGGAAGAGTTCTTATTGGCTGAAGAGTCCAACTAACTACAAGAGGTGTCGGCAGCTTTCCAGGATATCTTCGGGGAGCCCGTCAGGTTACCACCTCACTGGGAGCATGAACACTGTCACGATCCGCCCGAAGCGCACTCTGACTTTTATTGAGACGGGTCATGACAGTTGGTATCAGAGCTAGGTTAGTTTCTAAAGATAAAGTATTTTATAATTATTACCTATTTTGAATCTTATTATATAAATATATATGCATATGCATCATTGCTTCACTCACCTTGTCATAATCTGTTGTTCGCGACTAAAACAAGCAACACACTACACTCATAAGCATAAGTAGAATGCACACGAATGTAAGAGATTATGGGCAAACTTTAACATTTTTGTACATGAATTTTCACTAAGATATACACCGCTTGCGAATATTAAATGGATATGGCGATGACATTAGATCATAATATGCATGGCATGTTAAGTGAAATGGACATTTAACATGGCATGTGTATCCATTCATTTGCATTCATATCATAAATCACTGCACAAGTGTGAAGATAAGAATAACAATAATGATTGTACACACATGGATTACTATTTGTTTTACATCGCACATGATCTCATTATTGCATTTGCATAATCATTACCTAGAGTTGTCCAATGAAAATGTTGTAATTATTACATGATTTATGTATCTGACAGTATGAAATGTGTTAGAATCTCTAGTTTTAAGACTCTGATACTTGTCTATCAATCTTATTCGATTCTCTAATATTTTCTTCTAGTTAGCACCTAAGTGTCGGCGAGAAATGAGGGTATTTTTGTAAACTGTTCTGCTGAATTATTTCAGCATTATTTGTACTCTTCCATTGTCAGAGTGACTCTTTTTTGTCGACACACAATCGTCCTTCAGCTTCTTTTCCTTTTTGGTGTTTTATCTTATCTTCGTCCAAGGATCTTTTCGCTCTCGAATTCTCGAGTTTTACTTCTCAATTTCGAGCTATTTGAAGAAACTCTTTTGATCCTTGAAGACAATCTCGCATATCCGATAGAATGCTCAACGATCATGTTGTATCAAGTACGCAAGCTTCAAAAGAGAACCTTTCTTATGTTAAGAGTGTCTTGGATACATGGAAATTCTGATGAGTACGATTGAGAACTTGAATTTGACATGTGTAGCAAGTATCTGCAACTCTTCTCTCTTGATCTTGGTAAGTCTCTGCACTTGTTCTCCTTTCTGTTTCAGTATTTTCTTAGTTAGCTTTCATGCCTTGATTTGTACATCTTGTTGGAATGAATGTCATCTAAATCTTCGTCATAAGAGACCTCACTCAAAGACTTTTCAAAAAGTTTCGGGACAAAATTTCCTAAGTACGAGAGAATGTAACAACGTAAGTTTTAAAATAAAATACAATCATATTAATCCTAATGGCATTTGAGTAATTAGCCAAAAAACCTTTCCTCTTAAACCTAAACCGAACGGCCCCCTCTTTTTTTTTCTACCCATGTTTGTGGCATCACGACCCACCCGAAGTGCACTCTGACTTTTGTTGAGACGGATCGTGACAGTCCACATTTCTATCAAAGAGGGGAATGGAGAAATTAATTTAAGGGGCTATCGCTGCCCACCTTTACAAAAGAATGAGATTGAGAAGTTGGTCAGAGAGATGTAAAGTACAAGGATCATTCGACATAGTGGCAGCCCCTATGTTTTACCTGTCGTACTATTGAAGAAGGGTCACATGATGTGGAGACTATATATTGACTACAGTCAACTAAATAAGCAAATGGTAAAAGACAATTTTTTGATTCCCATCCTTGAGCAGCTCATCGATGAATTACACTGGGCTATTTTTTTCACGAAGTTCGACAGGTGGGCGGGTTACCATCAAGTTCGAATAGCAGAAGAAGATGTTCACAAGACGGCATTTCGTACTCATCACGACCGTTATAAATTTTGATGAATAAGATTTTTCAAGACCAATTTCGAAAATTTGTCTTGGTATTCTTCGATGATATATTGATCTTTAGCAAATCGTGGCAGGAACATGTGGAGCTCTTAACTTTGCCTTTGAGACCTTGAGACAACAAAGATTATTCTTCAAACCAAGCAAGTGTAGCTTCAGGCAAAGTCATGTGCACTACTTAGGTCCCGACATTTTGCACGAAGGAGCGGCGATGGATCCAGAGAAGATCTAGCTCATGTTTGATTGGACAACCCCCAAGACCATAAAGCACGTGCAAAATTTTGTGGGCCTAACCGGCTATTACTGGCGATTTATTTAGGCATACACAGGCATAGCCAAACCACTTAAGAAATTACTCAAAACGACCCAGTTAAAGTAGACATAGGAAGTTGAACAAGCATTCATTCAACTCAAGCAAGCAGTTCACAACCACTCGTGTTATGCCTGTCGTATTTCATTAAAACATTTATGGTCGAATTGGATGCCTCCGAGAAAGGTGTGGGCGCAGTCATGCAGCAAGATTGTCGGCCAGTGGCCTATTTTAGTAAGGCACTGGGTAAAAAAAATTTGATGCTCTCGGTTAACAAGGAGTTACTCGTCGTGGTACTTACCATTCAACTGTGGCGACATTATCTTATTGTCAGCCAGTTCATCATCTGTACGGATCAACAAAACCTCAAATTTCTTTTAGATCAGAAATTGGCTATCCCGACCCTACAAAAGTATTTGTCAAAGTTGTTAGGCAACGACTACACCATCCAATACAAGCAAGGGAAAGAAAATGCTTGCGTTGATGCTCTATCCAGGAAGTATGGACAGGTGGAACCTGAATTTTATGCTCTGATTATGGTTACTTTTGATGTCCTACAACAACTCAAGGAGTCATGGAAGCAGGATCTCGGTATCCAACAAATAATCGTGCAGAAAACTGCAAACAGCAACAGCAAACCGAAATACCAGTGGGAAAGGGGGTTGTTGAAGCGGAAAGACTGACTGGCAGTAGGAAATGACATCGCCATCAAGTCCAAATTGCTTCAGATGTACCATGACAACGCATAGGGCGGGCTTCACGCATAACATCAACCTACAATCTCTTACGGAAGATATTTTTTTGGCAAAGAAATGGTGGATGTCTAAGAGTATATGCAGCGGTGTGCAATGTGCCAACAATGCAAGCCGGGCAATCGAAATGCGATCGGTTTGTTATAACCTCTTCCGATGTCAGCTTGGATTTGGTAGGAAATATCTCTTGATTTTGTGGGCGAGCTCCCTAGGAGCAGCGGTAAAATAACTATCTTGGTGGTCGTTGATCGACTTGGCAAACAGGCCCACTTCATGGCCTTGTCTCACTTCTACACCATAGAGAGCGTGGCTCAAGTTGTCTTGGATTTTGTTTTCCACTTGCATGGCATGCTATAATCCATTGCTAGCGATCAAGACGCTATCTTTGTGAGCCAGTTCTAGCATGAACTACTCTGGGTGCTACAAGTTAAGCTGAAACTCTCCGCCGCTTATCACCTTCAGTTCGACGGACAAACATGGGTGGTAAACAGATGGTTGAAAAATTATTTGCGATGCATATGCTTCGAGAGACCAAAAAATTGGACTCAATGGTTAACTTTGGCAGAGTAGTGGTACAATACCACATGTTAGAGTTTGGCGGTTTGGCAGACTGGTCTTGGCGGCTTGTTGTTCGGGCAGTCTGGCGGTTTGTCCCTGCGGTCTGGTTGTGTGGTGGCTTGATAGGAGGCAGATGTTATGTCGGGTGGTTTGTCTTGGCAGATTGGCGGTATGGTTGTTTAGCAGGGCTTGGCAGTTTAGTAATCGGCTTCCAGCAGAGCTTTCCAGCCTCAAAGGACTTCTTGCAGATACGATCTGAGAGCTACTCGCAACTGCAGTCTGATGGATATTGAAGCAGCGGTCTGGTGGCAACCCGCAACTGCGGTCTGGCGACCTGCAGTGGCTGTTTGGCGTCCTGCAATGGCGGTCTGGCGGCTTACCTCTATTGTCGTTGGGTAATCTTCAGTTGTTCTCTATATAGTATTGCGGTTTGACACCGTCAAACCGCATAGGCCGCGCAGCTTATATTTAATCTCGCATCGCTTGTTGTATTCTTCTCTCTCCCCCATTTTCTATAAATAAAGGGGCATACATTTGTATTATTTATCTTTTTGGAGCAATAAATTTGTCTTTTATTTATCTCTGTTTACATTGTATCAGAGCTAATCGATCGTTTGTTCTAATTTGCTCGCGGTTTGTTTTTTCTAACCGCTTCTGGTCTTCTTCCCGCCCTGCCCTCCCTTGCTTATCGCTTCTCCTACGACTTGTTCTGTCTTTTCGTTCTATTCAGTTCGCGCGGCTTGGCTAGTGTTCGCGCATCCTTCTTTCCCCTCCTATGCTTTTGTGGGTTATTGTGGTCGCGCGGGTTGTTTTCTCCACTCGCACGGGTTGTTTTCTCTTCTCGTGCGGGTTGTTTTCTCTACTCGTGCAATCTCTTTCTCTTCTCTGTTTGCTCCTTTTTGGTGGCAAGTTCTCTTGCCTTGTTCTCTTTCTACGACCTGTTCTTTTTCGGCTTCTCACTCAACCATGCGGTTTGAGTCTCTTTGTCGGCCTTCTTTCCTTGGCCGCGTTCTTTCTGCGACCTGTTCTTTTTTGGCTTGCACTCTTCTAGGAGTCTTTTGCGGTTTCTTCTCTTAACTGCTTGATCGCACGGTTTATTTGTTCGTACCGTCTCTTTGCCTCTTTTGCGGGCTTTTTCTCTATCTGGTTTCTCTCTCCATGAGATTGGTTTCTCTTGTCTCCTCTATAGTACGTGCTATTTTGGCCTCTTCCGATAAATGGCTTATTGACTCTGGTGCCACTTGTCACATGACTGGCAATTCTTGTTCGTTCTCCTGCTTGAATAAGCAGAAATGGGTATCTCATGTCATTATTGCAGATGGAACTTTTTCTCCTGTGCATGGTGTTGGCACTGTGCACCTCACTCCGTTTTTGCAGCTTGAGGTCACTCTCTATGTTCTCACTTTTTCGTGCAATTTACTGTCTGTTAATGCTCTCTGCACACAGTTGCACTACACGATTACTTTTACTGTCACTACTTGTTCTTTCTGAGATTCTGTCTCAAAAGCAACGATTGCTACTAGGACTGCGAGTGGTGGCCTCTTCTTTCTTAATAATGTCATTGCTATTTCTGCCTCTTCTTCCCTTCAGCAATGGCATCGTCGTCTTGGTCATCCTCCTTCTCGCCTCATCTACCAACTTCTCCCAGATCTTCCTTAAGAGGATTCCCCTTTAAATTGTGAAGCATGTCACCTTGGTAAACAACATCGCTCTTCTTTCCCAGCACGAACGGGATGTAGTTCTTCGCGTCCTTTTGAACTATTTCACTCTGACATCTGGGGTCCCTCTCCTACTGCTACTGTTGGTAGAGGTAGCTTGTACTCTGTTATCTTCATTGATGATTTCTCCAGGTGTACTTGGTTGTATCTCTTGAAAGAGCGTTCTGACCTTTACTCTGTGTTTATCACCTTTTATCATGAGATCTCCACACTGTTTAATGTGTCTATTCAGGTTCTTCGTACTGATAATGTTAAGGAATATGTCAGCCGTCAATTTTCCGAATTTTGTACGAGACACGGTTTGATTCATCAAACCACTTGTCTATATATCTCTCAACAGAATGGCGTTGTTGAACGCAAGAATCGTTATCTCTTGGATGTTGCTCGCAGCCTTCTCTTACAAATGAATGTTTCTCGATCTTATTGGGGTCATGTTGTTCATCTCTCTTGTTATCTAATAAATCGTATTCTCACGTCAGTTCTTCAGGGCAAGACTTCATTCTCCATTTTGTATCCTGAGGCCGAGCCGTTTCCTTTACCTCTTAGAGTTTTTGGATATACGGCGTTTGTTCACATACCTTCTCCGGGTTGTGACAAACTTTCTCCCCATTTTGTTAAATGCATATTCCTTGGTTATTGTCCGACTCAAAAGGGATATCGTTGTTTTGATCCTCTTCTCTGCAAACAATACATCTCTGTTGATGTCACATTTTTTGAGGATACACTATATTTTTCTCCTGCTTCTTCTATATTGCACTTTGATACTTCCTCTTCAATGCCTATTATTTCGGCACCTCTGCCAGCACAAGTTCTTTCCACATCTATTCCTGTTGCACCGGCTCTTTCTCTTGAGACTGATTCTTTGCCCTTGGAGCCTTTTGTGCTTATTCCTGGGCCTCTTCCCTCTTCTGACAGTGGATCTGCTCCTACGGACAAGAGTGTTCTTGATCTTCTCATTGCCCTGCGGAAGGGCGTCTAACAATGCACTAAGCATCCTATTGATGTTATTGTCTCATATGCTCAGCTTTCCCCGGTTGGCAAGCGTTTTGCTCTTGCTATATCTTCTACTGTCATCTCGGCTACGTATCAAGAGGCTCTTGTCATTCCACAGTGGAAAGCCGCTATGGATGAAGAAATGAAAACCTTAACTGAGAGGTACTTGGACCCTTGTTCCCATACCTCTGGGCACAGATATGGTTGGTTGTCGATGAGTCTTTGTTGCCAAGTATCTTTCAGATGGTTTTATTGACTGCTATAAGGCGAGACTTGTTGCCAAAGGATTTACTCAAACGTATGGTGTAGACTTCTTTGATATTTTTCCCCATGTTGCTCGCATCAGCACTATACGTGTTCTTTTCTCTGTCGCGGTTAATAAAGACTGAGAGATGTCTCAGTTAGATGTGAAAAATGACTTTCTCTATGGTGATTTGCAGGAGGTGGTTTACATGGAGCAACCTCCTGGGTATGTTGCTCAGGAGGAGTCTCAGGTATGCAAGCTACTGAAGGCGATTTATGGTTTAAAGTAGAGTTCACAAGCTTGGTTTGATAAGTTTAGTGGTGTTTCTCTTATTGGGTTCAATCGAAGTTCTGCTGATCATTCACTGTTTAAACGCAAGAATACTAAAGGCCTTGTGGTTCTTACTGTCTATGTGGATGATATCCTTCTTACTGGTGATGATAATGAAGGCATTGATCTGGCAAAATGACATTTTCGACAACATTTTATTACTAAGGATATGGGAACTCCGAAGTACTTTCTGAGAATTGAGATTTCATGAAAGCGCAACTCTGTAGTTCTTTCGCAACGAAAGTATGCGCTAGATCTCTTAAAGGAAACTGATCTTCTTGGCACAAGACCTGTTCGTTGTCTGATGGCTGTTGGGGATGATAAGGGGTGGACTGAAAATTCTCCTCTTATCCCAGATTATACTGTGTACGGGCGACTTGTAGGCAAACACATCTATCTGACTGTTACTAGACCAGATATCTGTTAAACAGTTGGGAAAGTCAGTCAATTTTTGCAAACTCCTAGAGAGTGTCATCTGCGTTCTGTCATGAAAATTCTGGAGTATGTGAAAGGATCTCCAGAAAAGGGTTTCTTGTTTCAGAAGCATAATCATTTGAAGATTGAAGCGTATTCTTATGTCAGCTATGCTGATAACGAAGAAGATTGGAAATCTATATCAGGTTTTTGTACCTTTGTGGGAGGAAATCTTGTTAGATGAAAAAGCAAGAAGCAGTCGGTGGTTTCAAGGTCAAAGGTTGAAGCTGAGTATAGGAGCATGGCTTCAACAACTTGCGAGATGAAATGGTTACGAGCGTTTATGCTTGACTTGGGAGAAGTTTATGATCATTCTCTCCCTATGTTCTGTGATAACAAAGCCGCAATTTACATATCGAAGAATCCTGTCTTCCATTAGAGTACAAAGCACATTGAAGTTGGTTGTCATTTCATTAGAGAAGAGGTGTTGAAGAATCAAATATGCACTCCATTTGTCACTTCTGATAAAGAACTGGCAGACATCTTCATAAAACCAGTTTTCTCTTCTCTTTCAGATGTTTGTAGCAAGCTGGGCATGGTTGACATATATGCTCCAGCTTGAGGGGGCGTGTTAGAGTTTGACGGTTTGGCGAACTGGTCTCGGCGGTTTGGCGGACTGGTCTCGGCGGCTTGTTGTTCGGGCGGTCTGGCGGTTTGTCCCTGCGGTCTGGTTGTGTGGCGGCTTGATAGGAGGCAGCGGTTATATCTGGCGGCTTGTCTTGGCAGATTGGTGGTCTGGCTGTTTAGCAGGGCTTGGCGGTTTAGTAGTCGGCTTCCCGCAGAGCTTTCCAGTCTCGGAGGACTTCTTGCAGATGCGGTCTGAGAGCTACCGGCAACTGCGGTCTGAAAGATATCCGCAGCAGCATTCTGGTGGCAACCCGCAACTGCTGTCTGGCGGCAACTCGCAGTTGCGGTCTGGCGGCCTGCAGTGGCGGTATGGCGGCCTACAGTGGCGGTCTGGCGGCTTACCTCTATTGTCGCTGGGTGATCTCAGTTGTTCTTTGTACAGTGTTGCGGTTTGACACCGTCAAACCGCATAGTTCGCATGGCTTGTATTAAATCTCACATCGCTTGTTGTATTCTCCTCTCCCCCCATTTTCTATAAATAAGGGGGCATACCTTTGTATTATTTATCTTTTTGGAGCAATAAAATTTGCCTTTTATTTAGCTCTTTTTACACCACATATCAGAGTGCAATCAAAAGGACTCGTACGGAGTCGTTTACGGTCAAGCTCCACCACTGCATTCCACTTACAGCGCCGACCTTGCGAAAGTTGAGGATGTGGATCGTTCAGAGGCAGAAAGGGAGCGGTTGTTCACGCTCTTAAAGACCTAACTCACAGATGCTCAAAACGACATGTGTGTCATGACAGATAAAAAATGGAGGGAGCGAGTGTTGGAGGTGGGCTCACGGGTCTACATCCTCTTACAGCCATATAAACAAACGAGCATCCGTCCTCGGGGCTGCCACAAGTTAGCACCCAAGTTCTTCGGTCCATTCCAAGTGATGGAGCGAGTGGGAGCAGTAGCATACCATCTAGATCTCCTCGAGGATGCAAAGAAACCACCATACCTTCCACATATCACAGTTGCAAGAACATCATGAGGGCCTACCAGCACAACTTACTCCACTACCATCGACAGTGAACAATGAAAGCAACTTAATGATTGTGTTGATTGCTTTGTTGAACCGCTACATTGTTCCCCGAGATAGCAAGGTGGTTACACAATTGTTCATTCAATGGTCACAAGGCAGAGTGGAGGAGGAGGCGTGGGAGGATCTCTGGATGATTCAAAAACACTTTTCAAATTTCTATCCTTGAGGACAAGGATGATGTTGGGGGAGAGGTAGTTAATGAGTGCAGATTGTAGGAGGGAAATCATTATGTATGTTTTGAGGTACATGGATAATATTTATGTATGGGAGGGTACTTTGGTCATGTTCAACCGGGATATATAAGGCAGAGGTAAGTTTTAGTTGATGTTTTTTATGTGAAGTCTCATGGTTGTTGTCTGACGGCAAGAGAAGGGGAGAGCTCCTCTTTGCGGTGATCTAACTTGTTCAGGGTGCCCCTTATGGGTTGGTTGTATTTGTGTTTGTTTAGGGTATTTTATTGTTACCATTACCATTGGAGCATATCATATCCATTTTAGTGTTCGGTCATACTACGATGTAAGGTCATAAGCCAACAATTTTTTATTCCTAAATGTAATAGATGGACATTCATAGTTTATAAAATTTGAAATGCTTCTGCTAGTGCTACCTCTTTGGTTTGTTGCTCGTTGACCTCTTTATAGCATTTAATTGTGTATGTTGTATATTGTGGGGGCTCGGTCGGACCTATATTCTATTACATGGATGGGTGGAGTGTTACAGGGTGTGCTCGGGAGGAGAGAACTACCATAATTATAAAAGATGTGACAATAATATAATATAAACTAGCGACCGATAATGGAACAGGATCGGAACCATACACTAACAAATATGCGCCCCACATTCTTTTGTGAGGGGACACCTAATGGGTTGAATACCATATCAACATGCATTCCACCTTGCAAACAGGGCATATCTCATCTAGACAAAATATTAGACGCTACGCGTCTTATTTCTATGCCTTCCAACTAATTTATCACCTACTTTGACTTCACATTTCTGTGAAATATATACACCAAACTTTTTTTGAATTCTAATTGGAACCCCCCTTTCCATGGATCCATCTCACATCAATAACTCGACACCTTGCAACTATAGGTAGTCTTAGAGAAGTTTCTTTTGAAGCAGACACCTAAACGCCAAGTATTGCTCATAATAATCTATCCTCCGGGTATAGTAGAGTCATTTATGTGGTTGTCCTCTACTCCAATAGAGAGCTATTGCGGCAATTATCTTTCCTTCAATCGGCAGTCATTAATTATTCCTTTTATGAGTTCCTTTCTTCTGTTGTGACCTAATGTTCAAGTTGTGAGACTACTCACATGGATATGGAGGCTTCATTAAGTATTCTTTATCATCCCGGGAACATTGACATCTTTCAATCATATGACTAGAAATTTTTATATGTATATATTCTATTTATATTTTCCTGGTACAACTCCGATTAAATTAATGATGGATCTTTTTCTATTGCAGCTAGAAAATTCAATTCAATGGTCAAAATCTCTGGATATACACTATGTTCTCTGTATTCTAAAATCAACTAGCAACTTGGTCATTTGCAAACTAACAAATGAATGAATTATCATGGTAAATTTTGGCTACTTGTGAAATTAAGAAGTCCCAGAGATGATTTGTGGTACTATAGCTACAGAAAAAGGCATTATTACCACAACTTGCAAAATAACCGTCTTGTATTCAACACCACGTATTCACATTCAAAAGCAGAGTATCATTCATACTCTCGGTGGAACTGTGGAAAGCATTGCATACTTGGCAAAGGAAACTACATAAGAACTCACAAGAATAGGTAGTAGAAAAATTATCAGTCACATCCTTCTCAATAACCTTAAAATATTGCGAAGAAAGAGTAGTTAACATTATAAAGCAACTCTATGATTGAAGTGTATTCTGACACCAATCTCCACTAACCAAAACAGCAGATACTGGTTAAGTTTTTAGTTGAACTCGCAGAAAATGAATTTCAATTGTATAGAAAGACGGTAAAAAACAAAAATTAAATGAATAGATTCCTAGAAGAAAGTAATAACCTATTTCATGTATAAACTTACCTGGTGATGTGATTCCATGAAGATTGAAGTTGCCCATAAGTTTCCATAAGTTAAGATCCTGAATGATACTATAATCATCAGTACCAAGCAAGCTAATGAAAGTATTCAGTATAGATTTGTTTTGTAACCTTTGGAACTTGATTTGTTGCATCCAACTTTGCTGCATGAGGAGCTATATTTTCTTGTGCAAACTGATGAACACTCTCTTTAAACTGCAGTAAAAACAATCAAAACATAGAGCACCTCCTGACAAGAGAACAAACTTGAATAAAGCAGGTATAGAATCTGTGGAAATTTACAGAAACTGAGAAATAAAATATAAATTTTATTATTTTCTCAATAATTGACATACAAGACAATGTACAAATATATAGGAAGAGAGCAGGGAAAGAATTTCATCCTAAGATATAGGACTAAACAATACAAAGAGAGAGGGCTCTAACTGGGCCTTTATTCATGGGCATATTTACATTCTCTTTTCAACACTACCCAGCATGTTGGAGCATATAGATCGTAGGCACCAAGCTTGAATAAAAACTAATAATATAACGGTCGTGGTAATGCCTTTGTGAGAATAACAGCAACTTTCCCAGCAGCAGGAACATGTTGTATTCTAGTTTCTTCAGTAGAACCTTCACCCGAATGAAGTGATAGTCAACGTCGACTTGTTTGGTATGTTCATGGAATACAGGATTCTTGACAATATGTATAGCAGCTTGACTGTCACAATAGAGAGTGGTCGGTGAGGGAAGTCTAAAACCAAGGTCATTTAGAAGATTTTCTAACCAGGTGAGCTCAGAGACTGCAGAGGCCATTGACCGATACTCGGCTTCTGCAGATGAGCGAGTAACTACTGATTGTTTCTTGTTGTGTCAGGTGATAAGGTGTCCACCTAAATATGTACAGTATCCACTTGTGGAATGTCGATCTAGGAAGCCAGCATAATCAGCGTCAGAATATGCAATAAGAGATAATGGAGACGAAGAAGATTTGTATACAAGCCTTTGTCCAACAGCAGTCTTTAAGTATCGAAGGATATGCTCAACTGCCTGGAGATGAGAGATTTGTGGTTCATGCATGAATCGACTGACAACTCCAACAGCAAAGAATAAGTCAGGTCTTGTGACATTGAGATATATCAACTTTCGTACAAGGCGACGATAATACGCTGGGTTCTGAAGGAGTACATCGGAGTCTGAGGTATGAGCATAGAGCTTGTGATTGATATTCATAGGAGTGTCAGCAGACTTGTATCCAGAGTAGCCAACATCATGAAGCAAGTCTAGATAGTACTTACATTGATACAGAACAAGGCCATCTGAACACAAAGCAACGTCGAGACCAAGGACGTACCAAAAATTTCCCAGGTCTTTAGTTTGAAAAGCAGAGGCTAGATGTTGTTTGATCATGTGTATTCCTTTGAGATCATCTCCTGTAATCAAAATATCATCGATATATACCAAGAGAATCATTGTGCATGTTGGAGTCTGAAGAGTGAATAGAGAGAAGTTGGTCGAATTTTGAGTGACCCAACAACACGAACAACCTGGCTAAACTTGTCAAACCATACGTGAGGAGACTGTTTAAGACCATAAAGCGATTTCTTCAGACGACATACAAGAGACTCCCCTGTGATCACAAAGCCGGGAGGTTATTGCATGTAGACAGTCTCCTATAAATCGATATTGAGAAAAGCATTTTTTACATCCAATTGATGTAAAGGTCAGTGGCAATGAACAGCGAGGGAGATCAACACACGAACAGTATTCAATTTGGCGACGAGAGATAAGACTCATCATAATCCAAATCTTGTTGTTGAGTAAAGCCACGAATCACAAGGCGAGTCTTCAAACGTTGAATTGTCCCATGAGGACCATGTTTGATGGCAATGACCCACTTACAAAAGTTACAGCCCACAAAAGTCTGACAAGTAGGACGAGGGACAAGATCTCAAGTGTGATTTGCCCAAAGAGCAGACATTTCCTCATCCATAGCCGCTCGCCGCTCCGAATATTGAAGATCCTCCTACACAAAGTTAGGGTAGAAATCAACGGTAAAGAAATAGCAAATTGTTGGCGTACCGTGTGCCAGAGAGAAACGGTGGAGGGAGACGTAATGCGCCATTGGGTGAGCAGCAGAAGCGGGAACCGAATCTGCAGACCGCAAAATATTATTAGTAGAGGACACCACTCGTAGAGCAGCATACGAAGGAGAGCGACGAGTAAAAACTCGGAGGAGAGTGGGTTTCGGTGGGACAGTTGGGGTGGGATTGTAAGAATGGGTGGTAGGGTAGACGTAATAGGGACAGAAGGTCGCGGAAGCATAAGGGGCAGAGGTTGGTCACTAGGTAGAGAGTGATAGGGATGGCCTTCAAAAAAGGTAACATCGGTCGAGTTAACAACCTTCCAATCATTGGTAGAGTAACAGACATAAACTTTCTGAATGCCAAAGTACCCAACAAATATATATTTGGAGGCACGACGAGCACGATTGTCAGTGGACGGGCCAAGATTATGAACATAGCAGATGTAGCCAAAGACACTTAGTGTGACTGAAAAGTGGGTGTGGAGGGAAAAAGAAGGTTGAAGGGAGCTACAAAATTGCGAATGGAGGAGAGCATACGGTTAATAAGGTAGCAAGCCGTAGAGACCGCGAAATTTTAATAAAGTTTGGGAACATTCATTTGAAACATAAGAGAGCGGGCGACCTCCTGGAGGTGACGATTCTTACGTTCTGCGACACCATTTTGTTGGGGATTATATGCACAGGAGGTTTGATGGATGATCCCAAACTCAGCACACAAATTTGTAAACTCATGACTTGTGTATTCACGGCATTATCATTTCGAAGATTTTTAATGGTAGTAGAGAACTGATTGCAAGTCTTAGTAATAAAGGCACGAAATACACGAGAGATTTATGAGTGATCATGAAGTAAATATAACATGTCATACGAGAGAAATCATCAATAAAGATAATAAAATAACGATAACTAGAAACACTTGTTGTATTATAGGTCCCAAAATATCTGAATGAACAAAAACAAAGGGAGCATTGCTCCGAGTACAGTGACATGAAAAAGAAGAACGATGTTATTTGCCGAAGATAAGGAACTCATATGTGAAATCTTTGAAGGACAAATATGGGAGAGCTTTCTGGAGGATTCTGAGAGGGAAATGCACAAGATGTTGATGCCACTCAACAGAGCTAACAGAGGAGACCATTGTGGGGGGAGAGGGGAGGTCTAGGATGTAGAACTCATTCGACAATTGTCCTTTACAAATTATATTTTGTGACTTGTGATCCTGCACAAAAAAAGAAGTGGAAGAAATAGTTACGTAACAATCAAGATCTTGAGTGAAGCGACTAATAGAAAGGAGATTGAAGGAGAGCCCGGAACATGAAGAACCGAGCAAAGAGCGATGAACGGAGTAAGAGTGACATCAACTGTTCCAGACACCGAGGTGGTATCCCCATTGGCAACCGTGATGAACTTGGGATGCTCGGAGGCCATATATTGAAAAAGTTTCTTCGGGGTAATATGGCATGTTGCCTCAGAATCCATAATCCAGGAGGAACTATGGGTGAGATAGGAGATACCTTCATTTAAGATAGATGCAACAGAGTCGGAGGAACGACTGATCATTCCTTGAAGTTGTTGGAGTTGGGTCTGCAGGGCATCAATATCAGAATGATTGTTGGTGGGAGCATTAACTACAACAGAGGCTTACGAGGAGGGGGCCAACCGTGCTCGCAGAGGGGGATCGCGGCGTTAGGGAGCTCGCGGAGGGGAATCGTGGCGACAGAGAGCGCACGGGAGGATACCGTGTGGGTAGAAGAGAACCCAGAACAGGCGCTAGAAGGTGGGGCCTAGGGAGGGATCCAAAGCCACGCAATAAAAATAAAAGGAAGAGCTTAGAAAGAAAAAGGAGGCGCGGAGGCACAAGGGAGGCGGTCAAAAAAGGAAGAGGTCACAATTTGCAAGGCCTCTGCGGACTGGGGGGGATTAAAGGAGAGCCAAATAATTATAGGAACCATTTACTTTGATACCATGTGGAAAATTACAGAAACTGAAAAAAAATATAAATGTTGTTATTTTCTCAATAATTGATATATAAGTCAATGTACAAATATATAGAAAGAGAGCGGGGAGAGAGAATCTCATTCTAACATGTGAGACTAAACAATTACAAAGAGAGTGGGCTCTAACTGGGCCTTTAATCTTTAGACCAATGTACATTCTCCTTTCAACAGAATCTATGATCACATTTTTCTATAAAAAAACTATTTCAATTTTTAGCGGAAAACTACTGCTTGAAAGATTAGCAATTAGCATCTTGTTTATAGCAAAGATTGACAATACAATCTGAGCAACAAGAAAGGGCTTCAACTCAGTAATGATTTTATTGGGATTATTGTTATTTTATGTTATTTGGTCTGTAAATAGTCAGTATAGGCCATAGTGCATTTGAGATATATATATATATATATGTTTGATCTCCTCAAGGTGGATCAAGACTCACACCTAGGGATTTTGTGGTTCCCGTTTCTCTGATCTCTGGTCCTTCGGCCCGCAAGTGCTTCGTCCCATCCTGTCCCATCTCGTTGGCGCTCGATCCCGCTCCTGCTACTGCTCCCGTTGTTGATCCCGCTGTCACCGATCGATGTTCCCTTACTGCTGCTCTATTGTCGCTGCTTTGTGTCGTTCCCGTGTCGCTGCCTCTGTCGATGCTTCTGTGTCGTCGACTGTTTTGTGTCGCTGTTCTCGTGTTGCTGCTTTGTTGTCGCTGCTTTGTGTCGTTGCTTTGTGTCGTTGTTCCCGTTTCGCTGCCTCTGTGTCGCTGCTTCTGTGTCGTTGACTGTTCTGTGCTGTTATTTTAGGGCTTGTTGCCGCCGATCTTGCCAGATCCCGCTTCTGCTGCTCCCGTTGTTGAGATATATATATATATATATGTTATTGGGATTATTGTTATTTTATGTTATTTGGTCTATAAATAGTCAGTATAGGCCATAGTGCATTTGAGATATATATATATATATGTTTGATCTCCTCAAGGTGGATCAAGACTCACGCCTAGGGATTTTGTGGTTCCCGTTTCTCTGATCTCTGGTCCTTCGGCCCGCAAGTGCTTCGTCCCATCCTGTCCCATCCCGTTGGCACTCGATCCCGCTCCTGCTACTGCTCCCGTTGTTGATCCCGCTGTCACCGATCGATGTTCCCTTACTGCTGCTCTATTGTCGCTGCTTTGTCACCGATCGATGTTCCCTTACTGCTGCTCTATTGTCGCTGCTTTGTGTCGTTCCCGTGTCGCTGCCTCTGTCGATGCTTCTGTGTCGTCGACTGTTTTGTGTTGCTGTTCCCGTGTTGCTGCTTTGTTGTCGCTGCTTTGTGTCGTTGCTTTGTGTCGTTGTTCCCGTTTCGCTGCCTCTGTGTCGTTGCTTCTGTGTCGTTGACTGTTCTGTGTTGTTATTTTAGGGCTTGTTGTCGCCGATCTTGCCAGATCCCGCTTCTGCTGCTCTTCCCGGGTGGTATCTCGTACCCGCTGCAGCCACCTGTTTCCTTGCAGCCGATGGAGCTTCCTCTCCCCCTCATTCTCTTTGTTCTCTTGATCCTCGATCTCCGTTGCGGGAGGGATCTCGTTGATATTTTCTCCATGGATTCCAAGGACACCTATGGGTCCTCTACGGGACGGATTACTACTTCTGGTACTGTTTCCAGATACATTGTTGCATCGGCTGAGTCTTCCGAGCCTGTCGAACGCACTTTGGGTGTCAACTCCTCTGACTTCTATCACATGATGGCCCAGTTTCAGCAGTCTTTGCCTTCCACTACTGCCTCCACTTCCACTGTCTCTTTTTCCTCAGGGACTCCGTTTGCTTGCTCCGCGACCACGGTTGACCAGGATTCGTCACCCTGGGTGATTGATTCTGGTGCAACCGACCACATGACTGGTACGTCTTCCCGACTGCTTCAGGTTGTCCCCTGCTCTTCCCGGGACGTGCGCCTCGTTGATGGCTCGGTTACCCCTGTCCTCAGCCGGGGCACCGTCCCTCTCTCGTCTTCTTTCTCCCTTGACTCTGTTCTTCTTGTACCTCAATTGGCCCTCAACCTATTATCTGTTAGTAGTATTACTCATTTTTTGAACTGCTCAGTAACTTTCTTCTCTGATCGTTGTGGGATGTACTGCCTGGAGGTACCTTCTCCCACTACTGCTACCACCACCACTGACACCTACCCGCCCACCTCTCCTGCTTCCCCTGTTATGTCATCGAGTTTGCTTTAGCATGTACGTCTCGGCCATGCTAGCCCTCGGCGGATGTTGTTTGGCTGTCCTGATGTGTCTTTTGTTTTTCCTTTTCGCTGTAATGTATATGAGCTATCAAAACACACACGCAGAGCGTATGTTCCTTCTGTTAGTCGTGTTACTTCTTGTTTTGAGTTGGTGCATTCTGATGTGTGGGGCCTTGCCCGTGTAGTGTCATTTGATGATTTCTCGTACTTTGTAACTTTTATTGATGACTACTCTCGTTGCTTATGGGTTTATCTTCTAAAACATAAATCTAAGGTCCTATCTGCTACTCTCATTTTTCACGTATGATACGGACTCAGCATAGTACTTCTGTTCAAATCCTCCGCTCCGACAATTAAGGTGAGTACACTTCTCGTCCTTTTGATCACTTTCTCCACAATGAGGGCACTCTACATCAATTTTTGTTTCCAGGTACCCCCGAGCAGAATGGGGTGGCCGAACGCAAAAACCGCCACCTCTTAGACTCTGTTCGTTGCCTTCTTCGGGGAATGAATGTCCATAAGTCCTATTAGAGTGCTACTCTTCTTATCGCAACTTTCCTTATTAATAGGACTCCTTCTCGTCCCCTTGGTGGTGTTACCCCCTTCAGTCTCGTTCATCTTCCAGTTTCCGCCTTTCTCATCCCTCTTCGGGTCTTTGGTTGTGTGTGCTTTGTCCAGGATCGACGCCCTTCTAGGACCAAACTCGACTACAAGGTCATCCGCTGCCTCTTCCTCGGCTACTCGACTACCACTAAGGATTATCACTGCTAATGACCCATAGTTGCGTCGTATCATTTATTTTATGGATGTGATATTCCATGAGGAGGTTCCTTTTTATCCTGCACATTTAACACCCCCTGCACTTCCTACTGTTGTGCAACCTCTCCCGGTCTTTTCCTCACCACCAATCGCTGCCCCCTTGCTGCTTCGCCTGTCCTGCTAACATACTCTCGCCGTCAGCCGCACCCTCGACCCGCTACACTCACTTCTCCTCCAGTCCCGGATCAGCAGCCTCTTCCGGACGCAGGTAACTCTCTTGAGCCTCTCTCTTCTACTTCTTCTATTGACTTACATATTGCTCTTCACAAGGGTAAACGTACTTGTGTTCGTTCCTCTGTTACTGAGCATCCACTGGCTAGTGTTGTTTCCTATCAGTGTTTCTCACCCTCTTACCAGGCTTTTGTAGCTACTGCTGATTCTGTTCGCCTGCCTGCTTCGACCGCTGAGGCTCTCCGTGACCCGCGGTGGGTTCGGGCTATGGAGGAGGAGATGTCTGCTCTCCGTCGTACTGGGACATGGTCTTTGGTTCCTATTCCTCTTGGGAAACGTACAGTTGGGTGCACATGGGTCTATACAGTGAAGTACTCTGTTGATGGTACCATTGATAATTATAAGGCTCGTTTGGTGGCCAAGGGATTTACTCAGACTCCGGACGAGTTCGGTGCCACCTTTGCTCTCGTGCCTAAGTTGGCCAGTGTTCGTCTTTTGCTCTCGCTTGCAGCTTCTCGGGTGTGGCCGCTCTACCAGCTCGACGTCAAAAATATTTTCCTGCATGGTGATTTACAGGAGGAAGTCTATACGGCACCTCCCCCGGGTTTGCTCTTCAGGGGGAGTATTCGGGGAGAGTTTGTCGTCTGCTCAAGTCTCTATACGACTTAAAGAAATCCCCGCAGGCCTGATTTGAACGGTTTAGCTCGGTTATTCTTCAGTCAGGTTTCACTCAGTGTCGTGCAAACCACACTTGCTTCATTCGTGCGACTCCTGAGGGTCGTTGGGTTATTGTCTTAGTCTACGTGGACGATATTATTCTCACGGGGAATGACCCTTTTGGCATTGCTGAAGTGAAAACTACACTTCGCTCAGCCTTCGAGGTGAAAGATCTTGGACCTCTCCGTTATTTTTTC
Source organism: Platanthera zijinensis (assembly GCA_039513925.1). Lineage (NCBI taxonomy): Eukaryota > Viridiplantae > Streptophyta > Magnoliopsida > Asparagales > Orchidaceae > Platanthera > Platanthera zijinensis. The sequence continues at coordinate 73,292,037 of CM077082.1, forward strand.
AGGATTGAAGTAGCTCGCTCACGGCAGGGCATCTCGATATCGCAGCGCAAGTACACCTTAGACCTTCTTCGGGACACGGGCCTACTTGGGTATCGCCCTGCGAGTACTCCTATGGATACCAACCATCGCCTTCATGCTGAATCTGGCGATCCTCTACCAGACCCCTCTCAGTACCAACGTCTGGTTGGCCGTTTGATATACTTGACCAATACTAGGCCCAACATCAGCTTCTCAGTGAGTATTTTGAGTCAGTTTATGCATTCTACCAGGAAATCTCACCTAGAAGCTGCTTGATGTGTTATTCGCTATCTTAAGCGCGGGGCTGTTCTATCGGGTTGATAGTCCCCCCAGTCTCTCATGCTTCACTGATGCAGATTTTGCTGGCTCTTTGACTAATCGACGGTCAACGACAGGTCTTTGTGTATTCCATCGTGATCACCTTGTTTCGTGGCGGAGCAAGAAACAACCTATAGTATCCCGCTCTTCTGCTGAGTCATAGTACCGCGCTATGGCTCTCGGCATCACTGAGTTGGTCTGGCTTCGATTACTGCTGACTGAACTTGGCCTATCTCTTGCTACTGGCTCGACTCTCTACTGTGATAATAAGTCAGCTCTCATACTTACTCAGGACTCGGTACTACATGAGTGCACCAAGCACATCGAGATGGATGTTCATTTTTTGCGTGACCACGTCCGTACTGGGACTATCTGTTATGTGGCATGACGACGCCGGTTATCTTTATTTTCTGTGTTATTTTTATCGTATTTTACCCATTGTCGTAAGCCCAAATGGGGGGCATGTTTTGAACCTATTTATGTGGTGTGGTTAGACAATTTTAAGCAAGCAAGAAATTAGAAGAAAATCTCTCCCTCTCTCTAAAATTCCTCTCCTTCCTATCTCTCTCTCTACCCCTCACGGGAAATAACCCGGAGTAACCCTAGCCGCATATCTGCGACATCGTCTTCCCGCACGACGCCAACGCAAGCCGATCGCGCCTTCCCCTCCGACCATAGGTCCGCCGCCGGTCACAAGGTCGCAGGGAAAGGGTCGTATCAACTTGGTATCAGAGGCTTCTGCCGGAACGTCGTTCGCCGGCTCTTCCTCCGCTCGCCCTGCCGCTCGCCGTCAGCCCCGCACGAAAATCGCCCCTTCCCCCAACGCTCCGGAAGACCTTCCTCCATCCGCGGGAGCTTCGTCCACATCTCCCGACTGCGTCCAGCCCGTCGCTGCCTCCAGTCGGCCGCCGATTCTTGCCCTCAGCCCTTCTGCGCCAGATCCGCGACACCGCACCCCAAGCGGGATTTCTCCAGCCCACCTCAGTACTTCCACCAGGTCGTCCAGCACCGCCGCACCACCTCCGAGGTCCAAAACCTTCACCGGCCTTCTCCCTCCACCACCGACCGCCTATCTCACCCATTCTCCAATGGCGGATGCTCCCCCCTCTCTTGCCGACCTCATGACCCTCTTCCAAACCATGTTCGCGACTCAGAACGCCAAAATGGATGCCCTCAATGCACGCCTCGATGCCCTACAGCAGATGCCTCCTTCCCCTCCCTTAAAGACAAGCGATCGCCCTTCCACAAGCTGAGTGGACTCCGCTGCTCCTTCAGACGTGGACTACCCCGCCTACGCACGGACTATCCGGATGGATTTTCCCCTCTACGAGGGCCGTGACGATCCTCTTTCATGGCTTACGCGTTGCGATATTTTCTTCACCAACCAGCACACTCCAGATGAAGAACGCGTCGGCATAGCCTCCTTCCACTTACTCGGCCTAGCACAATTGTGGTTCACTCAACTTCTGCGGGAACACCCCAATATTTCTTGGCCAGATTTCAGTACGGCCTGCACCCTGAGGTTTGGCCCTGCTCTACAGGAGAACCCACTGGGCGATCTTGTGAACCTCAAACAGGAAGGCTCCATCGACACCTATCTTGAACAATTCCAGATTCTCCTGTCTCGAGCGGCATCCGTCTTACCGGAGCAACAAGTTCCCCTCTTCACTGCTGGTCTCCACGAGCGCTTACGTTGGGATGTGGAGTTCCTTCTCCCACGCGACCTCAACACAGCCATGAGCCTCGCCAGCGCTTGTGAACGTCGACTGCTACTAGATCGTCCGCCTTTGGGACGTCGGAACCAACAGAGCACTTACTCTCTAGCCAGCTTGCCGAACAGGGCACCATTTAAGGACGAAACTCCCCGGCCTACTGTTCGACGTCGTTTGTCCCACCCCGAGATGGTCGAGCGTCGCGAGAAAGGCTTGTGCTACAATTGTGATGACCACTTCACACCGGGACATCGATGCAAACACTTATTCTGGCTGGAAGTAGATGACCCTCCCGATGAGGACGCGGCAGGAGGAGAAGCCACTGCAATACCCTTCGATCCAGCTTGAGGACAAGCTGTCTTCGGACGGGGGCGGCGATGTTATATGGCGTGACGACGCCGATTATCTTTATTTTCTGTGTGTTATTTTTATCGTATTTTACCCATTGTCGTAAGCCCAAATGGGGGACATGTTTTGAACCTATTTATGTGGTGTGGTTAGACAATTTTAAGCAAGCAAGAAATTAGAAGAAAATCTCTCCCTCTCTCTAAAATTCCTCCCCTTCCTATCTCTCTCGCTCTACCCCTCACGGGAAATAACCCGGAGTAACCCTAGCCGCATATCCGCGACATCGTCTTCCCGCACGACGCCAACGCAAGCCGATCGCGCCTTCCCCTCCGACCATAGGTCCGCTGCCGATCACAAGGTCGCAGGGAAAGGGTCGTATCACTATCCTTCCATCTTTTGTCTCCTCGGCCGAACAGCTTATTGACGCATACACTAAAGTTGTTGGTCCTACTCGTTCAGATTTGACAATTTCCAAGCTGGACATGATTGACATCTTTGCACCAGCTTGAGGAGTATTGGGATCAGTGTTTTAAATGTCGGCCGACATGTCTGATTTCAAGCAAAACTGATATGCTTTTTCAGTTTAAGCCCAATTTTTCGTTTTTATTAAATTCAGCCAAAATTTCGGTCAAAACCCGAAATTTCGGCCGAATCCGACTTATAAAATGTCGGCCCGTGCCCATGCCCTAAAAATGGATATGCTTTTTTTATTTCGTTTTTTATTTCCTATAAAACTGCCGAGTCCGGCGAGTCGTGCCCGTGCCCTAAAAATCGTCGATCCGGCACTGAGGAGAGAACGAACTTCGCTCCTCCCTCCACCTCTGTCGCCAACCATTTCCTGCTCCTCCCTCCTCCGTCGGCGGTGAGCAGCGATCGAAGCCCTGCTCCTTCCTCCTCCTCTATCGGCGGTGAGCAGTGAACGAAGCCACTTCCGGCTCCTCCCCCCTTCTCCTCCGTCGGCGGTGAGCAGTGAACGAATCCACTTCCTACTCCTTCGTCGGCGGTAAGCTTCTTTTTTTGGTTTCTTATCGAGTTTTGCATTCGCTGATATTTTGCCCTAAATTTTTGCTCGAGTTCTTGTGCAGTGCGGTCATGAGCTGAGAACGAAGTTCGCTCCTCCCTCCTCTGTCGACGGCCACTTCCTGCTCCTCCTCCCTCCTCCATCGGCGGTGAACGAAGCCACTTCCTGCTCCTCCCTCCTCTGTCGAAGCCACTTCCTGCTCCTCCCTCCTCCTCCTTCGTCGGCCGTAAGCACCCAGTTCTTGATTCTCTCTTAACTCTTAAATGTCTTCTTCTTCCCTCCCTCTTTCTCCTGCCATTATCATCTGCCAATCTTGTTTAATTTTAACATGATATGCATGATTGATTCATTGATAGTTTACTCTCTTCATATATGAGAGTGCTGTGCATTTCTAATGTAAGGTAAGAAGTGTATTTGCATGAATGGAAACTGTTATATGTATACTCAAGGAAGGTGGAACTTTATGTAGACGTGTAGTTCATAGAAAAGCATACTTGTAAAACTTATAAATAATAATACTCAAGGAAGGTGAAACTGTTATAGAAAAGCATATTGTCATTTATCATTATTTGCCAATATAAATAATAAAAAAGAACTTATAAAACAAATTAATAATATATTATGTTAGATACAGCTACTAATAATTTTGAAATCCGACATTTCAAATGTCTCCGACATCCGACATTTAAAAACCCAATCCGATATGTACCCGACATCCGACATTTAAAACATTGATTGGGATTATTGTTATTTTATGTTATTTGGTCTGTAAATAGCCGGTATAGGTCATATTGTATTTGAGATATATATATGCTTGATCTCCTCAAGGTGGATCAAGGCTTTTCATTCTGCAATAGATTTACCGTTCGTTTAAGTTAATACTTGAGCCAAGTACTCCTGAGAATAAGACCAGCTTTTCTTTTAATAAATGTTTTGGGTTTTGACACCTGTTGATGGGAATCAGTGAGAATTTTGGAGCACAAGATTTGGTCTCATTCAGAGCTGATTTGTCACCAGTCATATTTGGCGTTGCCCGATGAATGGCCCGAAATCGCACTTGCGTCTGGAGTGACATCTCCATATTTTTATGTATTTTTTAGTGTTTTATTGAGTCAGATAGTAACTATTGTGAACTGTCAATCATAATCATCCACAATGATTGCACTACTCATGTTTTATTTTGAATAAAAAAGGAAGCTGATTTGACGGCCATTGTAGATTTTGGAGAGCTTCTTTTTATAATCCGGCGGTCTTCTCCTTGCGCCGACTCCGTGAAACCCAAAATGCCGGCCCTAGGTATTGTCCTCATCATTTCCTTGTGTTTCCCATTATAGCCGTCCATTCCAATCCCTCCCTACAGAAGCCGCCTCGCCTAAAATTGTTGTCCATTCCCTGAAAAACTAGCAGCCACAGTCAGTTCTCCCCAAAATAGCCGCCATTACCACCAAACCTCCCTATCCAGCCACCAAACAGCAATCATATCCCCTTCCCACTCCAACTGCTGTTTTGGCATTCCAGGATATCAACAACCCTCCCAAGACTTCATTGCCCGCTGTTTTCCCATCCTGCACCCTTCCTAGTTCATGACCCTCCTATTTCACCCTCCCATAACTCTCCCAGCAATCGTCACTTGAAGGCAAGCCATCCCAGCAACATTCAGTTGCTGCCAAACTCCTCCAGCAGCCACTCACAAGCCCTATTTGATCCCATACACTCAATTACAACCCTACCCAAGCCTCCCTGCAGCATTCCCACCCCATTCCATCCACAAAGCAGTCACATTACTGTTGGAACCCATGATCCGCATCTCTTTAGTTTGAGAATATCAAATCTCAAGCTGTATTTGATCATACTTGTGTTGGGTATAGTGTGCAAGTTTACAGGTATGAAGAACGAGATTTTCAATCTCTGTGACCTGCCGTCGGGCGTTAGCTCTAGCGCTGGCGCTAGCGACGCAAGATTAAAGTGAGCGTGCACAAATTTCTCTCTGTGACCTACCGCCGGGAGCAAGCCTTACCGCGCCGCGGTATCCAAAAGCGACGAGAATATTTTAGGATATTTTTCCTAATTTGATGGGCAGCTGGCGACACCGCGTAAAAAGACCTACCGCCGGGCGCTAGTTCTACCACCGACGCTAGCTTATTTATGAAGAGACTATAAAAGTGCGTGTTTCTTTTTATGAGGAGACAAGGAGGAGAATTACAAGTCTAGGGTTCGGTCATCGCCTCTGTTGTTGCGAAGGAAAAGTGAAATCTCTCCCTCTCGTTCGTGATCGAAGAACTCCGAAGAGCGAAGTCTCCAACGAACAACAGCAGTTGATCGAGTGCGAGAAGAACGACATTCAGAAGCATCGATCGCGCACCATTCTACGGAGGAATTCTTTTTGAGGGAGCAATAATGTCAAACCTCTTTATCCTTATTTGTACTTTTTCTCTTTTCTAATCGTTCTGTGAGTGAGGAAAATCGACCGGGGAGGTCGTCGAAATCCGGGAAAGATTCCGTAGGAAATCGTCCTGGGAGGACGTCTAGATCTGGGAGATCTAGTGGGCTTTAAGACCCTTCCTGAGAGGAAAGTGAGGAGCCGGCTCGTCAATCTTCTTGGGAAGAAGAGAGAGAGTCAACCGGTCCTGGTTGAGGATCGGTATAGAAACTAAAAGAGAATTGTTTGATTCATCGTCTCCGATCTCCGGCATCACGGAGATCTAGTTGTATTTTTGTAAACACTTAGTTTTGGTTTTGAATAAAATTATATTTTTTTACTTCATCTTGAATTTGTGGTTGCATGTTGCTAGGGTTCTAAAGGGTGTGTGGAAAATTAGAAAATAAACTTTCACAGTGGAAAAGTAGTTCTGTGACCAACCGCCGTGCGGTAGTAGTCTACCGCCACGCGGTAGGTTCCAGAACAGGTTGCTCTGTCGAACCTGTGTTTTTTGTGACCTACTGCCACGCGGTAGTAGCCTACCGCCCCGCGTTAGCTTCCAGAATAGGTTGTCCTGCTGAAATTCTTTTAATTCTGAATTTTAATTGAAAACCTTATTCACCCCCCCCCCCCCCCCCCCACCCCGAGGTTGGCCACCAAATCCAACAAGTGGTATCAGAACTAGGTTATTTCGAAAAGGGATTAAAATCCTGAAGTTGATGGTCAACGTTAATCACGCCTTTCTTGAGGGACAAAGAGTGAGTAGGCCTCCATTGTTTATGGGGAATGATTATAACCACTAGAGAACGCGCATGAAAATATTTTTGATAATACAAAGCATGGACGTGTGGGTCATGGTCGAAACGAAATACACTGCACCAACTATTATTGTATCTGATCAGATTGTGGAAAAACCTCGTAATAAATGGGATGACGTTGATAAGCTGAGGTGTGTCAATAATGTCAAGATCATGAACTCTTTATTATGTGTCTTAGATAAGACTGAATTTAATAGAATCTGTAATTGTAAAACTGCTTATGATATTTGGCATTTGCTTGAACTGACTCATGAAAGCACCTCGCAGGTAAATGAGTCAAAGTTGTTTTGACTGGAGTCTGAATATGAACAGTTCCGGATGGAGAACGACGAGAAGGTGGATAGCATGTACACTCGCTTCACAAAGATCGTCAACGCCTCTAGATATCTCAGAAAGACTTTCTCAAATGGGGACTTGGTAAGGAAGATCATATGGTTTTTGCCTCCACGATTCAATCCAAAGGTGACTGTCATTACTGCACGGCATCAGTACCTTGGAGATAGAGAGGCTCATTGAGAACCTTAAAACCCACAAGCTCGAACTGAAAATTCAAGCCGAGGAATATCCCAGGGAACAAAAGAAGAAGGCACTAGCACTGAAGGCGGGTAAGGAAAAAGAGGTGACTAAGGAGACTGATGACGAGGAGAGTTTGTACGCCTGTGGCTTCAAGAAGTTCATAAGGAACTAAAAGAGGCGAGAGAAGTTTCAAAAATTCATGAAGAACGGCGCGGAAGAGAAAAAGGGGTGGAGCAAACCATCGAAAGTGGCAAAGAGTGATGATGAAGAATCCGCCCCTGAGTGTTTCCACTGCCACAAATCTGGACACTCCAAGCGTGACTGTCCTAAGCTTCTGAAGGAAGTAAGGGAAATGAAGACGAGTGGAAAAGGGAAGAAAACGATGCTAAAGGCGTCAACCTGTGACGATACATCAGCGGACGAGTCAAACACGTCAAGCTCGAGCAGTGAAGAAGAGTCAAATTTGTGCCTCATGGAAAAACATCAAGACGAGTCTGACAGTGAATTCAGTGTCCATTAGCGATACAAAGGTAACTCCTCCCACTTACGAAGAATTTTATGATTTATATGAAAAATTATGTGATAAATTAGATGATTTGAATAATAAAAATGATTTTTTTTAATCTAAAAATAAGCAAATGAAAAAGGATTTAAAGTGTCTCAATAATAAACTGATTAAATGTGGAAAAGAGAAGGTCGAGTGTCAAGAATGTTCTCACTCTTTGAGCACAATAAAAGAATTGGAAGAGAGCCACTCCAAAACATCCTCCAAAAATGAAACTCTTACCAAAGAAACGAAAGACTTGGAAAGGAAGCTACAGACTTCTCTTAGCCATATTGAGAATGGAAAGAAGTAATTCGCAAACCGATGTGTGATGCTTGTCATGGAAAACACTGCATTAAAGGCGAAGATCCATGACCTGAACTGTATCACCCAAAAGTTTGAAATAGGCCAAAAATCTCTTAATATATTGTCGGGATATCAACTTAGTTATTAAAGGCGTAAGGCACACCAAGGCGCAAAGGGGTGCTGGAGCCTAAGAGTAAGGCTCAAGGTGCAGGCGCGCGCCCGAAGAAGGCAAGGCGCAACCACATTCATTTTAAATAATCAGCATCAAACATCAGTTCATCTCTTTGAACAAATTCTTTGTATATTCTACTCATTAATCATTCATTACTATCATTTATCTCTTAAAAAATAAAATTAATATAATCGTTTGCATCATATCTAAGTCTCAATGATCAATTATGTTTCAAAAACACTAAATCATATATAAATTATTGAGTTTTTGTATTATTTTTTCATTATTTTTTTAAAAAGATTTATAACAAAGATCACACTCAGGCGCGCCTTTAATATCCAAAAGCGCACGAAGGCGCAAACCTCTGAGCCCGGTGAGCCTGGAGCCTTAGGTGCGCCTGAGGCGCGCCTAAAGCAACATAGGATATCAGTGGCAGGGATCTAGAAAGTTTGGGCTGGGATACAAACATGTGAAGCTACCGCCCGGTGATATCACTATCGCCAGCGATAGCTCTTCTCCAGCAAATCCGAACAATAAGCTTCAGAAACATAAAGTGAACCATGTTAAAGCTGGAAGTCTATATCCATCCTCCAGCATGAGCTCAAATACAGCATAAAAAGTGATATCCACCGCTTATGTCAAGTGTGGTAAATGTAATAAGTTTGGTCACACTTCTTGCTCTTGTTTGAAGAAAGGATTACCTAAAATTGTTCAAATCTGGATGTCAAAGTCAACAACCTATAATATGGGTGGAACAACTTGGGTAACCAAATCTTTACCCTCATCCTCCTTTTAGGTGTGTTGGCAGGCTAAGGACAGGGAGAACGTATGGTACTTGGACTCCGGGTGTTCCAAGCACATGACTAATATTGAAGTCAAGTTCCTTAGCCTGGAGAAGAAGAAAGGAGGCATGGTAACTTTTGGAGACAACAGCAAAGGACGCATTTTTGGTATCAGCACCATAGGTAACAAAGTATTTTTTATTTCAAATGTACTGCGTGTAGAAGGTTTAAAGCACAATTAAATTTCTATTAGTCACTTTTGCGATAAAGGCTTGAATGTGTTGTTTGAAACCTCTACGAATACATGCAATATTATAGACGCTAAATTGAACACTGTGTTGCTCACTGCACATAAAAATCATAATGTCTATACCATTAAGTTTGAGGACATATCTTCGTCTAATTTAAAGTGTTAAGTTGCTAAAAATGAAGAGATGGAACTTTGGCATAGGAGACTCAGTCATTCCGGGAGTAAACTAATAGTCAAACTATCGAAAGAAAAACTAATTTGTGGACTTCCAAAACTAAGCGGTAGTTTGACTTCTTTATGTGCTTCTTGGCAAAAGAGAAAATTCATAAATCGTCCTTTAAGAGCAAAAATGATATTTTCATGTCTAGAGCACTGCAATTAATTTACATGGATCAGTTTGGTCCTCTTAGCACATGTAGTCTAAGGTGAGAAACGATACACATTTGTGATCATAGACGATTACTCACGTTTTTGTTGGACCATTTTTCTTGCTAATAAATCTAACACTTTCTTTGAATTCTCCAATCTGTGCACTAGATTGCAAAACGAAATGGAACTAAAAATAAAATGCATAAGGTCTGTTCATGGGGAAGAATTTGAGAATGAAAATTTTACAAATTTCTGTAACAATTTAGGAATTCGGCACGAGTTTTCAGCCTCACGCACTCCACAGCAAAATGGAGTAGTAAAAACGAAGAACCGGACACTTCAAGAATTAGCTCGCACAATGTTGGATGAGTATGGCTTGCCTCGATATTTTTGGGCTAAAGCGGTGAACACTGCATGTTATGTGATGAACCGAACCATACTTCGCCTTATCTAAAGCGCACCCCATATGAGTTATACTACGATAGAAAGTCGTCTGTATCCTATTTTAGAGTCTTTGGCTACCCATGTTTCATTCTAAACACCAAGGACCATGCCCTGCCTCCTGTACCGTCAAACAGATGTGGACCTAAAGCAATTCCTGGAATTGAAGTTGTCACCTTTTAAGAGAGGTTTACACTCGCTAAAAACCCAAGATTGTATTTTGCGAATCGAAACAATTTTTGAGGTGATTCGGTTCCCCGAGAGTAGGAAGGTGGGTTTAGCTGCATTTATGTTGGAAGGGAAAGCGACGCAGTGGCGGGATAACATCATGAAGGGTAAGTATGAAGTTCAGGGTGTGTCAGGGATTACTTGGAAGGAATTTATGCAAGAATTTACATCGTGGTATATTCCGAGATCTAAGAAAAGGTTGTTGTACGATCAGTTTCTTCAATTAATTCAAGGGAATAATTTGTACTGTAGTATAAAGCAGAATTTACTAAATTAGGTTATTATGCGGACTCTTTGATTGCATCGGAAGAAAATAGGTCTCGCCAGCTTCAACAAGGCCATCGTGATGAAATTTGCACTCTCTTGGTGCCTATGGATATCCTTAAGTATGGGAAGTTAGTGGAAACAGACAGACTGATTGAAATAGATGCAGAGAAATCATGAAGGAGGTATGAATAGTTCAAGAAGAAGTTTGGAGAAGGTCCGGATAAGGAAATGACTAAAAAGGTGAGTGAGCCGCAGTGAAAATAGAAGAATTTATCACAAGTAATGCCTGCAACGAGTAGCAGTGTATCCCAGACATCGGTAAAATGTATGGAATGTGGAAGGAATCTTAGAGGAGAATGTTTTGCGGGTGTTTATTTCTATTGTCGTCAACCGAGTCATAGATGAATTGATTTAATGAAGGTAGTGTGAGACAAACCCCAAAGACTTTGCCGAAGAAGTTATTCCAGATATGTGTTGAATCGTTAGCGTCCACCCCAGCACCAGAACAAGCAACTTCGAAGAAGCGCCGTATCGAGCCCTGAGCATTTAATTTAGGCCGGTCGTTGGAAGGAAGTGAGATAGTATATGTCTGTTATGTATAAGAATAGTGTAATATCTCTATTTGGGCTTGTTTGGTTTTGTCTATCATTATATAAAATTAATGTAAATAGCAAGATAGTTTGGCGTGTTGTTGAATAAATCTTTTGTTACGAGTGATTTTTCCTTATCAGAAGTAATGTAGTGTTTCCATAATTTTCACGAGCGAAAATTTTTTTAAGGTTGGGTGATTTGTAACGACCTGAAATATTTAACGGACACAATTTGATAATTAAAATAATTAATTAAATTCCTGATGATGAAAATAAATAAAATCAATGTCGATTCGACACCGCATTGAATTTTTTTTGTTCAAATTTTCCGAGATTTTAGCGGCGCTCGAGTCGATGGGTGGGGGGGTTGATTGTTTAGAATGGTTTGGATTAATTTGATGTTTATAACTAACACTATATCTTTATTATATAAGCAAGGACCAAAGGTGAAATGGTGTAACATTTTGTTACCCAAAATACCCTCCAAAAGCCTTTATATATTTCAAATTTCATGAGTTTTTTGGTCATTTGGGTTTGCCGCTACACTTTTCCTTCTTCCTTACTTTATTTCCTTTTTTTTCTTTGTTTCACATCAAGGTACAAGCCGAAAGTCTCTGCCTCCTCGACTGTTCCCCACTGGAATCATGCCACCGAAAAGCGACAACTCCTTCCTTCAAATTGACGGAATCTCCTCCTCCACGGTAGAGCGTTCTTCCATAAAGCCTCCTCCTGGACAAGAATCCTCAGTGGGAGCTTCTCCTCGGCAGCTCATCCTAGGTATACCTCCTCCTCTCTGCAAGTCTCCTCCACAGCCTCGCTAATGTCACCGCTCGCTCTTCGATCGCTCCACAAAGCAGTGCAATATCACCGACTTCCAACCTTCTCCGGCATGAATCTGAATCTCTCGTTACTCTACAGTGCTTCTGCATCGGCACTTGCGACTGCAGCAAGACGCACGCCCTCACTCCCAGCAAGCCCCCCTCCCAGCTCATTCTGCTACTGGATCTAAAGCTCTCGCTACTCCATGTACCGATCAATATCTCCTGAATCTGAAGCACCGGCTGCCAGAAATCGAAAAAAATTGTCGTAGGATAGCCGCATTTCAGCAGTTGTTCGCTTCCGTTGTTGGGTTAGCATTGTGAATCTTGTAGACAAGTGAAAAAGCAACCTTGTAAATATGTTCACTTGTATTGAATACAAAGAATGAGTACAAATATATAGATGAGAGAAAGAGAGAGCAAGGTCATATACACAATGTGGGACTAAAGAGGAGAGAGAAATAACAACAAAAGAAACTAAATGGGCCTAGTTAAGTGGGCTTCTCTAACACTCCCCCGCAAGCTGGAGCGTATAGATCATATGCACCAAGCTTGGACAAACACTGGTAGAACAAAGTGTTTGATACTTCGTGAGAATATCAGCAACTTGATCAGTGCCCGGAACATGCTTTAACTCAAGTTTCTTCATTTGAACTTTTTCTCGTATGAAGTGACGATCGACCTCGATATGCTTCGTACACTCGTGAAACACCGGATTCTTTGCTATGTGTATGGCCGCTTGACTATCACAAAATAGAACAGCAGATGAAGGAAGTTTTACTCCCAAGTCAGCAAGAAGGCTTTCAAGCCATGTGAGTTCAGAAACAACCAATGCCATAGATTGGTATTCAGCTTCCGCAGAGGATCGAGCGACCACGACTTGTTTTTTACTTTTCCAAGTAATGAGATGACCTCCAAAGTAAGTACAGAATCCACTGGTTGATCGCCGATCGTCCAGGGAATCGGCATAATCGGCATCAGAGTAAGCAACCAATGCTAGAGTCGAGGTGGAGGTTTTGTAAACAAGCCCTTGACCCGGAGCTGCCTTAAGGTACCGGAGAATCCGTTCAACGGCTTGGAGATGAGAAACCCGGGGAGCATGCATGAACCGACTGACAACCCCAACAGCAAATGATATATCAGGTCCCGTGAATGTTAGGTAGATAAACTTTACGACAAGGCGTCTATAGTACTCCGGGTTCTGGAGAAGCAGATCCTCATCAGAGGCATGTGCACAGAGCTTGTGATTTGCCTCCATCAGTGTATTAGCTGGCTTACAACCTGACTGGCCAGCATCTTTGAGGAGATCAAGACAGTACTTCCGTTGGGAGAGGACAAGCCCATCCGGTCGTCGTGCGGCCTCAAGACCGAGGAAGTAGCGAAGATGCCCTAGGTCTTTGGTCTGAAAAACGGTGCTCAGATGTTGTTTGACCACTTGGATCCCCTGTGAGTCATCCCCAGTAAGTAGGATGTCGTCAACATAAACCAACAGAATGACGGTTCCCGCTGCCCGGTGTCGGGTGAAAAGGGAGAAGTCAGCAGAGCTCCGAGTGAAACCCATATCCTGAACCACCTTGCTGAATTTTTCAAACCACGCCCGGGGGGATTGTTTGAGAGCATAGATGGACTTCTTTAAAAGACACACATGAGACTCCCCCGTGGTCTCAAACCCGGGCGGTTGGCGCATGTAGACGGTTTCGTGAAGATCACCATTCAGAAAGGCATTCTTGATACCGAGCTGATGAAGCGGCCAGTGGCGGTGTACAGTTACGGAGATAAGCACACGAACCGTGTTGAGCTTGGTCACCGGAGAGAAAGTTTCCTCATAATTGAGGCCTTGTTGTTGAGTGAAACCACGGGCCACCAGTTTGGCCTTTAGTCGGGCAATAGTGCCATCCGGAGCATGTTTGATGACAAAAACCCATTTACACCCAACCGGGTGCTGACCGGGAGGCAGAGGGACCAGGGTCCAGGTCTGGTTGGCCCAAAGGGCTGTCATTTCTTCCTCCATGGCAGCCCGCCAGCCAGGATGTTGACGCGCCTCCTGTACAGAGTTAGGAATAGAAACAGAGGATAATGATGTGGCAAAGTGGCAAAGTGGTGGTGAAAGGCGATGGAGAGAGACGTAGTTTGCCATTGGATGAGCGGTGGAGGCAGGAACCGGAGCAGCAGGTGGCGGAGCATCAGAGGGCGAGGCTGACTGTAGTGGGGCAACGGGAGGAGAAGAGCGACGAGAATAGACCCGAATAACTGATGGAGTCGGACGGACCGGAGCCGGGTCAAGAGGAGGAGAGGATGAGGAGCAGGGAACCGGGATGATAGGACGAACGACGGGCTCTGGAAAGGGAACGACATCCGGAGCAGAAAAGAAGGGAAGATCTTCCCGGAAAGTAACGTCCGCAGAGACAGTAACCTTGCGGGTAGTAGACGAATAGCACATATACCCCTTCTGAGTGCGCGAGTAACCGACAAAGATATGTTTGGCCGCACGGGGATCCAATTTGTCGGTAGAAGGGCCGAGATGGTGAACATAGCAAGCACACCCAAAGATACGAGGAGTAACAGGGAAAGGCGGAGTGGACGGAAAGAGGAGGCTGAACGGAGTAGCATTCTGAAGAACGGAGGATGATAGACGGTTGATAAGAAAGCAAGCGGTGGAGAGCGCAAAATTCCAGTATGGTTTGGGAACCCGCATTTGAAGCATAAGGGATCGAGCCACATCAAGAAGGTGTCGATTCTTGCACTCGGCAACACCATTCTGTTGCGAAGTATACACACACGAGGTTTGGTGAATAATGTCGTTCTCAGAGCAGAGGGTCGCGAAGTCATGACCAGTGTATTCTCGCGCATTGTCGGTACGAATAGTGCGAATGGGCGCAGAGAATTGAGTGCGAGTCTCAAGAATGAACGCCCGGAAGACGCAGGGAAGCTCAGAACGATCGCGAAGAAGATACAGCCACGTCATGCACGAATAATCATCAATAAAGGTAACGAAATACCGATAGCCAGAAATACTAGTAAATTTGTACGGACCTCATATATCGGAGTGTACTAAGATAAAAGGAGCGGAGCTCCGAGTACAATGAGAAGGAAAAGATGAACGTGGCAGCTTGCCAAAAATACATGTTTCACATTGAAAAGCAGGAAGAGATACATCCGGGAGAGCCTTCTGGAGGACAGGTAGAGGAGCATGACCAAGACGTCGATGCCAATCGGAAGAGGAGACAGAGGCGAGGAGAGTAGGAGAGTCGTCAAGAAGGTAGAGCTCGTTCTGCAGTCGCCCCTTACCAATGATAGTCCGCGTCTGCTGATCCTGTATCAGAAAAGAAGAAGTAAAGGTCACTGAGCAATGTAAATCATAAGTAAGGCGACCAACAGAAAGTAAATTAAAAGGAGAGCCCGGAACATGAAGAGCCGAGCGCAGGTGAAGAGAAGAGGTGAGAGGAATATCAGCACATCCAAAAACAGGAATAGAGACGCCATTGGCCACAGTAATGTACTTCGGGTGAGGGGAAGACAAGTACTGAGGCGACCGAACAGAGGTGATGTGGTGAGTGGCACTAGAGTCGAGGATTCATCGCGGGCCAGAGGAAAGGCGGTGATACCTTCATTGGAGATGGAGGCAGCGGAGGCAACAGAGACGGGCGGGCGGCTGAGCAGGCCATGAAGATGCTGAAGCTGAAGGCGGACCTCGTCGAGGTCAGTACGAGTGGGAGAGGAGTCGGTAGCAGCAGCAGACGCCTGCGGACGAGGTGGGCGACCATGCTTACAATAGCACGTGGCTTCAAGATGCCCATCTTTGCCGCAGAACGAGCACTTAGGCCGAGACCGGCCACCCCGCCCACGTCCCCGCGAGTCAGAGCGGCCTCCACGGATAGAAGATGGTAAAGGCAGTAAAGGAGCAGGAACCTGCTGGACAAGAGCTGGAGAAGGAGGGCCCGACACATCCGGAGGTGGGGTAACTTTGAGAAGCATTGAGCACACATCTGAGAAGGATGGGGTAACAGTAGAAGAGAGGATGTGGGCTCGTACACTATGAAGGTGATGGGGTAGCCGAGCCATCATCATGGTTATACCCACAGCCTCCTTTTGAGCACGTTGGGCAACAAGGTCCACAGTAGGAGGCTGATGTTGGATCCATGCCTCGACCAAGGACCGAGCCTGAGGCATAAAGGAAGTCAGATCGGTCGCACCACTGCTATCAAGGGCCTGGAGAGCAGTGATTATGTCATACAAATGGTGGAGACTATCTTTTCCGGAGTAAAGGGTATGAAGCTCATCCCACATGCCTTTGGCCGTCTCGTGGTACATAGTCAGGCGATAGAATTCGCTATCAAGAGAATTAAGAATCCATGTTTGCACACGACCATCATTGCGTAACCATTCGTCAGTCGGAGTCCCGGTAACCACCTGGGTCAAGTGATGAAGAAACCCCTTAGATTGCAGAACCCGGCGAACAGAATGCGCCCATTCGACAAAATTCTTCTTGCCGACCAGAGAGATAGTAATGATACGGAGTTCATCCCGTATATCTGGAATAGAGGTCGGGCGGTCTGCAGGAGGAACCGCCGTGCTAGTAAAATCAGCAGAAGAACCCATAGAGGAGAGGCGGCTAGGAGAGCAAACCGGCAGCAGAGGAGTCTGCGCGACTAAAACAGAGACCGCCCGGATAGGAGGAGAAGAGAAAGTCCGCGCGACTAGAACGGAGACCGCCCGGTCACGATGTAAAGACACCAGCGGCAGGAGGCCGCGACCAGATGCGTACAGAGAGCCGGCGGACAGAGACCAATCCGCGCAGAGGGGAGGAGAAGACCGCGACCTAAATGCGGGAAAAAACAATCCGCGCGGTCAGGCTGAACCCAGCAGCGGTCAGAGACGGAGGCCACGAGCGGGCAAAGAGAAGAAACCGCGAGTAAGGAACACTCAAGCGGATAGAGAGAGGCCGCAGCAAGCAACAGGACGAGGAGAGCAAAGAAAGAACTCGGCGGAAAAGGCGGATAGAGACCGCGCGAGAAGGCGCGAGAAGGGAGACCGGCGAAAAGAACAAGCCGCGCGAGAAGGGAGCCGCGACAAGGCGGAGAAATGCGATCAGGAAGAGGCCGCAGGAGGGAAAATTTTTAGGGACGGGTCTCGTTCCCAAAAGTAGGAATGGGTGTAAATAAACCTGATCGTGGTTCTCAAATCCAACTGTATTTCAAGTTCTATCTATCTGAAATCCAACTGTATTTCAAGTTCTATATTTGTTCAAATCCAACTGTATTTCAAGTTCCATTTATCTGAAATCCAATTGTATTTCAAGTTCTATATTGTTCAAATCCAACTGTATTTCAAGTTCTATCTATCTGAAATCCAACTGTATTTCAAGTTTTATGTTGTTCAAATCCAACTGTATTTCAATATATATCTATCTAAAAATAATGACGGAAAGAGAAAGGATGGTGGGGACCGCGATCAGGTTTATATTTCAATATAAACTCGTTCCTACATTTGGGAACGAGACCCGTCCCTAAAATTTTCCCCGCAGGAGGTCGCGCCGGATAGCAAAAATGGAGAGAGCTGCGGATAGCGAGAAGCCGGGGAGCAGGAGACCGCGGCGGAGAGCACAAGGGAGACCGCGGCGGATAGCACATGTGAGACCGCGCGAGAGGAGAGAGGAGGGCCCCACAGGAATGCTATAATAAGTGGGAGGGGAGGAGTAGAACCACGGAGGGGAGAGGGGAGAAGAGAGGCAAAGCGAACAGGAAGAAGCAGACCGCCAGAGACCGAGCGGGAAGAGAGGGAAGCGGACAGAGAGGGCAGTCCGCACGCACAGACGAGATCACAGGAAGAGAGGCGATTAAGCAGAAGGTAGCCGCCCAAGGAGGACCGATCGCTCTGATACCATGTAGACAAGTGGAAAAGCAACCTTGTAAATATGTTCACTTGTATTGAATATAAAGAATGAGTACAAATATATAGATGAGAGAAAGAGAGAGCAAGGTCCTATACACAATGTGGGACTAAAGAGGAGAGAGAAATAACAACAAAAGAAACTAAATGGGTCTAGTTAAGTGGGCTTCTCTAACAAATCTCAAAACCACCGAGGTATGAGCCTCCCTTCCAACTTCTGCTGCTCCTCTTTGTCTCATCCTCATCATTTCAATTCATATATCTTCCAGTTCAGATCCAAGCTTCCAAATCTCAAGTTCTCCACCTCTATTTTTCTCTATAAATCTAAGATGAGCTTCAAATCTACATGCGCACCTTCAACATGCATCCTTCTATATGCACCTTCCAAGCATATTCGTCTCTACAGGCCAACATGTATTTCCATTTCATCACTTTAATTTTTTAATTTTGCTAAAGAATGCTAGGGGACCTCTCCGACCTTGATCCCCGTCAAAGTCCCTCCCGGTCGTTATCTCCAAGAAGAGCGAATACATCATTCATTTTGATCTTTTTCAGGTAAACCTTACTTCTTCGCTCTGATTACCTTTAGATTTTCTTCTCTGGTAAACTCTACTTCAGTTTGACTTCCTTCTCTTTATTTTCATTTCTAGCATGAATTTTAATTTGTTGTGATTTGCAGGAGATGAGCCATGTCTCCACGCAGATGATGTGTGTTTAACTTAATTATAAAATGGGTTCTTTTATTTGTTTTATACTTGCACCTTCACGGGATTTGAACCTTGGATTTTAGGTAACCTTCGCATATTTTTGTGTGACAAAAAAAATTAGCATGTTTGGCTCAGAAATTGTAGATTTTTATTCCACCGTAATGATTTCAACCTCTGCAGTTTTTTCCGAATATTTAGTTCAAATTCCTGTAGGATTGTGCAACCATGTGAATCACATGAAGGAGATGTATAATATCAGCATGTGATCTCAAAGCCCGACCCTGCCGCCTGAGGACAACATGTAAATAACCCGACTCCATGAATAAGATAAAGCTTCATCTGGTATAACATCTATCTATAATAAAGATATACATAATTTTTTTCTTCTTTTGATCTTAGAACAGTAGAGGCATGTAGTATTTTGTTTTGTTTATGTCTCTGAGGCAGAGACCTGTTGTTGCCAAGAAAAAATTGAGCTTGACGGGAGGCATGTACTACTGAAATACTCTGAATGAATTCATCGCATAAACACATCCATGCATAATAGATTGAGTATTATAGCTTAAATTTGACAAATAAAATAGTTATTGACCCATGTTATAGAAATTGTAGCATTTTCAAATTCGTTTAAAACTCCAACAAACATATATGATTAGATTGTATCTCTTCAGTTTTCACTTTTGTGCCACCATTCAATTCAAAAAAATACAACTGGCCCTTGACCACGGGGCCAAACAATTTCGACGGAGCATAGCAGTCGTTAATTTGAGAATGGTGTAACATTTTGTTTCCTAAAAGAGCTTTTGACCAATGTTGTCCCTCACGATCAATGTCATCACACCCAACCAATGTCGCCGCCCCCCGACCAATGTCGCCGCCCCCCCCCCCCCCGACCAATGTCGCCGCCCCCGACCAATGTCGCCGCCCCGACCAATGTCGCCGCCACCGACCAATGTCACCACCTCCGACCAATGTCGCCGTCAATGACAAATGTCACCCCCACGACAAATATCGCTCCCACGACAAATGTCGCCCCGCAGGGGGCCCCCGTGTACGACTGCTTGTATATATATATATGGGTGTGTGTGTGCGCGCGTATCAGTTATACATAAATATTAAGTATTACCTTATATATAAACTAACCTGTACCAATACATATGAGTATACTCATATTAATAAATATATATTGATATCAGATTACTTTAATTAAAAATGGCCAAGGTTGGCTTGAGCTTAACCGGTCAGGTGATTTTTTGTGAGCTGGAATGGGCTAGATTGGATTGGCTGTGATGAGCCAGCCTTTGTTTTCAGTGTGTTGGCTGGGTTGGTTTTGGCAGCAATTTAGGTTTGGGTTGAACCCTGATCCCATGGGTTGCGCATATATTCAGCCGCTGGGTTTCATTTTGAGCATCCTCGCGTTTTCTTAAGACATCCCGTCTCCCTCTCTCTCTCCCTCTCCATCGCTAGGGTTCGGTGAACCTCCGTCCAGACCGTGTGTTTAGCAGCAATTTCCTCTTGGTTCTTTATCAACTTTGACTGGATTGTGCTCAAAACATCACGGGTGGGCATCAGCGAGGCTTGGCAGTGTAGTTTGTGTGGTTTTATCACCTCTCTCTCCCTTTGTAAGATTTTTTATTTCTTCTTTTTGGTTTCTTTTTCATCTCTTTGGCATGAAAATGGTTCTTAGTTCAAGTTGTGAGAAACATTTTGGGAAGTTTTAAGATATCTGGATCTAGAATTTGTTAAAATAGATGAAATTGGGCATTTTATCCTCTTCTCTCATTCTTACTTTCAATTTCTGAAAAGGGAATACTTATCTAGGCAAGCAATGGTTTGGCCTGCTAGCAGGATTGAGGGATTTGGGTTGCTTTGCTTTATTTGTTGGCCGGCTTTGGGTGTCGTTGTTGTGGCATGATTGGACCAAATTGGGGAATCTCGAGACATGAGGCTTATAAGTGAAATTAGTTTCTCCTTTCCCCCCTCTTCTTCCTCTTCTTTTATTCCTTCAGAATTCTGACATTGCGTGTTTTATGGGATATTGGTTGGTTGTTTACTCTTTGGTTCTCGTGGCTTTGAATTGGTCAGCTAGCAGTGTTGGGGGTTTGGATTGCTTTAGTTGTTGGCCGGCAATGCATTGGTTTTGGTGTTGTGCTGGGTGTTTCGCCGACTAGATTTGTGTTGGGGTTTGGGTGTTATTTTAATGCTTCCGATTAATTAATGTCGATTAATTTATTAAACTCACATAAGACTTTCCCACTATAGACAACACCTATCGAGTTGTAGTTGTATTCATCGTAGGTGTTAAGTCGCAGTTAATTAATGGCGCAACCCTAAAATAAATGATTTCAATTAATGCTGCGGATGACAAACGGAGATAAGCACGGTGAAAACCCTGATACCAGCAAAGGCAAAAAGAAGCCTATGTAAACGGTTCGGTTCGGTTTTAAGCGAAACAGAAACCAAACAGAAAAACCTTGGTTTTTATACACCCCAAACCGAAACCGAACCGAAATTGATTGGCTTGGTTCGGTTTGGTTCGGTTTGGTTCGGTTTTAAACATCGGTCCGGTTTCTGACATACTAAATTATAAATGCAAGCAAAATTTACAAATACTATTTGTATTTGTGTCGCGCATGATTTTTCCCCCTTCAATGATTTGATCATTACATTCATCCACTACTCTCATTATATCAAATTTTGGCATTTACTTTGCAATAAAGATTTAAAAAAGATCAAATGTTTGCATGTATAATATTCTTGCATTGCAATACATATGTATAAAAATATTTGAAGCACGGTTCATCGGTTCAGTTTCATTGGTTTACCAAAGGTGTAAACCGAAACCGAACCAAACAGGTTCTGTTTTCATCCCCCGGAATTGAAACCGAACCAAACCGATCGGTTCGGTGCAATATTTGATTTGATTGGCTCGATTCGGTTCGGTTTATTTTGGTCGGTTTCAGTTTTCTATGCACATCATATCTATTTAATTGTGCTTAGTTTTGGAATAACTTCAGTAAACATATGTTTCTTTCATTTTATATAGAGTATCTTCATTATTGATTATAGCACTTCAAGTTCGAAGTTTGTTAAATCACTGATAAAATAAGAGACGCTAAGACGCTAAAGATGGAAAAGCGAGAATAGATCCATAAATTTAGAGGCAATATTTAAATAAGAACACTTATACATGATATGAAGATTGAAGATGAATACTGAATTTATGTACGAAAATAATAAAACTAATAGAACGATAACATATAAGACGATTAAAAGATATCATACATCGATGCATAGAAAGTGATACGGGTTAACCCAGTAGCGGTAGTGGGGGTGTGAATACCCTACGGTAGAATAAGTTTTGAGATTTATGTGAGGTCGTTGAAGACTAAGAAGGGATGAATCTACAGATACCCTTATGATTTCATGATTAATGATAACTAAAGTTAAAACGAGAACTTTGACTCTAAAAACAAATATGAACAATAAAGATTATATTGGCTAATGACTTGAATAAATGGTGATTCAACTAATTATTAGAAAATGATAAATTATTATGGAAAATGGATTAGAAGAAATAAAATCATTAGAATCAATTATGTTGTTACTAAATGAATAAGGATGTATAATTGAGAATATCAAAAATGTTATTACTATACATATACTGTATTGTTCCTTGTTGTTTATTATCGTATAGAACTTTCGTATAATTTCAGTATGTTCATTACTGCATTGACTATACAGATTATGCTTATTATTACTGACATTTGTTGTTTGCATGTACAGCAATTAAAGAGGTAAGTTACTTGCAAAGGTATGGGGGAGGCCGTTGATAGGCATATGAAAAAGTGTGAAGACATGGTGATACAGGACCAGAAGTCCACCTGCCCGCCACCTTGGATTTCACCAGGGGGGCACCTGGCCCACCTTGGAGTTCACCAAGGGGGTTTATCAGGGCCGCGGTCAGGACACCCCAACACATCCCCAGTCCCACTACAGAGACGATAGGTTTTTCGGGCCGGGGCTCGATCCCCCGACCTCCTTGATAAAGAGCTCTCATCAAGGAGGTCGGGGGATCGAGCCCCGGACTCAACAACCTATCGGCCTTATAGTGGGACTGGGGATGGGTTGGGGTGTACGGGTCGCGGCCCTGATAAACCTCCTTGGTGGATTCCAAGATGGGCCCCTGGTGGACTCCAGGATGATAGGCAGGTGGACTCCTGGTCCGACATCACATAAAGTGCCAGGTTTGTAATGAGGTCTGGAATGGGTGGGATTAGTAGTAGTGAGTTTATATGGTTATGTAGGGCCCTGTATACTTTGGTTATGTGAGTTTTGTATATATGTGGATAGGTTTGAGTTTAGTGAGCGCTAGCCGTTAGTTTTTGTTGGCTTCGAAGTTCTGTTGAAAGGCAATAAAAGTTTTTAATGAAATAAAGTTTTATTTGTGTTTAAATATGTACTCATGTGCATGTTATTTTTATGTTCAAAGATTTGTTTAACATGCACAATCCATTCAAGAGGGACTAGAAGGTGCTTGCCACTCCAATAAGTTCTCAATGCATATGCCCTAATGTTCAGTGAGTATAAATAAAGGGTTTAGGTAAAATGTATTAGATGGCTCAGATCAAGATGAGTGTTGTACCTCGGAGTTTCAGGATCAAGTTGAGTATTGTACCTTTACAAAGTGAGTATGAGTGAAAAATCAAATCAAAAGGCAGTGCAATTTCTTTAAGGTTGTATTTCAGAAGCCTTACTCGAAGCGATTTCTATTTTAATTTTTTTCTGAATTTTATACATTGTTGTTATATATATTTAATTATTTAGATCAATATCAGAAGAAAAAAAAGTTTATTTAATTTTCCCTTGGTCTTGATGCCACCACTAACGAATATGACCAGGAGTATAAGTTTTTAGTATGAGTGTGCAAAAATAACTGAAGAACTGAGAACCACATCAGAACTGAACTAAATTTAGAGGTTCGGGTTGATTCTCATGTGTCTCAGCTCCGTTCTAGATCCAAAATTTTCAGAACCAACCGCTCGATTCAGTTCTCCGTTCTTACACTCGGGTGCCTAGAACCAACCCAAGAATAAGTTATTGAATTTAAGTATCAAAAATATATGAGTCGTCCGATTATTATTTCATTCAATATGATTTTTCTGAAATAATCTAGGTTAAGTTAAATCCAAAGCTTCATCTTTCTTATAGATTCACAATCTTTTCGATATTAATATTGCATTCAAAAATTAGTTCACGGCATTATATGAGTTATTTTTTTGCACTTCTAAGAGTAAGTTAGCGCAAATTAAAGAAGATTATATATGATTTTTTTTATCCTCTAAGCATACAATTGTTTGATTATATTAATTTTTTTATAAAGAATAATTTTGGTTTAGTATTTGCTTAAATGAATATAAGGGTCTGTTCATTTGCCCTGTTTTGACGTTTTGTTTTCGTTTTGAGATTTTGAAAACCAAATTTTGGTGTTAGTTAGGCTATGTTTTCCATGGTTTTGGTTGTGTTGAAAACGCTCAGTTTTCATTTCCTTCTATTCCCCCCCCCCCAAACAGACATAGAGAGGTTTGTTTTGTGCGGTTTTGAGAATAGACAAGCGGCGGAAAGTCTTTATCTCTTCTTCGCTTCTTCCCGACGGGAGATTTCCACTTCTTCCTCCAGCGAATAGACAAGGAGTCCTCACGATACCCCTCCGACAACTCTTCCGCGACTCTTTTGGTGACTCTTCTGCGGCCAGTCGACTTTATTTCTCAGAGCACTCCTGCAGCGGATCCACCGACGACATCAAAACCACTCTTTGAAACCTTCCTGATGCCCATCGTTGCAACTCCCAATTCCCATTAAACGCCTGGTAAGCCACCTTCTGCCCCCAGAAAAAAGGTAACCGATCTTCGCTCCTCTTCAAGGAGTTTTTGGTCCGGTGTTTGTCTTTTTATCGTTTGTTAGGATATCCAATGTTTTTTATCCCTAAATTTAATGTCCAAGAGGGTTTTTGAATGCACAAACAAACACAAATTTTCGGTTTGGCCTAAAACAGACTTGAAAAACATTCTGAAATCGCACATAAGTTTTCGTTTTGCCCCCAAAAGGAAAACGTATGATTTTTTTTGTTTTGGACAAAAACGAAAACCTTTCAATGAAAACACAACAAACGAACAGAGCCTAATACTTTGGACTGTTTATTGATCCACAACCTATATGAATTGTTTCTTGGTTCTGGGTGGAACTAACACTGAGTTGCACCCCTAGTTTTTAGCGCACTTTTTCAAAGAATACTCCCAAAAATCTAGCAATGACTAAGCATCATGCAACCATTAATAAGAGACCTGTAAAACGACGTTCAGAATGCAAAGTTATAGAAAGGTTTTAATCGCAAAAGTGGGGACAGAACATGCCTGCTTTTGTGTGTCATCGAAGAGAAGGGAAGTGGAGAAAAGTGCTCTAGGGTTCTTCTGCTGCCCCAGAACAGCCGCCGCGGATCGCGCGGCAATATACCGCTGCATCTCCTGATCGCTTCGATCGTTTACTGAGAGATTCTTCCCCGGGTGGAGTCGAGGAAGAGCGCATTAACAAGTATTCGGATGGCCGGAGCGGGCAACCATTGATGGGGATTTATTATAGTCCTGAACTTGAAGGCCGATTAAACTTTCGTCGATTTGTAAGCTTGGTACTCTGCTCTGGATAATTTATTATAACAGCTACTGGCCGCCTCTGTGGCAGAAGATAGTTCCGTGGGAGATTTTGATGCAGAAGAGTTCCGTGGGAGATTTCTATTTTTAGATCTATCGAACTCTCCTCACTAGGCTCACTTAAAATTGTAAACTGAACCGGGAAGGACCTGGACTGAGCCATTCCTTAATTATTCAGGTGTCTGATAGAATTTTGGAACAGTACATAAGAATGATGAGAGTGTGGTTCCTTTATTTTTAGGAAATTGATATCCGCAAGTGTGCCTCAAACATCATTAATATTTACATATTTTTTCGCAAATAAAAAACTCTATTTGTACCCCCCCCCCCCCTCTTCCGCCTCCCGTGAAAAATCAGGAGAAATTCCGCCTAAATCCAAATTCGGCGGCCCGCTCGTCCCTTTCGCCCGCCAGGCATGCCTCGCCCTGCTCCCTCCACCACGGCCGGCCTGCTCTCTTACGTCGGCGACCTCTCTATTCCCGCCTCTGGTGAGTTTTCCCTCCTCTCTTTTCATTTTTTCTGGTATAAAAACCTAATTTTTTTGAAATCCTTCACGCAGTCGCTGCCCTTCCTTCCGCCGCCCTTGATTGCTCCTCCCCGGCCGGTGTTTTCTCTAATGGCGACGGCCTCCCTATTGCCGCCCTCCGATGAGTTCTCTCTCATCTTCTCTCAATTTTTCTCTCTAATCTTTTGAAATCTTTCTAAAACATTATTGATATAGATTTTGGATTTTTGTTATTGATATCACATTCTCTTCGATGGATCTCCCATGTGAGTTTTCAATTTTTTTTACCCCAAAAACCCTAGATTTGGGTTATTGATATGAGTTTTCACTTTTTCTTCAAATGCATATTTGTAAATGTTTGTTTATATATGTTAGATTGAAATGAATTCAGACGATGTTATGTTATTGGCAAACGTTGAATGACTTAAAGATAATCCGGTTGATGTTGGTATTCATTTTCGTACAATATGACTTTTTCAAGTAAGGAAGAATTAGTTGAATAGGCTCAAAGTATTGCAAAGAATCTGGGGTTTGTTATCATTATTTTGAGGACAGATAATCTCACTGCATGAGCAAAACCTAGGGTAATTCTAGGTAGTGACAAAGTCGGATCTTCTCGCGATGGTCAAAATAAGAAAGTTCATGTAAAGAAAAATATCAGAAAATCAAGTTCTAAACGTTGTGAATGTAAGTTTGCATTGAACGAGCGTCGAGAATAAAATAATGAATGGACGATTGAAAAAAAATGGTTTACATAATCATGAATTTGTTCACTTAGAAGCGCATCCATACGATGGTAGGCTTGATGACAATGAGCAGAAGATCGTGTCTGATATGTTTAATGCTGGAGTTAAGTCATGCAAAATATTGTCACCATTAAAGAAAAGAAATACGGAAAATACGACCATCAGAACTATATATAATGAGAAGGTCAAGTTGTATCGCAGTCAATTAGAGGGTGGAACTCTAATTCAATATTTATTTAAATGCATTAGTGAAAGTAGGTATATCAGTTTTCATCAAGTGCATGCATCTACTAATTGTTTGGAGAGAATTTTCTTTGCTCATCCAACTTCAGTTTATCTAAGCAATATGTTTTCAAATGTATTCTTGATAGATTGCACCTACAAGATTAACCGGTACCATTTGCCTTTACTCTGCATAGAAGGTGTGGCATCCACCAATCAAATATTTTTCTCCTCATTTACATTCATGCCCAACGAGACAGAAGCTAGTTATATCTGGGCATTACAATGTTTCAAGTTTATGTTTGATGAAAACATTATGCCTAATCTATTTGTTACGGATCGGGAAATTGCCTTGATGAATGTCATCAAATTTGTGTTATGGCAAGCTACCAATATTTTATGTCAAGTTCATATAAATCGAAATATTTTGGCACATTATAAAAAGTATTTGACATAAGATAAAGAATGCGACAAGTACTTGGTTGTATGACAACAACTAGTTAATTCATATTGTGAATGAATTTCACTTCCGGTATAGCCAAATGTTAAATGATTACGGAACAAAATATCCCAACGTGTTTTCTTATGTCACAACAACATGGATAGAGCCTTTCAAGGAATTGTTCGTTTCATATTGGGTCGATAGGTATATGCATTTGGGGAACACATCGACAAACAGTGTAGAGGGCGGACAATACTAACTTAAAAGGTGTACCATCTATGTCCGTCACATAAAATATAATAGAGGGTCCGGCCGGGGCCCCACACCATATTCCACAAACAGGCGGCGGAATCACATGTTAATATGAATATTTACTCGAATCCTAACACAGAGCATTCTAACAGAAGCTTTATGATTGCATGAACTCATACCAACTGAATGTCCACTATATATAAATCAAACCATTTATATATATGACAGGAATGTCACTTACAAATACACAAAAGTTATGGCCTTAAGGCCTTACAACTATACTTCACAAATGTAGTTTACAAACATCGACGCGCAGGCCGGCCACACATGAAAACAGAAAAAACTTTTTCGCTCAGCCTTCGAGGGCCAACATAGCAGCAAGGGCTTCACCCCGCTATTTCCCGCTCGGCTCTCCAGCACCTACACAGGGACAATCCACCACAAGGGTGGCAAACAAGGCAATAGTCAGCATTCAACTGACCAATTTATAACGACCCTTTCTCAGGGTGTGAGTTCTGGCTGTCGTCAGTGGCCTTTCTTGGTCATGTGGTTAGTGGAGAAGGTATTGCGATAGATCCGGCAAAAATAGTTGCGATACGAGAGTGGCTGGTTTTGTCTTCTATGGCTGAAGTTCGGAGTTTCCTTGGACTTGCGGGCTACTACAGGCGCTTCGTAGAGAACTTCTCGTGGATAGTCTTGCCTCTCACCACACTGGCGAGGAAAGATCAGAAGTTCGTCTGGACGCCGGAGTGCGTGCGAGCTTTTGAAAAGCTAAAGATTCATTTGACTACAACGCCTATTTTGACGTCGTCATGGTACGAATAGTTATGAGATTTATAGTGATGCGTTAGGGAGCGGCTTAAGCTGTGTTCTTCAGTTTGGCAAAGTGATAGCTTATGGCTCACGCTAGTTGAAAGTGCATGAGCGGAACTACCCCGTCCATGACTTGGAGTTGGCGCCGGTGATATTTGCACTTAAACTGTGGCGTCATTACTTATATGGCGTGAAAGTTGACATCTTCACGGACCATAGGAGCCTTAAGTATCTTCTGAATCAGTAGGATCTAAATATGCGACAACGGAGGTGGATGGAGTTCCTTGGAAACTACACCTTCCAGATTCACTATACTCCCGAGAAGGGAAATATGGTCGCAGATGCCTTGAGTCATAGGACTTTGGCAAGGGCAAGTTGGTTGCGGATGCATGATGAGCATCTGATCCAGGAATTGGAGAACTTAGACATTTCTTGTGTTGACAAGAATGCTACTACAAATGCATGTCTGAACTGGATAGAGGTTCAATATGACCTCGCAGATAGGGTTCGGCGAGCAACGGAACTTGATAAGAGTCTACAACACCATACAACGGATGGGTCAAATGCCCAATTCTCCTTGAATGACGGCCTTTTGCAAAAATCTGGTCGTTTGTGCGTCCCGAATATGGGTAAACTTCGCGAGGAATTGATGTATGAAACACATTTTATAAAGTACTCAATTCACCTAGGGAGAACAAAAATGTACAAGGGCATGAAAAAGGTGTTCTGGTGGCCAGGTTTGAAGAAGGACATAGCCCATTACGTGGCAAAATGTTAAACTTGTGCCTTAGTGAAGGCTGAATACTAGAAACCTGGCAGTTTCCTGAAGTCGTTATCAATCCCGGTATGAAAGTTCGACGACATTTCTATGGATTTTATGCATGGTCTGCCGAGATCTCAGAGCGGAAACGACGTCGTGTGGGTGATCATTGACCGATTAACCAAAGTGTCGCACTTCATACCAAACAGGAAGGACGATTCACCGGAAAAATTGGCCAAGCTGTATGTGGATAATATCATATGATTGCATGACGTGCCTCGTAACATCGTAAGTGATCGAGATGATAGCTTCACTTCAAATGATTAGAAGTTTATCCCTCAAATGTTGGGGACTAAACTAACGTTCAGTACGACCTACCATCCGCAAACTAATGGCCAAACTGAGAGGACCAACAAAACAGTGGAGGATATGCTTCGCATGTGCGCCCTGGATTTCGGAAAGAGGTGGGAAGATCACCTCTATATGATTAAGTTCACCTACAATAATAGTTATCAAGCTAGTATACAGATGGTGCCCTTTGAAGCTTTATACGGTAGGAAGTGTTGTACACCGTTAGCTTGGGCAGAATCAGGCGAGTCAAAGCTTTATAAACGTAAAGAGGTCGAAGATGCAAATTTGACCATACGTACTATTCGAGAGCGGCTATTGATAGCCCAAGATAGGCAGGAAAAATACTACAATGCTAAACACCGAAATGTGGAGTTTGCGGAGGGCGATTGGGTCTACTTAAAGATCAAACCATTCAAAGGTGTATCCAGGATTCGGCGCTTGAAAAAGTTGAGTCTGAGGTATCTTGGTCTGTTTGAAGTGGTTGAACGAGTTGGAGAAGCTGCCTATCAATTAGCTCTTTCAGCGGAACTAAGTGGTTTGCACGATGTGTTTCACATATCGGTGCTGCGCAAAGCTGTGAAAGAGTCAACTCAAGTGATTGCAAATGATCTAGTACCGGTCGATAGTGGGCTAACGACGAAGATTAGGCCCATTCAGATCGAGAATTTGGAAATCAAACAACTGCGGAACAAGATAATCGGGATGGTCAAGGTCCGTTGGGACAACTATGGTCGTGAAGAGCTGACATGGGAGCAAGAGCAAACCATGCGCGAAGAATATCCCGAGTTATTTGTAAAATGAAGTTGTAACTTTGTTTTGTGGAAGGAAAATAATATGTTTTAACATATTAATTTTTGGGTGTCCTTATCGATGCGTACAATTTCGGGACAAAATTTCTGTAAGGAGGGGAGGATTGTAACACCCCAAAAAGGAGTAGTGGTCATTGGAGGCTATCGCACGACGATAGCCTTATTGTAGGCAGTAGCTCAGTAAATTAAAAGACCGAGTGCTTGGGTTTTGTACCGTCTGGCGATAGGAAGCTATCGTGTTGCAGTAGTAAATGCCTTGGATGAGACCACTCAACTCTTTTGAGGAATCGTCAAGAGTGCTACCGCCGGGCGATAGGTGTTACCGCGTCGTGCTAGCCTCTCGACGAATGTGGAAAGGATTTCTCGAGTAACCAATCTACCACCATGCGATAAAGACTTATCGCGGGGCGATAGCTCTGGATAGCGATGCCGGTTGGCCAAAGCTATTACCGCGCGGCGGTAGGAGTCACCGCACTGCTGTTGATTTTATATAAAGGTTGGACTTGAGATTTTATTCTCATTTTCTCTCATACACTCTCTACTTTACTTATGGAGAGGGAAGAGGAGGAAACGTCCAGGAGATCTTGTGGAGATCGATCCAAGGTGTGCTTGTGATTGGAATCGCGAGTCGACGCTAGATCTGCGGAGAGGAAGTTGTGACAATCAATTCCATCCGGATCAAAGATCACGGTCATGGATCCGAAGAGAACTACAAGGGTAATGATCTTTCTTCTTGGATAAGTGAAGTCCTTTTGGCCTATTCATGGAATCCCCCTACCAAAAGGTGGAAAATCGAGGGAATTCTTTTGGGTTGATTCATGAAATTCCCAGTGAGTCTTGCATATAGATCCGGAAATGTGTAGTACAGAATATGCATGATGTGTGAAGCCCATCTAGACAGGCTGGTCTGGATTATTGATGTTTATTTTGTGTGCCGGAGAAGACTCTGAGTATAAACAAGTAATATACGGGGTCTGCGGGATTATACCTGTGAATTGAAAATATCAGGAAGTATTGGAGTTGTATTCCAGGAAAATACCCTAGAAATTCCACGGTTTAAGACCAGTTAGATATCGTCGGGCGATAGTGAGTATCGCCAATGACGATAGCTCTTGGTGAGCTATTTGGGTTGTGTGCTATGGAAAGACTAGTGTTTCTGCCACTGCAGGATGCTGCAGGATTTTGGGTTGAGTTTGGGCGTAGAAAGAGAACTTTTGTTGGTCCCGCCAAGCGATCGTAACGAATGCTGGCAATAACTCCCTTTTTGATTGTAAAACCTGTCTCTGGGAGACTGTGAGGCTAATCTGTGAGCTGCGAGCTCCTAAAGGCCGTCGAGCCGAACGAATAAGGGAAATGTCAATCCGCATCAGTCTAGACATTAAATTGACAATTTGAGCAACATGTAATGGATGAACTGTATCCGCGTTATGGTTGTCTAACTCGAGTACCTAAGTTATTGGCGTTCGTTAGGATCACATAATGAGAGTCTTAGGTTGTATGCTGTCAAGACTAAAGTCTCAGGCCAGCGGCTGTGGAGACTGTAAATGCTCAAAGTTAACCGTTATGTCTGGGACCTCTGAACGATGGTGGAATCCTGGCAACAGGTATGCCAAAAATATGCCCTGAGTGCACGGAACGTTTGGCCATTGAGGCATTCGTTTATGATATATTGAACTGTGCGTGAGTGCACATACTTGTGATATATCTACTTGTGAAAATGCTATGCTTACAGGGAAGGAATATCACTGTCCCGAAAAAGGGGTAGGGTCGTTATAAATTGGTCAGCTGAATGATGACCGTTGTCTTGTTTGCCACCCTTGTGGTTGATTGTCCATGTGCATGTATTGGAGAGCTGAGCGGGAAATAGCGGGCTAAAGCCCTTGCTGCTATGCTGGCCCTCGAAGGCAGAGCGAAAAAGTCTTACTATTTTCATGTGTGGCCGGCCTACGCGCCGATGCTTGTAAACCACATTTGTGAAGTATAACTGTAAGGCCTTCAGGCCATAACTTTTGTATATTTGTAAGTGACATTCCTGTTATATATATAAATGGTTTGGTTTATATATAGTGGACATTACGTTTGTATGAGTTCATGCAACCATAAAGCTTCTGCAAGAATGCTCTGTGTTAGGATTCAGGTAAATATTTATATTAACCTCTGATTCCATCGCTTGTTTGTGGAATATGGTGTGGGGCCCCGACCGGACCCTCTATTATATTTTATGTGACGGACGGAGGTGTTACAAAAGGTTTTTTGAAGTATCAATTAGGAATCTAACTATGGTAAGAACAACTTTTGATCAGATGATTAACTTGCAACATGCAAAAATTAAAAGAATGTTTGATCAAAGTAAGATTTATGTCAGCACAGATTACAAAAGTTCGCTTTATTTTGATCTTATTGGTATTGTTTCTATTACGGAGTTAGAAATAATTAAGAAGGAAGTAGATTCATTAAAAAACAATGGTTTGGAGGCGGGCTAGTGTTCATATAGTAGTAGATATACGATGGGTCTACCTTGTGCACATTAGTTAGAGTCGTATGATAAGCATGGTAATCCTTTGCCGTTATGGATGGTGAACAAACAATGAAAGCAATTAACTTTACTTGTTAAACAACCCGAACTCAACATCAAGGTAGAGCCGAAGGATGCAAACGACATAGAAAATGATGTGGAGGAAATACTAAAAAAGTATAGCCATATAAGTGATCTACAAAGAAGAGAGATTAAAAGAAAGTTGTGTGAGATTGTCAATCCGGAGGCTAGTCAAACTATGGAGCCTAAAATGCCAACTAAAACTATAGGCAGTCCGAAGGGAAGTACAAAAAAGTTTATTGATGACTACAAATCCACAAAAAGAGAGCCTTCTCATTTTGAGCATGTTTTACTCCATGAGCAACAACAATTCAAGACAAAGATGATCAAGGTAGCAAAAAAATTTCTGATTAGAAGAAGTGGATTTTTGGAGAAGGTTTGTACACAAATGCCACTGTATATGCGGACACATATTATTGATGTCATCGATGTTATAGGAGATGGTCATTGTGGCTTTAGAGTTATTAGTATGGCATTAGGCATGAGCGATAATTTGATGCAAATCCATCGTGATTTAGTAAGTGAAGTACATCATAAAGAAGTGTTATATAATGAGATATACAGAGTCTCGAGGACTATGGAATTACTTAGGTCTCTTGAATGTTGGGTTGTTCCAGCCCCACTTGAAAAGTGGATGATAATGCCTGATATAGGGTTATTGGTGGTGTCGTGCTATAACATTTCAGTTGGTGTACTATTTAACTCATAAATCATTCACATTTCTACCGTTGTATTCAGCTCCTACGGCTAGTCAAAAGATTGTTCATATGAGATATATAAATGACAATCACTTCATTATGTTGCGGATGAGAGAAGATTGTATAATGTCATAAATATTTCTTGTATGGACAAGATACCATGAACAATAAGCGGATGAATGAAATATACTATATATCACATGACTTTTTTAATCATAAGGTATGCATATTTAGAAAATATTATTCATTATTTATTACACTTTTTATCATATGTAATCATAAATTTTTTCTTTTCTAGTATTATTTTGAGGGCATTTTGATGATTTTTTTGAAGAAAAGTTTGAAAACTTTGGATGATCATAATGATTTAAAACAGAAGGTACTTACAGTGTTATTAGTATTAATTTTCTTATAGTTATTATTGTTCGTGTGTGCTAATTATTGTTTTTTAGGATTTTCTAGGATGCAATGAAATCAAGGGAAAATGAAGCTCACAAATATCTTAGATGTTTTTGTATTTTAATTTTGTGGACTTGACTTTTTGACAAAAATATATTGGTTGTTAAGATGTATTTGACAAAGATGTTAACATAGATATGACTACTTTTGTTAGGAACTCGTTCTATATGATATTAATTTTAAAAATTTCATTTTGTGGGGTATGCATATCGGTTTTGGGTACAATTATAATTCTATGAGGTACGAATATTGGTGGGCACAAATAGCCAAATATGATATGCGAATATCAATTCCCTTATTTTATTATCCGTAAAAGAACCAAATTGCAACATAAATGTCTAGGACGGTTTTAGAATTTTGACACCCGATCAAGACCAGACCAAAGCTAGAACTAAACCACAATACTTTTATTATTATTGATATGGTTGCATAAAACACTGCTCAAATAGTGTTAAGCGCACCCCCCCAACATGAGGGTGCAAGTAATAAAATTCTCCATCATGGGATGCAAATAGTCGTACGCGCCACTCTAGACCTTTCTTAGTACAACAAGAGACAAGACACGAAAACTAAGGCACACAATACGTGCCACTCAAGCCTCTAAGACACAGTCGAAGTCTCTGGGATGCTCAAAGCATAATACTACCCATATAGCAGTCAAAAGACTTAGCCCCGTGAGTGGTGACCTGTCACCCTCCAAGCGTTTCTCTCTCTCTCTCTCTCTCAATAAGTGTAATGAGAGGCGACGTGTCGCCCTCAAATTCTCTAAAAATCTCTATAATAACTCCCAAAACTAGTCAAAGTTTCGTCGACACAGATCCAGCCACGTAGTTTTTCACCCTTTTCTGGGATTTTTCACGTTAAAAATATTCTGTTATGCCTGCCATCTCTTTTCTATGTGACTGTTTGGGCGCACGAACACTTTCGAGCTAACACTGTCAAACCTAGACTGGTTCAGGAGCCTCGAGTGAGCTGCAATAGTTTGGGGTTGTCTGTGGGAACCCGGTTCTCAACACTCCCAAACGATCTAGAAGATAGTATCTTCTGCACAATGATACTCGTGACTATAGACCATGGCAAGAAGAGCTGCATGCACAACAAAAAGATAATCCTCTGGGAGAAAGTAAATCCAACTCTCCCTCACTCGCTCATCAATATGCCTCCCACAGGAGAGGCCATAAATTCACATGCTATGGCTTTGAAGGGGCGCATGCGCTAGATAGAAGAGCACCAAACGGAGATTCTCGCACTCCTAAGGAACGAAGGAGCATCGCATGCTCATAATCATGCCCCCAACAAGCTAGACCACCTCCACCAGCTTTGGATCACACCCCAGCCTATCACTTTGCTCACTAGCCCGCATGCCTGGAGAAGAGCTCCCCAGCGTAGCTAGCTCAGCATGCCCAGTCCATCCGGCTGAAGATCCTGAAGCTCATCATCACCACTACCCCCCAGAAGCAGCTAGCTTCATACCTATAGATGAAATGCTCACTCGTAAAGAAATTCACGATATGATCGCCGAAGAACGTGAATAATCTGAGCAATGCACCATTTTGGCCTACCGCCTCGTCATCTCCGCTCACTTTTAGCACTTGAGGTCCTAGCGCATCTAATTTTGCATGATTTAAAGCTCCCTAACATCGAGACCTTTAACAAAATAGATGACTCATCAGAGTATGTCGATCACTTCACTACCATCATTAGGATTTGCAATTCCCCTAACCAGTTATTGTGTCATGTGTTCTCGGCCACGCTGAAGTGCCAAGCAAGGGAATGGTTCTATTACCTCCAGGAAGGAGTTGTTAGCAATTTCGTGGAGTTAACCCAGTAGTTCCTGAATTAGTTCTTTGCCAACCACTAAGTAGTTAAATACCCTTCCACCTATCGAGGATTCGTTAGAACGAGGGAGAACCGCTTTATGACTTTTTTCACCGCTTCACGTCTAAAGCGCGACAGATTCCAGGAGTCAACCCTGTTGGGTATTGTATCTATAATAACTCTGATTTGAAGAAGTGTCCCTTGAACTAAGATAAATTGAGTTTGTATTTGATGTTGTTTTCTAGTTATGTGCTTGCTAGACGATATTGCTAAGTATAACCCAATGTCAGGTTACAGTGGGTCTTGAAATACATGACTATACAATGTAATCCTTCATTGTGTAGGCCAAGGTGTTGACTCATGTGTAATCTTTCTATTGAGATGTACTTCTTTTTCAAGTACATTAGAAGAATCCAAGAAGATCAAGTTGCGGCTTTCAGAAGAGCAGATTTTCTCTAAGTAAAATTCGTCGAGTATACTCATGAATATTCATCGAATTCGTCGTGTTTGCTTATTGACACTCGTCGTATTTACTTAGGGAATAATCTCAGAATTCCTGAAAATTATTTAAGTAAAAGTCGTCGAGTATCATCGTCTATAATTTTACCTAGCACGATCACCTTAGTGTCGGACACATGACATCACAAGAAGACACCGCTAATGATTGATATATATCGCTGCCACTAGTGGCAGATATCTTTAAAAGTTATGAATTTGTGGGATCATAGTTACGCCTCCTAAAGCTGTGATTCCTCCTCCACCATGCCAGAACTTCGATGCTTTGAGAGAGGGTTGTCTCCAGAGATAGAGAGAAATGTCTTGTGCAAACATTAAGATCTAAATGAGATTTTGAAGGAGAAGAGTTGCAGCACACATTCAATACGAAGGGCAAACACATCAAGAATATCGACGTCTATATTGCCTTTGTCTTTACCTTCAGAAATCTTTGAGGAGTTTTTCTTTCATTCTATTTATCTTGTAATCTCCTTTTGTTTTGTCTTTTTATAACAAGTGTGGAAAAATCATTTGGGGAGAACATGGAATTCGGGAAGGATTCCGTAGGAATTTTGCCTTGTTTGTGGCGACTAGTTCCTTATGCGGCTTAGAGGTAAATTTTTCACCTTATGTGCAACGACTAGGTCGAGGTTAGATTTAGGGAAAGAATAGAGACTGTATTTGGGGTAAGATAGGCTATAGTCGGCCGATCCTTGGGAGAAAGATCAGCGAAGCATAAAAAAATAGCTTTTTTATATTCACCTTGATTTCAAGCGTCATTGAAATCAAACATTTTTTATTCAATTTTTAATGAAATAAAACCTTGTTTCTCTTAGTATCATTATCTTGATATTATTTTCATGTCATTAATGTTTTGAAAAATAGCCTCCAAAATACTTTAAAGTAAAATATATTAGAAGGTTCTGAAAGTGAGGGATAGATAGACTTTACTCTAGGGGGGGTGAATATAGTATAAAAAATTTTAGTTTTATTGCGAAATTAAATTAATTATACTTATATAGTAGAGGGAAAGACAGATAAACTATCACAGCACAACTCAGCACAAAAAGAAAACACAAAGCATCCAGACGACACAAGAAATTTTATAGTGGTTCCCCAAATTTGGGTAAATCCACTCTTCTACCACCCAGGTAGGAATCCACTACAGGTTTTTGTTCAGGTGCCCTGCCACCACAAGATCTCTTTCAGGTAGATCTAGAGACCCTTTGAGCTTTTGATCAGGAGTCCAAAATCTAATAGGTTTTTGTTCAGGTGCCCAATCACCAAGAGTTCACTTTTGAAGGGAAAGATAACCCTGTACAAATGGAGGTAAAATGAAAAATTAAAAGAAATCTTCTCTTTCTCAATCAAGTGAGAAGACTATGTGGATTGAAGAGAATGTCCAAGCTCCCCCTGAGATGTAGAATTGATTCAGGAAGAGGAAACTTGGCCCTGGGTGTAGCTCTTCAAAAATTGTAGTAGAGCTTTCTTAGATCTGAAGACTGAAAAAGATTTGAGCTCTTTTTAAATCCTTGAAGCCTGAGGAATGAAGAAGACTCAAGAGAGATTTTTGAAAATGGTTCTCCTTCTTCCTTATTATAGCAGAGCAACAATCCTTGAGAGTAAGAGTAATAATAATGATCTATATTGCTGAAGAAAAGTTTCTGTATATATATATCCTTTGACTGTCTGTCTGATTGTTCTCTTGTATATCCTTATTATATTCTGAATTATAAATTCAGTCAGAATAAAAAATGGCAAGAATTTGAATTCCCTGGACAGTGCATAATATTCTGCAATACTTTAGGAGCCCAAACGTCTAGAAACGCTGACAACATAAATTCACTTCCATATCTGCCTTCATAAAATATACTAAAGAAATATTCTGTGAATTCCATAATTAATGCTTCAAGAAATACGGCTATCAGCTTTGGGAATAACAGCATTAATTATCAAAATATATTTGTCTTTTAAAAAATTGATCATTAACCAAAAATGAATACTCCTGACCGTCTTGAAAAACTCATAACTGAAAGCAGCATAAAATCGTAGAGCCCAGTTCAGAGATCGTCGAGTTGAGTTAAGAGATCGTCGACCTGAGAACAGCTATCGTAGAACAGAGATTCAAAGCAAAACTGCTGAGAAAACCAAATCGTCGACCTGAGCTCGAACTATCAAAGACGGATCGACCTATCGAGCTACCAAGACAAACAGTTCAGAGTACAAGACTCTGAGATCGTCGATGGGAGATCGACGATCGTCGAGCTCAAGAGACAGAAAGAGAGGAGTTCGACTATAGTTAAACTGATATAGAAAATCCACATTACCTTTCTGAGTCTAAGTCTGAGTCCACTGCAATGCTGGTCTACACAAACCTGACCTAAAAGGACCTAACTTAGACTAGACCAAGACCCTGGCTATACATGAGGGTCAAGACATCCTAAGAGTGAACCTAGCACAAATCCAAACAAGGGTTCCAACAATCTCTCGCTATTTGTGTGAGGTCACTCAAAAACAAAACTAAAAAGCAATAGAAATACAAAGACCATAAATATCTGTAGGGATGAAATAACATCAGCAGATATATTATAGCAATGCATTGTACATAATCAGTTTAAGCAGTAAAACATAACAGAGTACAAACTACAATTTATCAGAAGGACCAGAGGAGGGTTTAGAGAAGATTATCTTTCTAGTAGGATCTGGTACATCCTTCTTAGAAGTCATCAGGTCTTGTCCACCAAGAGATGTCTGAGTGCTTGTCCTGGGCACAATTGCTTCTGAATGCAATGCCATATAATCAACTGGATTGAAAACCTTCTTACTAACTTGGAGTTTATCCAGCTCTTTTTCTCTGTAGGAGGACATTGTAGTAAACCTAGATGGATGTTCTCCTTTTTTATAGCTTTTCTAATCTGTGAAAGACCAATCAATTCTTGAAGCCTGGACATCCTAAAGTTAGGATCAACTTCCTGTTCAATAGGTGGCTGATCATCTTGAGGTGGCAACACTAAAACTGCTTTGAACTGAGTGGATTGAGTATGAAAGCTTGTTGTACTATGTTGATCATCACTCTGAGAATAATGGGATCTTGGAGGAGCAGCCTCACTTTACTTTCCCTTGGGCTTGTGAGACTCATCATGTCTTCTGGACTGATAGGAGGCTGTCTTTTGAACTTTGGGTAGAACTTTCTGTTGTTGAGGAGGAGAGAAGGAGGGTTTCTGATTGATAACTTCTTTGACTTGTTCTGTGGAACTCTGATTTCTTTGTTGTTGACTGCTTCCTTTGGACTGAGATCTGGATGATCTATCCTGCCTTTGATATGTCCTAGTGAAGGAGGAAGGCTTGGAAGATGCATCAGAAGCTTGAGAAGCAACCCAAGAAGCACCAGCAATAGGAGCAGGAGGACCTCTTCTAAACTTCTGAGGAGGAGGTGAATATCTCCTGCTCTTCTTCCTAGCTTTCTGCTCATTTTTAGATAACCACATCCAGTTTTCCATGCCTGGATATGGTGTGATTCCTTTCAAAATGTAATAAGGAGTATCATTTGTATTGCCTGGCTTGGGTGCAACCTTAGGAGCAGCCTTTCTTTTCTTTGATGTTTTCTTTTTCTTGGAATCAGAATCCTCTGAATCATCATCCTTATCATCATCAGATGAATCAGGAGGATTGTCATACAATTTATTTATTTCCTGTATTTGTTTGACAATAATCTTTTTAGAACCCTTCTCTTTGGCTTCTTCCTAGATATCAAGTGCAATAAGATCATCTAGAGAGGGAAGAGGACTATCATCTATTGGATAGGAGGGTCCAATAGGACTTGGAACTAGATCAATATCCATGGAGGAAATTTTAGCAATAGGAGCACTTGGCTCACAAAAGTTTATTAAACTTGTCTCTAGGGCTGAACTCAAATTTCTGCCAGCCACTAGATGAATCAGTTCATCAACAATTAAGAGAGCATCTAGCTCATCCTTGTCTTCTATAACAGACATAGGCTCAACATCCATAGGAGATGGAATATCTGTACACATTGTAACTGTCTGAATTTCTATACACACTGGAACTGATTTGATCTACAAGAGCTATTCCACAGCTGAGGGGCTCATTGGTCTGGTATAACAGACTATGGCCTTGGAAGTATACAAATCAACTGGAGGCAGAACTGTTTTAAGCATAGAAAAAGAATGCAGAAGAATTTGAAGATCAGTGGTGGAATTGATGAAACAATCACCATTAGAGATGGTAGGTAATGACACATCAGTGTCCTCATCTGAATTCAGCAAGTCTGAGTATGAAACTATATCTGCACAGAATTTTTGAAAAGCTTCTTCTTCCTGCACTGCTGGAGGAGACTGATCTTGAAGTTCTGCTGAGGCTGAACCTGCTGCATCTTCATTGGACATCTCCCCCTGCCTGGTTTCAGTGAGAACTGGAACCAGGCCCCTAGAAGAAGAAGGGACAGTGGAAGCAGCAAGGGAAGCAGATAGAGTTGATATAGAGAGAGCAAGAGGTGA
Organism: Platanthera zijinensis; assembly: GCA_039513925.1. Taxonomy (NCBI): domain Eukaryota; kingdom Viridiplantae; phylum Streptophyta; class Magnoliopsida; order Asparagales; family Orchidaceae; genus Platanthera; species Platanthera zijinensis. The sequence goes on from CM077082.1 coordinate 73,332,760, forward strand.
AATAGCCTCTGCTATTAAGGTTTTGAGAGTTGGAGTGATGAGCTCCAGAAGATGAGAAAGAAAAGAGGGATCAGCTTGAAGAAACTCAGTTGGAGTCTGAGTTGAGACAGAATGAAGAGAGGGAGGAGTGAAATCAATCATGATTTCATCCTGAATAGGTGAGTTTCTGGGAGAGTTTAGAGGGGAATTTAGTGGAGAATTTGGTGGAGTGGCTTCAATGTTGATGGGTGAATCATTTTGACGGAAAGGGGATGAGTGTGGTGAGAGTAGGTCAAAATTTGGAAAAGATATGGTCTGGAGGTTTTGAGATTCAGTAGGATGGAGGGGAAGTGGTGACTGAGTAGGAGAAGAGATGATAGCTGGGACTGAAGTAGAGGTTGAATCACAGTAGTAGGGATTGAAGAGACTCTGGGGATGACTGGGGAAGCTTGAGGAGGAGGAACTTTTTCATTAGGGTGAGTGGCTGTTACTGCCCTTGTGTCCTCAGATAAGTTTGAGGAAGTTCCAGCCTTGGAGGGCTTTTGAATTATCCTCTCCCACTTCCCAAACAAGGATGAGTCCAACCTCTTGCTGGCATTGACGGCTATAGTTGAAGAAACTAACAGCCCTGGAGCTTTCTTCTGAAGGAAGATTCCCAGAATTCTTCCTAGACAGACTTCCTTCTTACTGTTCTTTCTCTTAATTAAATCAAAGAACAACCCAGCCCAGTCTATGGAATTTTTATTAACTAAGGCAAACATAATGGCAAACTGTTGCCTGTTTATATTGTCATGTGCTGAATGCTTACCTAACAGCACCTTGCCCACTAAATCAGCAAGAAACTTAAAAGCAACAGATAAATTTTTCTTTAAAAGCTTAGATGGGATGCCCTTAGCATGACCCATCTCTAATAACATCCTGCTATACTCAGAGCTATCCTGTTCCAACTCATCTGTTTCATTTTTTAATTCAAAAATTTCAGTAAGAATCGTTGGGTTTAGAGTCACCTGCTGTCCTGAGATGGATTCGATCATTGAACCATCATCAGTTGAAGAAGAGAAAACTCATTCTTTGATTTCTGTGACAGATAACTTTATCCTGGTAGTCATGAACTTCTTCAAGCCCTGATCATCACATAACTGTATCATTTCTTGAAAAATAGGATCACAGTGACTGAATGATTCGAAGTCGACATCGAAGCCAGTGTCGAACTTCATCGCTGAAAGAACTGCTGGAGAAATCGTCATGGAAAACCTGTAGAATTAAGAGAAGAGATCACGAGCAAAGGGAAATTAGGAAAGCGCGAGACAGAGATCGAAGAAAAACCTACATATAGGTTTTTGGAATATGAAAAGACGATCTCTGTCCGACGACAAAATCACAAACGTCGATCTTAGGTCAACGATTAATTTAGAAATAAATAGTATCGTTGGTCTCAGATTTCAGTAGCGTAAATTGATAGTCTAGCTTTGGTCGACGATTAATTTACTAAAGCAAAGTTGTCGAACTCCGGTCGATGAGTTTTGTCTTCATATAGAGCTGTCGTCGAGCTCAGGTCGACGATTGAGCTCAAGATGAGTTCGAAGATCGTCGATCTCTATTCGACGATCGTTGATCAAATCTTTCCAAAGACAAAATTCAATTTTAATCCATTCCATTTATCATTCCAAGCTGATTCAAAAAGAATAGATGTTTTTGCTCATCCAAAGGCTTGGAAAAATATCTCCTCTTTGAAAATCAGTGGGGATAAACTTGAGATTAATATTGTTTTTGTCTACGCAATCTTTAAGAAAATGATGCCTTATTTCTATATGCTTGGTCCTAGAATGCAGGACTGGATTTTGTGTAATTGATATGGCACTGGTACTGTCACAAAATATGGTGGTATTTTTGAGAGAGTAACCATAATCCAGTAGCTGATTTTGAATCCACAAGATCTGTGAGCAGCAACTACCAGCTGCTATATTTTCAGCTTCTGCAGTTGATGTAGACACAAAAGATTGTTTCTTGCAAAACCAGGATACTAACCTATCACCCAGGAACTGACAAGTTCCTGAAGTGCTTTTTCTATCAACTCTGCATCCAGTATAGTCAACATCAGAATATCCAGATAATTCAAATTCTGACTCTGTAGGATACCAAAGTCCTAGATTAGGACATCCCTTTAAATATCTTAAAATTCTCTTGAGGAGAATTAAATGAGATTCTTTAGGGTTGACTTGAAATCTAGCACAATGACATGTTGCAAATAATATATCAGGTCTACTTGCAGTAAGATATAATAGGGACCCAACAATGACCCTATAATTTTTCTGATCAACAGGTTTACCCTTTTCATTTGAATCAATTACTGCATTGGAAGCCATGGGTGTCTTCATAGCTGAGACATCAGCCATCCCAAACCTTTTTACTACTTCCTTAGCATACTTGGACTGAGATATGAAGATTCCATCAGAAGCTTGCTTCACTTGAAGACCAAGGAAGTAAGAAAGTTCACCCATGCTACTCATTTCAAACTTGGAGTGCATCAGGTCAGAAAACTTTTTGCAAAGTTTAGAATCAGTAGATCCAAATATAATATCATCAACATATACTTGAACTAATAGAATCTTATCATGATGATGTCTTATAAATAAAGTACTATCTACAATGTCTCTAGAAAATTTATGTTCTAAAAGAAAGCTAGCTAGGGTTTTATACCAAGTTCTTGGAGCTTGCTTTAGACTATAGAGAGCCTTATGCAGTTTGAAAACATAAGTGGGATGAGTTGAAGAGATAAAACCTGGTGGCTATTCCACATATACTTCTTCCTTGAGTTCCCTATTGAGAAAAGAACTTTTGACATCCATTTGATATACCTTGAATTTCTTGTGAGCAGCATAAGCCAAGAAAATTTTGATAGCTTCAAGCCTTGCAATAGGTGCAAAGGTCTGATCATAATCAATACCTTCTTCTTGCTTGTACCCTTGTGCCACTAGTCTTGCTTTGTTCCTGACAACTATTCCTTGAGTATCCAGTTTATTCCTGAAGACCCATTTAGTTCTAATAACTAGATGTCCTTTGGGTCTAGGAACCAAGTTCCATACTTTGCATCTCTCAAACTGATTTTTCTCCTCTTGCATTGCAATAATCCAGTGAGGATCTTGCTCAGCATCTTTAATGGATGAGGGCTCTATTTGAGATAGGAAGCATGCATGCATCACATCTTGGTTAAGTTAATGCCTTGTCTGCACACCCACTGACATGTATCCTATCACTTGAGATAGGGATGATCTCTAAGTGTAACATAGTCAGGAGGTGGAGTTTGTTCAACACCATCAGCATTATGAACCAATTCCTCTTATGGAATTAAGTTTGCTGTTGGAGGGGCTTCAGTAATTTCCAGAGATTCTTCTTCACTGTCTTCATCTATTTGTGGAGATGGATGAGATATCACCTTCTGAGTGAGATTTAGATCATCCAACTTTTTACATAGATTTGGTACCTGCAAATAATTACTGGTAGAAGCTTCCTTCTCCTTGTAAAACATATTAGCTTAATCAAATGTAACATGTATTGATTCTTCAATTTTTAGAGATGATTTATTGAAAACCCTATATGCCTTGCTAACTTGGGAATATCCTAGAAAGATCCCTATTGTAGCTTTGGCTTCAAACTTTCTAAGATAATTTTTGTTATTATTGTGTATGTAATAGATACAACCAAAAATTCTAAAGTAATCTATTTTAGGTTTCTTCCCTTGGAGTAATTCATAGGGAGTCTTGCCCTTAAGTTTGTGTATCAAACTTCTATTCAGGACATAATTTGTTGTGCTTACAACTTCTGCCCAATAGGATAGAGGCATGTGAGTATCAACAAGCAATGTGATTACAGTTTCAATGAGTGTTCTATTTTTCCTTTCAACTACCCCATTTTGTGGAGGAGTTCTGGGAGCAGAGAAGCAGTGCCTGATACCTTCCTTCTCATAGAATTCTTACATAGGAAGAGATTCAAACTCAGTGTCATGATCACTTCTGATCAATGTAACTGGAGTAGAGTACTCAATCTTTATGCATTTTAGAAAATCTGTAAGAATTTTGAAGTTATCAGACTTATTTCTCAAGAAGAAAACCCAAGAGAACCTAGAGAAGTCATCTACAACAACTAAATTATAGAACTTCCCTCCCAGTCTTTGTACAGCAATTGGTCCAAAAAGTTCCAAATGAAGCAGATACAAAATCCTAGGTGAATCACTCTTATTAACTGATTTAAAACTATTTTTAGTTTGCTTGCCTTCTTGACAAGCCTTGCAAAGGCTTTCCTTCTTGTAGGGGCAAGAGGGCAATCCTCTAACAAGGTTGTCCCTAGATAACCTAGAAATGTTCCTAAGATTTACATGTCCTAGCCTTTTATGCCACAAGGTATTATTATTGCTAACCTGGTTGAACAAGCAAATTTCTGAACATGCAGAATTGAAATCAACTAAGTAAATATTGCCTAACCTAATACCTGATAACACAATATTGTTATCTAAAGAAATATTACATTTTGATTCAATGAAACATACCTCATATTCTGCATCACATTGCTGACCTATAGATATCAAGTTATGTTTCAGGCCACTTACATATGCCACTTTCCTGAATGTAACAACTCCAAGTGTAAATTCTCCATGTCCTTCTGTCTGACCAAAGCTTGAGTCTCTAAATATAACTTTTGGACCTATCTTTGCCTTGAAGTTACTCAGATTTGCCTTGCTTCCTGTCATGTGCTTGGAGCACCCACTATCCAGATACCACTTATCCTATATGGTAGGATAGGTCTTCACTTGCAAAATAACAACTCATATATTTTGGACCCAAGTAACCTTGGGTCCTGGCTTCTTTTCATACTTAAAGCTTGAAATATAAGAGTATTCAGGTTGACTTTTATAGCCTAAGGGATGAAATCTCCTAGGTGGGATTATCCAGTTAGTTAAGGGATGGAAAGGTTTGGAGTTAGAATTCTTATAGAAATTTCTGTTGAAATTATAATTTTGATAAAATTTCTCTAGATTCGACGATTTATGTTGAGATCGTCGATCTGCGTCCGACGACCAGCATTGATATCGTCGATCTTGGTTCTCAGAATAATAGTGGCTATTATATGGGTTCCACGATCGTCGATCTCTGTTCGACGATACATAATGATATCGTCGATCCCCGTTTGCAAAGTATTTAAACTCAATCTCTGGGTTCTGAGATCGTCGATCGTCGTTCGACGAATAATGCTGAGATCGTCGATCTTGGTTCGACGATTTTTGTTCTGACTTAGCTTTTTGTTTTTCTTTATTTATCTCAACTTCTAACATTTTGTTTACTATTTTAATTTGTTATGTATTTTTCTTTCCTTTATCTGAAATAAATTTTATAGGTTGTGAAAGATGGTTTTTCTGAATAAGTTCACTGGATGATGCACCTAATCCTAACTTACTTCTATTAAGTCTAGCATTAAGTGTACTGGTAATTTCTACTAGTTGTTTACTTCTACCATTCAGTGATTCCTCTAGGTATTTTGCTTTACTCAATTCAATTTTTAGAAAATTGATTTGTTCATTACACAGATCTATTTCATTTTTCAATTTGAGATTTTCTGATACTAAGCTATCATAGTTAAGTTGTTTATCTCTGAGAAGTTTGATTTCCCTCTCAGATCTAGTTAGATCACTACACATAGATTAAAAATCATATTTAAATTCTTAAGAAGTAAAATCAAAGTCTTCCAATACCTGATCACAATCTGAACATTCTTCAGATTCTCCTTCTTCTGAAATATGTCCTGAAGCATTGATGGCCATCAAGCAAATTTCTTTGGCCTTTGCTTCTTCTTCATCTTCACTAGAACTAGAGGAAGATGATTCTTCAGTGTCACTCCATGTTTCTGCAACAAACCCTCTCTCCTTCTTCTTGTGCTTGTAAGAGGATGGTTTGCTGGAGTGTTTCTTGGATTCTTTCTCCTTTCTCCTTTCTTTGTGCTTATTTTCTGGACATTCTGGAATAATATGTCCAGGTTTCCTGCAACCAAAACAGATAACCTCTTTAGAAGGGGTTTTGTCATACCTTGGTTTATCATCACTTCTTGATGATTTCCTTCTGAATTCTTTTCTCCCCATCTTGAAGAATCCCTTTGCAAAGAGACTCATCAGCTCTTCATTTGATGGTGAAGTTTCTGATTCTTCTGAAGCTTTGAAAGCAATATTTTGCTCCTTTCTAGTTGGTGTACCAGTCTTTTGCTGTTCAGCTTCTCTTGTCTTTAGCAGCTGTTCATAGGATTTCAGCTTTCCTAGAACTGATTCTGTAGTCATTTCATGAGTGCTTCTGGTCTCTCTGATAGGCCAGATTCTAGAGTCCCATGAGCTGGGAAAGCACATAAGAATCTTTTCATTTAATTCTGTGACTGAGATGTCTTTGTCAAGCATTTTCAGCTCATTAACAATGATGTTGAGTCTGTTGTACATCTCAGAAACTTGTTCAGTTTTTTCCTTTTTAAAATTCTCATACTGGGAGATGAGATGAGCTCTCCTGTCCTTCCTTTCATCTGCTGATCCTGCAACCATCTGGTTTAAGGAATCCCAGATAGCCTTAGCTGATTCACATTCAGCTACCTTCTGAAATATGTCATCAGACATTGTTTGTGCCAGTATGTTCATGGCTTTTGCATCAACAGTCTTTGCTTTCTTGTATGCATCATTATAGTTTGGAGGAGGTACTGCAGTCATGTCTGTGGAAGTACTTGGTGGGGTAGCTGGTGGAGGTACTCATGTTAAGATAGAAGCATAAATATCTTCATCAATAGAATTCATATAGAGTCTGATTCTTGCCTTCCAGATTCCAAACTTTTGCAAGTTGCAAACTGGAGGTCTGGTGCTTGCAAGATTCTTGTGTTGTGCCATGGTATAATAGAAAAATAGTAGAGTAAAAAAGAATATCTATCAGGGATCTTCGGTTCAGGTGTAAGCCTATACAACCTTAAAAAACACACCCTCTGATACCAATTGAAAGTGAGGGATAGATAAACTTTACTCTAGAGGGGTGGTGAATAGAGTATAAAAAATTTGTTTAGTTTTATTGCGAATTAAATTAATGATACTTATATAATAGAGGGAAAGATAGATAAACTATCACAGCACAGCTCAGCATAAAAAGAAAACACAAAGCATCCAGACGACACAAGAAATTTTATAGTGGTTCCCCAAATCTGGGTACATCCACTCTTCTACCACCAAGGTAGGAATCCACTACATGTTTTTGTTCAGGTGCCCTGCCACCACAAGATCTCTTTCAGGTAGATCTAGAGACCCTTTGAGCTTTTGATCAGGAGCCCAAAATCTAATAGGTTTTTGTTCAGGTGCCCAATCACCAAGAGTTCACTTTTGAAGGGAAAGATAACCCTGTACAAATGGAGGTAAAATGAAAAATTAAAAGAAATCTTCTCTTTCTCAATCAAGTGAGAAGACTATGTGGATTGAAGAGAATGTCCAAGCTCCCCCTGAGATGTAGAATTGATTCAAGAAGAGGAAACTTGGCCCTGGGTGTAGCTCTTCAAAAATTGTAGTAGAGCTTTCTTAGATCTGAAGACTGAAAAAGATTTGAGCTCTTTTTAAATCCTTGAAGCCTGAGGAATGAAGAAGACTCAAGAGAGATTTTTGAAAATGGTTCTCCTTCTTCCTTATTATAGCAGAGCAACAATCCTTGAGAGTAAGAGTAATAATAATGATCTATATTGCTGAAGAAAAGTTTCTGTATATATATATATACTTTGACTGTCTGTCTGATTGTTCTCTTGTATATCCTTATTATATTCTGAATTATAAATTCAGTCAGAATAAAAAATGGCAAGAATTTGAATTCCCTGGACAGTGCATAATATTCTGCAATATTTTAGGAGCCCAAACGGCTAGAAACGCTGACAACATAAATTCACTTCCATATCTGCCTTCATAAAATATACTAAAGAAATATTCTGTGAATACCATAATTAATGCTTCAAGAAATACGGCTATCAGCCTTGGGAATAACAGCATTAATTATCAAAATATATTTGTCTTTTAAAAAATTGATCATTAACCAAAAATGAATACTCCTGACCGTCTTGAAAAACTCATAACTGAAAGCAGCATAAAATCGTAGAGCCCAGTTCAGAGATCATCGAATTGAGTTAAGAGATCGTCGACCTGAGAACAGCTATTGTAGAATAGAGATTACTGCTGAGAAAACCAAATCGTCGACCTGAGCTCGTGGATCGTCGAGCTCAGTTCAGAGTACAAGACTCTGAGAACGTCGATGGGAGATCAACGATCATCGAGCTGAGTTCGACTATAGTCAAACTGATATAGAAAATCCACATAAACTTTCTGAGTCTAAGTCTGAGTCCACTATAATGCTGGTCTGCACAAACCTGACCTAAAAGGACCTAACTTAGACTAGACCAAGACCCTGGCTATACATGGGGGTCAGGACATCCTAAGAGTGAACCTAGCACAAATCCAAACAAGGGTTCCAACAGGTTCCTTTTTGTAAAATATAAATGCTTGAATTCAATATATATGAACTAGAACTCGATGGTAACATTTAAGGATCCGGATCCCCTAGAGTTCCTCCTAGAACTCCAGGGGGTGGAGTTCGCGTTTTGCGGTTTAACGGGGTGGAATCAGCAAAATTGGTTAACATGAAAGTTGTAGATATCCTCGAGACGAATAACTTTCAAGTCGAACATTTTTTGATTTGAAGTTTTAGACCCCGATTTGAGGCCCGAACTCTGTCGTTAAATAATTATTTTCGGACTGATTTTTTTCGGGGCTCAAATCGGGAGTCTAAACGACTTCAAATCAAAAAATGTTCGACATGAAAGTTATTCGTCTCAGGGATATCTACAACTTTCATGTTAACCAATTTTGCTGATTCTGCCCCGTTAAACCGCAAAACGCAAACTCTAGGGGATCCGGATCCAACATTTAATGCCAACGATAATGAAGAAATATTTAATTCTTAATATTTCTAAAAGTAATCTTCAATATTGGTCTTTCTAAATATTAAAATATATTTTTCGATAATTTATGGGTTGTTGTTATTGGTAGTCTAACTCACCTAGAGGGGGGTGGATAGGTGGTCTATCACTATTGATGGTTTCTTTTCCATTTCAGCAAATATAAAGAAATAACAAGCACAACCAAACAAGTACATCATAAACTACTTACTATTTTATAGTGGTTTCCTAAAGTATAGGTACATCCACTGTCCCTCTGCGCCTATCTAGCAGTGTGCTAGACTCGTTAAACTCCTTCAAATCTCAGCTCCAAGAGCTTACAACTCATATTTCTCAGAATCTCTCAGGTTTACTCCAATACCCTACCTGAGGCTCAATAACCCGAACCCAGGCTCACCAACCCTACCTCAGGATCACCAGCCCTACCTCAGGTAACAACCCTACAACTCAGACTACATCAACTCCTACAGCTCAGAGACAGCTGGTCTCCTACCTCAGATCCACACAGAGATCCTACCTTAGGCAACACAACCCTACCTCAGGCTCACTAGCCATACAACTCAGGCAACAACCCTACAACTCAGATATATCACTAGATCCAATAGAAATTTTTATAGATGAAAGATTATAACAGAAGAATCAATAAAAATAAACCTTGAACTTTTGAGTCTTCAATTGCTTTTGTTGTGGAAGCAAACTTTTTGAAGCAACACCTGAATGATAAGATGTCTTCTGTCAGAACAGATCCAAGGCTATTCTACTTGATCTTCTTCTGTAGTAACAAGAAGATCTATCTAGAGTTGTGAAGCTTGACTCCTCCTTGCTCTTTCTGTTTCACTTCAGAGAGAGCTTTCTTTTCTTTCATAGAATTCTCCACTGCTTGTGTTTCACGATTCAAATTTGCAATGGTAGCGACGGTACTCGGTACTGTTCGATTGCCCTAACTTAGACCTTTTATATCCTGATATCTTCCAACGGTCGAAGGATTAGAATATGTCCTGTCAATATATGAGCAAGAATAGAAAAAATTGACAGGTCTTTATGCGCCACCGTCATATTTGAAATCCCACCACTGCACGTGCTCAACAGTAATAAAAACCCTTTCAACATGATATCTGAAAGTTATCTAGTGTCAACTAACTTCACCTATGGGGGAGGGGGTAAATGATTTGCAGTCTTTGCGGAATAAAGAAAACCTGCACAAGAAAACAACCACAACACAGAAAAGCACAAAAGCAATTATCGTGGTTCCCCGATTTGGGTACGTCCACTCTCCCCCTTCGACCTATCTCCCAACAAAAGACGACTCGGTCACTTCACCAAGCGGATTGAAATCCAATCCTCACACTATGGAAGAAACCCTTCCACCCGAAGGAGTCACTACTCCTCCACCACGGGTTGCACCCAACCCTTACAACGAGGAATCACTATTCCTTTACAACAACACGAAAATTAGAATGTATAAAAAATACAAACTTCAAGTATGGAGAACCCGATGTCCCTCTTCGTTTGTTGAAGCGTTCTTGATGAAGACGAAGAGTCCACGACCGGAGCACTCTCTTGGAGAGGATCTTCCCAAGATCGATGGCGGCAAATGATTGCGGCGGCGATACTTTGTAGAACCAAACTTCTTGACGAAGCTAGCAAGGTCTACCAACGATCTTACTCGGATCGATTGTCTCAATCGATTCGGAGGGGAAAAAATGTTCTCGTTCAACAAACCGAGAGACAAGGGATCTCGAGAGAGAAACGTGAGACGCGTTACTTAGCTTCGGTTCTGTCGTTGAGCGATCAAATAAGATCTCAGATCGGCAGCAACGAAAACTTAGCAAGGGGCGACTGCGACGGAAGATGATTCGCGATCCGCTAGGTTACGCTCGGTGGCCGTATGCCTCTTTTTCGTTTTACTGTTTGATGTCTTCGTAACTTCAAAATAGGCGAGTATATATACTGGAGATCATCCCTACAAGACCGTTGTGGGCCCCACCATAAGAAACCCTAAACCCGGTCTAATCAGCACCTGTTAGCTTGGTTCGGTCCAGCGAGCAGATAAAAATCGCCTAAGGAAAATTCGGCGGGAATCATTGGTGATTCCCGTCGAAGTCGGCGGGAATCATTGGTGATTCTCATCAAATTATCCTTGGTAGAATTTCAGCTTAAAAGCTTGCCATCCGGAGGGAATCGGCGAGAGTCAAGATCATTCTCGACGAATCGGCGAGAATGCAGAGTCATTCTCGACGAATCGGCGAGAATGCAGAGTCATTCTCGACGAATCGGCGAGAATGCAGAGTCATTCTCGACGATTCGGCGAGAATCAGTTAATGATTCTCGTCGATTCCGACTTAAAAGAATTCTTGAGGGCGAACTGTCAGCCGGATGAAGTTGGCGGGAATCGGCGAGTGATTCTCGACGATTCGGCGGGAATCACTAGTGATTCTCGTCGAATCGGCGAGAATCACTTAGTGATTCTCGTCGATTTTGACTTGGATGATTTTTCTACTTTCTTCCCATGACTTGGTCTTTGACCCATCCTTGCTCCTCCTCTGCTCTTGATATATCTCAACCCTGTACTTGAAAATAAGTACACTCCAATAGAGAGCACACATTAGTCAACACACTGATCTGCTCAACGAGGGATTACGTTGCGCAGACCCGTGTATATTAACCCACTGCACCCTGACATTGGTGTGTACTTATCATAGAATATCTGCAAGCACAATCTTGAAGAAATATCGCCAAATACATTGTCAATTCACCTTAGCTGGTTCAGTGGCTTCTTCAAATCAGGTACATTGTGGATACAATACCCAACAATCTCCCCCTATTTGAAGAAGCCTAAACCCTACAAGAAAAGGTGAATAAAATAGATGGGAATAAAACATAAACTGAACAATTCAGTTGAGAGTGAAATTCATTACCATTTTCCTGAGAGCATACTTAACGTTGGCAGCCACCTTAGCCTTAGCCGAGAGGGTATTCTCCCCCTTTTCGGCTTCTGCAAATCTGGGACTTCACTTAGAGCCACCTGCTCCCCCTCAGATCTTGCATCCGTGCTCGAGCTTGAGTTCCATGCCGATGCTCCCCCTTGATCCAAGAGCCTGGAACCTTACAGTTTCTACTCTTCATATTTCAACATGCTGAGTTCAGTTTTGAAGAAACTGAACTTGGCCTCGTCTAGGGGCTTTGTGAAGATATCTACAACCTGCTTATCCGTGGGGACATAGCAGAGTGATATATCTTTTTTCTCCACATGCTCCCGAATGAAGTGATAGCACACTTCAATATGCTTTATTCTACTGTGCGACACAGGATTGTTCGCAATTGCTATTGCGCTCGAGGAGTCGCAATACATTGGAATTTCGCTGAACTGCAAGTCATAATCTTTGAGCTGATTTCTGATCCATAGAAGTCGTGCGCAACAGCTGCCTGCTGAGGTGTACTCAGATTCAGCCGTGGAGGTTGCGACACAATTCTGCTTCTTACTGTTCCAAGAAATAAGTCTTCTTCGAGGAATTGACACGTCCCGGAAGTGCTTTTCCTATCATCCCTGCTTCCTGCAAAGTCAGCATCTGAAAAGCCTATCAGCTCGACATCATTGTTTCTTGGGTATCACAAGCCAAGATTTGGTGTACCTTTAAGGTATCTAAGAATTCGCTTTACAGCGATATAATGAGATTCCTTAGTATTCACCTGATATCTGGCACATACGCATGTGGAAAACATAATATCTGGTCTACTAGCAGTAAGGTAGAGCAGAGATCCAATTATGCTTCTGTATTTGGTTTCATCAAAAGGTTTCCCTTTCTCATCCTTGTCTAGAGACACAGTGGATCCCATTGGAGTCCTCATAGAGGTTGCATTCTCCATTCCGAATTTCTTGAGGAGTTCATTTGTGAACTTCGTCTGAGAGATGAAAATTCCATCCTCAGACTGTTTCACTTGAAGTCCCAAGAAATACTTTAGCTCTCCCATGCTGCTCATTTCAAACTTTCCTTGCATAAGTTTAGAAAATTTTTTGCAAAGATTGTTGTCCGTAGAGCCAAAAATTATGTCATCGACATAGATTTGCACCAGCAAGATCTTGCCTTTGACTTCCCTAAGAAACAATGTCTTATCTATTTTTCCTCTCGAAAACTTGTTCTCAAGAAGAAAACTAGACAGAGTCTCATACCAAGCTCGAGGAGCTTGTTTCAAGCCATATAACGCTTTATTAAGAAAATAAACATGATTAGGGAATGCAGGATTAACAAAACCTGGGGGTTGCGCGACATATACTTCCTCTTTCAATTTTCCATTGATGAATGCAGATTTCACGTACATCTGATAGACAGTGAATCCTTTGTGCGAAGCATACGCCAGGAACAATCTGATCGCCTCGAGCCTTGCAACTGGTGCAAAGGTCTGGTCGAAGTCAATCCCCTCCTCATATCTGTAACCTTGAGCCACCAGCCTGGCCTTGTTCTTTATGATAACACCGTGTTCATCCAGTTTGTTTCTAAAGATCCACTTGGTGTCGATCACATTCTGGTTCTTTGGTCTGGGAATACGCGTCCAGATGTTGCATCATTCGAATTGATGTAGTTCATCTTGCATGGCAAATATCCATGCTGGCTCCTACAGCTCTCCTCTCTGGTTGCGCGTTCTGCATCTTTGTTCGCTTCGTCGAACTTCTTTGGCTCAACCTGTGACACGAAACAAAGGTGCAAAATCTCGTTAATTGTACCTCTCCGAGTTCTAACACCGTCACGAGGATCTCCTATGATCTGATCTCTGGGATGATCCCTCACGTGTCAGAGCTCTAGGAGTCTGGCATCTGAAGCTCTGACATCTTCTCGGGCTTCTTCTTCTTCTAGGAGATTTTCTCCATCCTGATCTTCAACTTCTCTAGTTGGCATTGAGGTGGAGACCTTGACGTACTTGGGAGTTACATCTTTAGCGGTCTCATCGAGACTTAGCTGTTCAAGTCTTGCACCTGCATCTTCAAGAATGCCACTGGAAGAATTGCTGTGAAGCAAGCTTCCTTCATCAAAAACAACATTAATGGACTCCTCTACCACTAGGGTTTTCTTATTGAAGACCCTATATGCCCGACTATGGATGCTATAGCCCATGAAGATGCCTTCGAAGCATTTTTCTCCGAATTTAGTACGTGGGTACTTCCCATTATTGAGTACATAGCATCTGCAGCCAAAAATCCTCAAATAGGACATGGTCGATTTCCTGCCTTTCAATTTCTCATAAGGCGTCTTACGATGATTCTTGTTGATCAATGCTCGGTTTTGCATATGACAAGCCGTGTTGACAACCTCTGCCCAGAAGTACTCTGGAAGAGAGGCGTCATTCAACATTGTCGTACATGCTTCAATGAGCGTTCTATTTCTCCTTTCCGCAACTCCGTTTTATTGCGGAGTACGCGGGGAGGAAAACTCATGAAATATACCAAGTTCTTAACAAAATTCTGTCATAGCACCAGACTCGAATTCTGTTCTATGGTCACTTCTGATTTTGACCACTGAGCAGTTAAGTTCGTTCTGAATCTGCTTGACAAAACTTATGAAGATATCAAACGTATCTGACTTTCATTTCAAAAAGAACACCCACGTAAACCGAGAGTGATCATCAACAATCACTACCGTATACGATTCGCCTCCTAAGCTATGAACCTGCACTGGACTGAACAAGTCCATATGCAGAAGATAAAGACATCTGGAGGAGTCTTTGTCTGCAATGCCCTTAAAGGTAGCCCGAGTCTATTTGCCCTTCTGGCATGCAGGACAAGGGCTATCTTTGATGCACTTAATAGTAGGGGCATCCCTTACTAAGTTCTTAGAAAACAACAAATTAATTGTCTTGAACTTAATAGTAGGGGCATTCCTTCTGGCATGCAGGACAAGGACCGTTGTGGGCCCCACAAGAAGAAACCCTAAGCCCAGTCTAATCATCGCTTGTTATCTTGGTTCGGTACATCGAGCAGATAAAAATCGCCTAAGGCAAATTCGGCGGGAATCATGGGTCGAAGTCGGCGGGAATCACTCATGATTCTCGTCGAATTATCCTTGGTAGAATTTCAGCTTAAAAGCTTGCCATCCAGAGGGAATCGGCGAGAGTCAAGACCATTCTCGACGAATCGGCGAGAATGCAGAGTCATTCTCGATGATTCGGCGAGAATCAGTTAATGATTCTCGTCGATTCTGACTTAGCAGAATTCTTGAGGGGAACTGTTAGCCGGATGAAGTTGGCGGGAATCGGCGAGTGATTCTCGATGATTCGGCGTGACTTGGCTGATTTTTCTACTTTCTTCCCATGACTTGGTCTTTGACCCATCCTTGCTCCTCCTCTGCTCTTGATCTATCTCAACCATATACTTGAAAATAAGTACACTCCAATAGAGAGAGCACACATGAGTCAACACACTGATCTGCTCAACGAGGGATTACGTTGCGCAGACCCGTGTATATTAACCCACTGTACCCGTACATTGGTGTGTACTTAGAAGAGAATAACTGCAAGCACAATATTGAAGAAATATCGTCAAATACATTGTCAATTCACCTTAGCTTGTTCAGGGGCTTCTTCAAATCAGGTACATTGTGGATACAATACCCAACAATATCGTTTAGAAAATTCTTTTTTCTCAACGGTATCTTCCTTAGCACTGAATTCTATTGGATCTTGAGGCGACCTTAGAGGGGGGTGTATAAGGGCAAACAATAAATGTTACTTTGATTTTTTTCCTTAGCCAAATATTAATGGAAATCAAATAAACTTTTTCACAATCAGAAACACATAAAAACACTTAGATATTGATAAGAAAATTAAAACGAACTTTTATTTCATAAGTGTTGAATAACATGAAAGAGATTTCAATAAATCTTGAAATCAAAGACTATGATGAAAAAGTCTTCTCTTTAGAATTCACTGGTCCTTCTCCGAAAGACTGGCCGACTAAAACATATCTCTCCCTAGATATATATACAACCCCGTATTCACGGAGTGGGGTTCCAAGCAAGGGGTAAGACTTGCTTTACATTTGGAAGCTTTTAGGGGGGTTTTGCACTCCTAGAGGAAAATTTATGGTTGATCTGCATGATATACTAGTCGGAGGATGAAAAATTGGCCTAGCTTTCTAGTGCTCAGCCTCCTCTCCAGGGGGCGAATGTGGAACGAGGCCGGCACCCACCCCGACCTCCTCTTCAGGGGGGCGGTTGTGGCGCGAGGATGACACCTGCCCCAACCTACTCTCAGGGGGGCGGGTGCGGCGCAAGGCCGACACCTGCCCCGACCTCCTCTCAGGGGACGGGTGCGGCGCGAGGCTGGCACCCGCCCCGGCCTCCTCTCAGGGGGGCGGGTGCGGCGCGAGGCCGTCACCCGCCCCACCCTCCTCATCAGGGGGGAGAGTGCGGCGCATGGACGGTACCTGCCCCGGCCTCATCTCAGGGGGGCGGGTGCGGCGTGGGGCCAGCTCCCGCCCCGGCTTCCTCTCAGGGGGTGGGTGCGGAGCGAGGCCGACACCCGCTAAGGCCTCCTCTATGGGGGGCGGGTGCGGTGCGAGGCCGACACTTGCCTCGCCTTCCTCTCAGGGGGGTGGGTGCAGTGCGAGGACGACACCTGGCCCGACCTCCTCTTCAGGGGGAGGGTGTGGCACGAGGCCGTCACCCGCCTCGTCCTCCTCTCAAAGGAGTGGGTGCTGTGCGAGGCCGACATTCATGCCGGGGGTTCTCGCCCGGCTTGAGGGTCTGCTATTTTGCCCCTAGTGGGCTATGAATAGTTGTTCAGAACTGCGGAATTTGGCTGTTGGCAGACCAACCCCAGGGTATTCTAGTAATTTTAGAGTAGCGGGTGTCGATTATTTGCAGGCTATTTTCATATATCTATAAATAGACCCTTGGGGTGTCTTGGAGAGGGCTCCGTTTTCACCAATTCTCATCTTCTTCCTTCATCCTCCAAGGCACCTAGATCAGCATTGGATAGGGAGGGGGAGATCTCATAGGTCTTCCGGGTGTGAGGTGAGACCTCTGTGCTAGAGCCAAGGGTCATTTCCAAATTCAGGTCTCTCACCGATGGACTGCTTGGGAGAAGTAGGTGTGAGCTGCACCCTATGTCCGAACTCTAAGTGAAACCAAATCTCGGCTTCAACATTCTGGTGCGATGAGCGTAGATCGTGGATCATACAAAAGTTCCTAAGCAGATTCCATGGCGGGAGATCATGGAGGCAGTGATGACCCAAATGAGCTCCCCAACCCAGCACCCTTTGTAGGGAGGGAAGAGTTCATGGCATCCATCCAAGGCATCATGGAGATGCTACGAAGTATTGCGCCTCGAAGTGACTGCTCAAATCCCACCCCCTAGGAGCTAGCTCTCAGGGGTCTCGGCGAGAAAGCCTCCAGAGGTCTCGGCGAGACAGCTCTCAGGGGTCTCGGCAAGACAGCTCTCAGGGGTCTCGACGAGAAAGCCTTCAGGGGTCTTGGCGAGCCAGCTCCCAGTGGTCTAGATGAGATGACCCTAGGAGGAATAGAAGAAAGTGCACTAGAAAGACAGCTTGGGAAGGAAAGGATGGGAGAGGGGGTCGAGCGAGACCTCACCAGCCAGGAATTG
Organism: Platanthera zijinensis; assembly: GCA_039513925.1. Taxonomy (NCBI): domain Eukaryota; kingdom Viridiplantae; phylum Streptophyta; class Magnoliopsida; order Asparagales; family Orchidaceae; genus Platanthera; species Platanthera zijinensis. The sequence goes on from CM077082.1 coordinate 73,350,337, forward strand.
TTCCCCAGCCCGGCGAGTGCTAGCCTCCCAGGAGAGCAGGTCGTGTAAGTGGAGCATGCGAGACCACCAAGTTGGGGATCACCCTTCAGCGAGTTGATTGTCTCAACTCCCATTCCCGAGGGGTTCAGAGAGCCTGACATGACTTATTATACCGGGAAGGATGATCCCGTCTAGCACCTGTAGTAGTTCGAAGATGCGTCAGGCCGATGACGGATGCATTCAAGTGTCACCTCTTCACGATCATGCTGAAGGACAAGGGAAGGGATTGGTTCCATCAACTCCCAGCGAGATCGATCTATGGGTTTGAAGACTTGAGCCAGAGTTTTTTAGCTTCGCTTCTCAACTTCTAAAAAGAGGAGGAAGAGTCTCGAGTCCATCTTCCTGATAAGACAGAGGGTGGAGGAGTCGTTGGCCCAATATGTGGACAGGTTCCAAGAAGAGATCCTTGACATCCAGGAGATGTCGGGGTATGCCCTCGAGATGGAATTTACAGTGGGGTTGCACGAGGGGTTCTTCAAGTTGAGTCTGATCCGAAAGGCCCCTTTATCTTTCGAGGAGCTGATGGAAAGGGTGGCAGAGGAGATAACAACTGAGGCGGCCAACCCGGCATTTGTCAAGAAGTTGGCAAGGTTAACAGAGGTAGAGTCAAAGGAGCAAGGTGGCTCGAGGCATCAGGAGGGAAGGAGGAGATAAGAGTAGAGAGCTCAGGGGTTCCAGGGACCTCAGGAAGGTCTGGAGCTAGGTTGGAGGCAATAGGGAGGTCCCGTTCAGGGTCCAGGGAGAGGTCTCATCCAGGGTGGGGGAACTTTCAAGGAGTCCAAGGGAGGTTCAACTTCCAGAGAAAAGCCCCTAGGCAGCTCCTACACCCACCGTAGCAAATCATGATGATAAGAAGAGGGAAAAGAGGTAACGGAAGGAATCACCCAGCCCATCAAAGAAGGGAAGGAAGAGTGTTGTCATACTGTGACTTCCATCAGGTGGAAGGTCACACCACAACTACCTGCCCAGAATTCCTGGAAGTGAGTGAGGCGAGAGCACCAGCCCAGCAGCAGCCGCCGGTATGGATTGAAGTTCTCCCCAGAAAATGGGGAGATGACGTATGTGAGGACCATGTCGATATAAGAGCCCGAGGAGGTATAAGAGTGATCTACGATGGAGTGAAGATCGAGGCCACTTGATAGGAAAGCCTTCATATCATGTACTGTCGGAGAATCTCTTTGACATCACAGGCCTCACCCCTGGAGTAGAAGATCTCTTCTTGATGAATGACATGCCATATCATGAGGATCTGTTCTGCGATGCGCTAGTCATCCTGATAATGATCGAAGGCTACACTGTCTCCCAGATCTTGTTTGACAACGGGTGCTCCGTCAACGTCATTTTCAAGAAGGCGTTTGACGAGATGAAGGTGGAACCAAGGAGGGTGTTGGCCTTGGACAGACCCTGTTCGGATTCTCAGGGGAAAGGAAGGAGGTAGAAGGTGGAGCCGGACTCGTGGTGAAGTTGGGAGAGATCACAAGAAACTGTCGATTCTTCATTGTTGATGCTCCGAGAAATTACAATGCCATCTTTGGAAGACCCCTTATCAGCGTCTTCTGTTGTGTGCCATCATCCTTCCAGCAGTGCCTCAAGTTTAACACTGGAGGGATCCAAGTCAGGGTCAGGGGAGACCCCAGGATGGCAAGGCAGTGCAGTGTCACGACCGTCAACACCATCTCCTAGCTAGCCAGGGCAGAGGAGATGGAGAAGATCATAGAGAGCTTGGGAAGGATAGAGGTATCAGAGGAGAAGGAGGCGAATGACAGTCATCATGCCCAAGCAGCATGAAGAAACCTTGCTTTGGTGAGGACTTTTCCCTTTCATGTTGTTTTTAAAATGAGTCTACCCCTGACCGGAAGAGTCAGGAGGTCATGTATCTTAAAATTTTCCCCATTTGATGATGTTGAATTTAGTATGGTTTGAATGGCATGTCTAGTCCCACCCCCGAGAGGATCTCCTCACCCAGGCTCTCACTAGCTGGATGGGTCGAATGTGCCTCAGGGAGAGCAAGTCCCACCCCGATAGGATCTCCTCACCTAGTCTCTCACTAGCTGGATAAGTCGAATGTGCCTCAGGGAGAGCAAGTTCCCACCCCCGAGAGGATCTCCTCACCCATGCTCTCACTACCTGGATGGGTCGAATGTGCCTCGGGGAGAGCAAGTCCCACCACCGAGAGGATCTCCTTACCCAGACTCTCACTAGCTAGATGGGTAAAATGTGCCTTGGGGAGAGCAAGTACCACCCCCGAGAGGATCTCCTCACCCAGGCTCTCACTAGCTAGATGGGTCAAATATGCCTCGGGGAGAGCTAGTCCCACCCCCAAGAGGATCTCCTCACCCAGGCTCTCGCTAGTTGGATGGGTCGAATGTGCCTCGGGGAGAGCAAGTCCCGCCCCCGAGAGGATCTTCTCACCCAGGATCTCACTAGCTGGATCTCCCCACCCAGGCTCCCCCTTGCTGGATGTGTCGAATGTGCCTCGGTAGAGAGGAGGAATCAAACCCCTGAGAGGATCTCCTCACCCAGGCTCTCACTAGCTGGATGGGTCGAATGTGTCTCAGGGAAAGCAAGTCCCACCCCCGATAGGATCTCCTCACCCAGTCTCTCACTAGCTCTATGGGTCGAATGTGCTTCGAGGAGAGCAAGTTCCCACCCCCGAGAGGATCTCCTCACCCATGCTCTCACTAGCTGGATGGGTCAAATGTTCCTCGGGGAAAGCAAGTTCCACCACCGAGAGGATCTCCTTACCCAGGCTCTCACTAGCTGGATGGGTCGAATGTGCCTCGAGGAGAGCAAGTCCCACCCCCGAGAGGATCTCTTCACCCAGGCTCTCACTAGCTGGATGGTTTGAATGTGACCCAAGGAGAGCAAGTCCCACCCCCGAGAGGATCTCCTCACCTAGGCTCTCACAAGCTGGATGGGTCGAATGTGCCTCAGGGAGAGCATGTCCTACCCTCGAGAGGATCTTCTCACCCAGGCTATCACTAGGTGGATGGGTCGAATGTGCCTCAGGAAGAGCAAGTCCCACCCCCCGAGAGGATCTTCTTACTCAGGCTCTCACTAGCTGGATTGGTCAAATGTGCCTCGGGGAGAGCAAGTCCCACCCCCAAGAGGATCTCCTCACCCAGGATCTCGCTAGCTGGATGGGTCGAATGTGCCTCGGTGGAGAGGAGGAATCAAACCCCGAAAGGATCTCCTCACCCAGACTCTCACTAGCTGGATGGGTCAAATGTACCCAGATAGAGAGAAGGAACCAACCCCCGAGAGGATCTCCTCACCCAGGCTCTCATTAGATGGATGGGTAGAATGTACCTCGGTGGAGAGAAGGAACCAACCCCCTAATAGGATCTCCTCACCCATGCTCTCACTAGCTGGATGGGTCGAATGTGCCTCGCTGTAAAGTAAGTTTCACCCCCCAGAGGGTCTCCTCACCAAGACTCTCACTAGTTAAATGATCGAATGTGCCTCGGTGGAGAGTAAGTTCCTACCCAGAGGAGATCTCGTCACCCAGGCTCCCATTAGCTGGCATGGCAGGTGACCCCTCGTAGAGGTTAAGTGAATTCTACCCAGTGGGGATCTCGTCACCCAGGCTCCTATTAGCTGGCATGACAGGTTGTCCCCTCAGATAGGCCAGGTATTTTCGCTCCAAGAGTGCTACACTCAGCAAATACATTGGGTTGGATGTTTCTTTTCGAGCGCGGAACCCGCTCGAAAAGAGCAGGGATTGTGTACAACCTCGTATTCACGGAGTGGGGTTCCAAGCAAGGCGTAAGACTTACTATACATTTGTAAGCTTTTAGGGGGGTTTTGCATGCATGGAGGCCAATTTATGGTTGATCTGCATAATATACTAGTAGGAGGATGAAAAATTGGCTTAGCTTGCTAGTGCTCAGCCTCCTCTCAGGGGGGAGGGTGTGACATGAGGCCTGCATATAACAAACCTAGCCGATACAACGTGACAATGTCACGGCTCCGCTCTAGGCGACGTTACCAGGCTGCAGCCCAAGCACTCCAACCCCTCTCCAGCACTCTGGCGGGTTGTTGGTGGTCATAGCCTCCCTTTGATGAGGCAAACTCGTTAGTCAAGCGGGCACCACGAGGAATTCCCAGGAGGTCACCCATCATAGTACTACTTCAGTCCAAGCACGATTAACTATGGAGTTCAAGGAACTCCATAGATAAGCGTGCTTGGACTGGAGTAGTACTAGGATGGGTGACCTGAACTCCACAGTTAAGCGTGCTTGGACTGGAGTAGTACTAGGATGGGTGACCTCCTTGGAAGTCCCCGTGGTGTCCGCTTGACTATCAAGTTTGCCTCATCAAAGGGAGGCTATGGCCACCAACAACCCGCCTGATGATAGAGAGGGGTTGGGGTGCTTGGGCTGCAGCCCGGTAACGTCTCCTAGAGCGGAGCTGTGATACGTTGTATCGGCTAGGGACGTTACAATAAAAAAGTGCACTTTTTATTGTAACGACCCGAGATTTGGCACATAGCCCCCCATGACATCACTACCGGGTTGCATCCCAAGCACCCCAACCCCTCTCCATCTACAGGTGGATTGTTGGTGGCCACAACCTCCCTTTGATTAGTTAAACTCAATAGTCAAGCGCACACCACAGGGACTTCCCATGAGGTCACCCATCCCAGTACTACTCCAGCCCGAGCACGCTTAATTATGGAATCTTTCAGGAGTTCTCCTCTCTAAGAACACCACAGTAAAATGGAGTTGCTGAGAGGAAAAATAGAACTCTTATTGAGGCAGCTAGAATAATGCTGAGTGATACATCTCTCCCAGAATATTTATGGGTTGAGGCTGTAAACACAACATACTATGTTCAGAATAGAGCATTGATTAACAAGAATCACAATAAGACTCCCTATGAACTAATGAAAAGCAGAAAACCAAATCTGTCCTACTTCAAAAATTTTGGTAGTAAATGCTATAAGGGAAGAATTAGGGCTACCAATTCTCACAGAAAAGGTAAAGCCCCAGTTCAGCCTCAAGTTGTTAATCCCCTTATTTTCTTTTAGAAGATAGTAAATCCTACTAACAGGTATGATCATGACATTACACATGGTCACTGTGAGCATGAAAACTTCATGAGCAAGGGTGCTAATGTCAATAGACCAATCTATAGGCATGCCCATCATATTCAAGAGGAGTTCTTGAAGAATGCTATTTCAGCACCAACACTTAATAAGTCTACTGACAACAAAGTAAGAAGGCTTGTACCTAAGAATAGGTATAATAGGTTTGAGTGTTGGTGTTGTGGCAAGGTGGGCCACTTTGCCATGGATTGCTGGTTTAACTTAAGTGTTAAAACAAAAAGTAGGATTCCTGTTAGATCATTCATAGGATTTCAAACTAACAAGGACCTAGGACCCACTAGCAAGTTGGGTTCTAAGGGTAAGTGATTCATTATTTATTGCAGGTAAATCCAAGTGACCATACCCCTATATGGTACTTAGATAGTGGCTGTTCCAGACATATGACTGGAATAAGGAGAATATTGAGGGACTATGTGCCCATAAAGAATGGACCAAAAGTTATCTTTGGTGGATCAAAAAAGGGAATCATCAAAGGATTTGGTAACATATTTTGTGATTCAATTACAATCACTAAAGTGGCCTATGTAAATGGTCTAACACATAACCTGATTAGCATAAGTCAACTTAGTGACCTAGGTTATGATATTTCTTTCCTCAAAGGGGAGTGCCTAGTAAAAAGGTCAAGTGATCAAGAGATCATTTTAACTGGCACTAGGAAAGGAAATGTGTATTGCCTTAACCTAGGGTGTGAGTCTAACAACTCACCTATTTGTTTGGTTGCAGGAGAGAAAGCTTCTCTATGTGTCAAATGGCACAAGAGGCTAGCTCATCTGAACTATAAGTCAATTGGACTGCTGTTCAGCATGGGATTAGTGAGGAATGGTGAAAGTTTCTAGTGTCGACTAAATCAACCTATGGGGGGGGGGGGAATATGTATCGTGCAGTCTTTTGCGGAATTAAATGTACCTACACAAATTAACAAACACAGCACAAAAAACACATAAAGAGTTATAATGGTTCCCCGATTTGGGTACGTCCACTTTCCCCCTTCGACCTATCTCCCACTAAGGGACGACTCGGTCACTTCACCAAACAGATTGAAATCCAATCCTCACACTACGAAAGGAATCCTTCCAACAAAGGAGTCACAACTCCATCACCACGGGTTGCACCCAACCCTTACAACAAGGAATGAAAAATCCTTTACAACAAAACCAAAATAGAATGTATAAGAAAATACAAACAACGCTTTTGTAGATTCCGATGTTCTTCTTTGTTCGTTGAAGCTTTCTTGAAAGATATGAAGAGTCCACAACCAGAGTTCTCTCTTGGAGAGGATCTTGACAAGATCGGTGGCAGCAAGTGAATGCGGCGGCGATACTTTGTAGATCTAAACTTCTTGATGAAGCAAGCAGGGTCTACCAACGATCTCAGTCGGATCAATCGTCTCAATCGATTCGGAATGAAGAACTAACCTCGTTCAACGAATCGAGAGACAAGAGATCTCAAGAGAGATGCGTGAGATGCTCGTCTTACCTCGGTACTATCATCGGAAGATCAGAGATGATCGGAGATTGTAGGCGACGACTTCCTTGCGAGTGGCTACAGGTGATCGGCGGTTTTCTGCGATCCGCTAGGTCACGCTCGATCTCCTTTTGATTTCCGAGAATAGATTCCTGTTCATGTTCAAAATATGCGACTATATATACCAGAGCCAACCCTAATTACCGTTGTGGGGCCCACAAGGAGAAACCCTAGCCCCGGGGTAAACAGTGCACGGCAAGGTGGTTCGGTCCAGCGAACGAAGAAAATTTGCCTAATGCAAAATCGGCGAGAATCATTGGTGATTCCCGTCGAAGTCGGCGGGAATCACTCATGATTCCCGTCGATTATGTCTTGGCCAATTCCAGTTGGAAACCTTGTCAGCCGGATTAAATCGGCGGGAATGCAGACTGATTCTCATCGAATCGATGGGAATCACTAACGATTCCCGTCAAAGTCGGCGAGAATCACTTAGTGATTCCCTTCGATTCTACCTTGGAAGAATTTCTGTTTGGAAAACTGATAGCTGGAAGAAGTCGGCGGGAATGCAGACTGATTCTCGTCGAATCGGAGGGAATCACAAACGATTCTTGTCGAAGTCGGCGAGAAACACTTAGTGATTCCGTCGATTTTGACTTAGAAGAATTTTCTGTTCCTTCATTTTAAGACTTGGTCTTTGACCCCTCTTTGCTCCTTCTTCTGCTCTTGATCTGCCTTAACCCTATACTTGAAAATAAGTACACTCCAATAGGGAGAGCACACATGAGTCAACACACTGATCTGCTCAACGAGGGATTACGTTGTGTAGACCCGTGTATATTGACCCACACTGCACCCTGACATTGGTGTGTACTTAGCATGGAATATGTTGGGTATTGTATCCACAATGTACCTGATTTGAAGGAGCCCCTGAACAAGCTAAGGTAAATAGAAAATGTGTTTGATGAAATCTTTCAAGTTGTGCTTGCAGTTATTCCACGCTAAGTACACACAAATGTCAGGGTGCAGTGGGTCAATATACACGGGTCTGTGCAACGTAATCCCTCGTTGAGCAGATCAGTGTGTTGGCCTACGTGTACTCTCTCTATTGGGGTATACTTAATTTCAAGTACAGGGCTATGATAAAGCAAAAGTAGACAAGGAGCAAGGATGGGCCAAAGACCAGCTCACGGGTTGAAAGAGGAGAAATCGTCTAAGTGTAAATCGTCGAGAATCACTAAGTGATTCTCGCCGATTCGTCGAGAATCACTTGTGATTCTCGACGAGTCGTCGAGAATCACTAGATGATTCTCGCCGGTTGAGGCCAGCTGACTCAACGCCGCCAGAAAATTCTCTAAGGCAGAATCGTCGAGAATCACTAAGTGATTCTCGCCGATTCGTCGAGAATGTCTTTGCATTCTCGACGATTCGGCGAGAATCTAATGTGATTCCCGCCGATTCTCCCCGGCCTGTATAACCTGTGATGCCAGAATTCGTTAAGTAGAATTCGGCGAGAATCGTAAGTGATTCTCGCCGATTCGTCGAGAATCACATTCGATTCTCGCCGAATTTGACTTGGGCAAATTTCCGACATTTCCTGGAACGGTCCAGGTTTCATGCGATATTTCGAACCGGACTTCGGTCTTTGCTTTGGTGGGGCCCACAACGGTCATCTTTATGACCTAGTGTATAAATACACAAGTATTGGTGAACAATAAAACAAGGAATACAGAATACGAAAGGAAGCGGCCGTCAAACCCTAATCTCGCGAACCTTCTCCGTCGTCGCCGCTCGGACAGTTGTCGCCGCTATTGATCTCAAGTTCTTCAAGATCTTCGGCGACAGAAGCTTAGGCTAGCATAGCGTCTCACGCGTCTAACCAGAGATCCCTTGTCTCTTGATTCGTTGATCGGGAAAAACCTTCCCCTTCCGAATCGATCGAGACGACCGATCCTAGTGTGACCGTTGGAAGACCTTGCTTCCTTTGCTACGAAGTTTGAATCTCAATTGCACAGCAGCAGCTCTCCGTTGCCGCCACTTATTCCGTGAACCTAGCCGCCGCTCCAAGCCGCCGCCGGTTTCGAGAAGGTTCACTCCAAGAGAGATTTAGGGTTGTGGACTCTTCGTTGACTTCAAGAACACGTCGTCGAACGAAGAGGGACACCTTAGTCTCCATAAGTTGTTTGTATTTCTTACAAGCTATTTTATATTTCTTTGTAAAGGACCGATTTGGTCTCTAGTTGTAAGGGTTGGGTGCAACCCGTGTTGTGGGAGTGGTGACTCCTACGTGTGGAAGGGTACCTTCCGTTAATGCTAGGATTGGATTTCAATCCTGTTGGTGAAGTGACCGAGTCATCCTGATTGGGAGATAGGTCGAAGGGGGAAAGTGGACGTACCCAAATCGGGGAACCACTATAAATTGCCTGTGTTATTTTCTGTGCTGTGTGGTTTGTTTTGATTCTGCAGGTACAATTTCAATTCCGCAAATACGCTGCAAGTCACCTATTCCCCCCCCCCCCCCATAGGTGAAGCTAGTTGGCACTAGGTGGACTTTCAAGTGGTATCAGAGGGAGGTTACTCATCAAAAAGGTTCACACCTTGAGTAGAATTCTGCCACCAGTGTCAAGAAGAAGACCGATATATTCCATGGACGGACTCAAGCACTCCGGCAAAATCCCAGTATGCACCAGACTGAACTTTCCTATCTGGAAGGAAAGAATCAGATTCTATATGGAAGCAGTCGACCCTCGGCTCTTCATGATAGTGGAGGAGGGACCTTACATTCCCACCAAGGCCTCCACCATTGATCCAACCAGGAAAGTGCCCAAGAAACTTTCGGAAATGGACAAGGACGAAATGGTGCTGTTCGGACTCGACAAGAAAGCTCAGAACATCCTGGTAAGCGCAGTTGACGCCTCTATGATGCAGAACTTTAGCAACTGCAGGACAGCCAGGGATCTCTGGAGCTGTCTGATTGTCCTAATGGAGGGCACAGATGAAGTGAGGGACGATCGGAGATCCCTCCTCAATCTGAAATATGAGGCCTTCAAGCAAGGGCCAAAGGAGGAGATCGGAGTTACCTTCAAAAACTTCCTCAAGATCGTCAATGCACTCAAAGGATATGGAAGAGTGTTCACTGACAGTGAACTCAATGATAAGTTCCTTAGGTCCCTCACTAAGGAATGGGACATGAAGATCTGCGCCATCCGCGAGTTTGGCAGACTTGCGGAAACTGATCCACAGATTCTGTTCGGGAAGCTCATGTCCTATGAGCTTCAGTTGAACACAAGGAAGGATGAAGAGGAAGCAGAGAAAGCCGCGGCCAAAGAAAAGACGGTGGCCCTGAAAGCCATTCAATCCAGAAAGGGCAAGGGTGCCGCTTCTTCCCGTGCGTGGAAGAGGGATGAAGAGGAAGACTCTGATCCAAGCTCCTCCGGCTCAGAATTGTCAGAGGAAGATTTATCCCTTATCACACGGGAATTCAAGAAGTTCCTCAAGCTGAGGAATCAGAGAAAGAGAAACGGCTCCTCCTCAAGGGATCAGAAGAAGAACTATTCCTCTGACAGGTATGTTTCCAAACCGAACAAACACCGCTCTTCTGACATTATATGCTTTGGTTGCAACAAGCCAGGACACGTCGTGGCCGACTGCCATCAAGGCAAGAGGGAAAAGGGAAAGGGAGAGGAGCACAGGTCCTCAAAAGACAAGAAGAAGGAGAGGAGTTACATCTCAAAAAAGGCAAAGACGCTGAGTGAATCTGACACGTCAGACACCAGCAATTATGAGGAAGCCTACTTTGGGCTAATGGGTCACTCTGACTCAGAAGGAGAATGCCCCCTATTTACTGGGAAGGTAAAAGCTCACACCCCTCTCTCCAACTCTGACTCTGATCCTGAGTCTCAGGATGATGACCCTGAGGATAGCCCTTCTGCCCTTGAAGCTGAGCTCCTCGATAAGTATGAGCTTCTGCTCAATACTTTCCTGAAATGTCGAAAGAAACTGAAGGCTGAGAAAAAGGAAGTTAAATTCCTTAAAGGTGAGAGAGTATCCCTGAGGGAAGAGATCACCAGTTTGATCTCCCTCCGACATGAGCACTTGGACCTGACTTCAAAGCATTCAGAGTCTCTTAAGCTCCTTGATCTTAAGCAGGAGGAAGTCGACAAGTTGGAAGAACTACTTGCGGTAGAAAGGAAGATCGTCAAGAGCTTCTCTATGCCAAAAATTTTTCTTCCATTAGTTGATACCTTCTCTGCTCAAGCCAAAGGAGCCGGCCTGGGGCATGTAGGGGTATCTAGCTCCTCATCCAGGAGAAACAGGAACAAGAGGAAGAATAAGGCTGCCAAGAAAGCCTCTGCTGATGAGAAAGGAAAGGCCCCACTCAGCCCTGTTGAGTTCAGAAAGCCTAGCTTTCCCTGTAACCAACATGACTTTTGAGTCAACATATGTGCATCACTTCAGGCCCTCAGTTGCAAAGCCGAAGAGCCGGTATGATGGGTGGACCTTTCCCCGTAACTTCAGTGAGAGTGTCTTCAAGGCACCTTATGAGGAAATCCACTTAGGAAATTATGGTCAATTCTCTAGCGGCCATAATAGGATGCAGGCACCTAAGGCCAAGCCTGTTACACTGAAAAGCCAATAGGTGAAGAAGTCATGTGACTGTGGTCATCATGTTGCCTCCACCTCCAGGTCTTCGGCCCCGGCTAAACCCCACGTTTCAAGGGTGAAGCAGGCGCCCAAGAGGAAGTATAACAGGTTTGACTGCTGGTGCTGTAGCAAAATTGGTCACTTTGCCGTGGATTGTTGGTTTAATCCAAGGTATAATGAGACTCCTTATGTTAGCAATGCGAGGCCGACCACTCGTAGAGTTAACCAATCGAGGGGGAGTATGCTAACAAGGAATCTAGGACCCAAGTTCGATTGGGTTCCTAAGGCAAATTAATTCTGTTTTGCAGGAATGTCCAAAGGCCAACAAAACTCCTATTTGGTATTTGGACAGTGGATGCTCCCGTCACATGACCGGGACAAGAAGCCTGCTGAGGGAGTACTCTCCAGTTGAGAATGGACCCAAAGTCATATTTGGGGGATCTGATCGGGGAGTCACCAGAGGTTACGGTACGATTTCCAACGGTATACTCTCTATCACTAACGTAGCTTATGTTGAAGGATTAAATCATAACCTGATCAGCGTAAGCCAATTATGTGATAAAGGGTATGACGTTAAGTTCTGCAAGGATAAATGCCTGATAATATCATGTGATTCTTCGGAAACTGTATTAACTGGCATTAGGAGCAGAAATATTTTCTGTTTAGATTTTCTTAGTTTAGATTCTTCTACCCCAGTATGCCTCATTGCTAAAGGCAGTGCATCTCTTTGTGAACAATGGCACAGGAGATTGGCACACATTAATTACAAGACAATTAATATGCTGTTTTCCAAAAACTTAGTAAGGGATGCTCCTATTATTAAGTGCATTAAAGATAGTCCATGTCCTGCATGTCAGATGGGCAAGCAGACTCGGGCTACCTTTAAGGGCATCCCAGACAAAGACTCCTCCAGATGTCTTTATCTTCTGCATATGGACCTGTTTGGTCCAATGCAAGTTCATAGCTTAGGAGGGAAGTCGTATACACTAGTAATTGTAGATGATCACTCTCGGTTTTCGTGGGTGTTCTTTTTAAAGCGCAAGTCTGATACGTTTGACATCTTCACCAGTTTTGTCAAGCAGATACAGAACGAACTTAACTGCTCAGTGGTCAAAATCAGAAGTGACCACGGAACAGAGTTTGAGTCTGGGGCTATGACAGAGTTCTGTGAAGAGCTTGGTATCTTTCATGAGTTCTCCTCCCCTCGCACTCCTCAACAAAATGGAGTGGCAGAGAGGAGGAATAGAACACTCATTGAGGCTTGCACGACAATGTTGAATGACGCTTCTCTTCCAGAATACTTCTGGGCTGAGGCTGTCAATACGGCTTGTCATGTACAAAATCGGGCGTTAATCAACAAGAGCCATCGTAAGACTCCTTATGAGCTACTGAAAGGCAAGAAACCAACCATGTCCTATCTGAGGATCTTTGGCTGCAAATGTTATGTACTGAATAATGGGAAGTACCCTCGTAATAAGTTTGGTGAAAAATGCTTCGAAGGCATATTCATGGGCTATAGTAGCCACAGCCGGGCTTATAGAGTTTTCAACAAGAAAACCCTAGTGGTAGAGGAATCAATAAATGTCGTATTTGATGAAGGAAGCTTGCTTAATTACAAGACTTCTAGTTGTCTTCCTGAAGCTGCAGGTGCCAGACTCGAAAAGTTACAACTGGATGATCCCGATAAAGATGCAACTCCAAAATATGTCAAGGTCTCCACATCAACGCCGATCGGAGAAGTTGAAGATCAAAATGAGGCAAATCCTTTAGAAGAAGGAGATGCCCAAGAAGTAGTCGAAGCTCCTGATGCAAGAATTCTAGAGCTCAGACACGTGAGGGATCATCCCAGAAATCAAATCATTGGAGATCCCCGAGACGGTGTCAGAACTCGCCGAGGTACTCTTAACGAGATCTTGCATCTTAGCTTTCTGTCGCAGGTGGAGCCAAAGAAGTTCGACGAAGCAAACAAAGACGCATCATGGATTTTGGCCATGCAAGATGAGCTGCATCAATTCGAAAGATGCAAAGTCTGGACGCTGGTTCCCAGACCGAAGACGCAAAATGTGATTGGCACCAAGTGGATCTTCAGAAACAAGTTGGATGAACATGGAGTCATCATCAAGAACAAAGCCAGACTGGTGGCTCAAGGATACAGACAGGAGGAGGGGATTGACTTTGACCAGACGTTTGCACCAGTTGCACGGCTTGAGGCAATCCGGCTATTCCTAGCCTATGCCTCTCACAAAGGATTCACAGTCTATCAGATGGACGTGAAATCGGCTTTCTTGAATGGAGATTTGAAAGAGGAAGTATACGTTGCTCAACCTCTAGGTTTTGTCAATCCTACTTATCCTAATCATGTATATTTTCTTAATAAAGCGCTATATGGCCTAAAACAAGCTCCTCGAGCTTGGTATGAGACATTGTCTAGTTTTCTTCTTGAGAACAAGTTCTCTAGAGGAAAAATAGATAAGACATTGTTTCTCAGGGAAGTCAAAGGCAAGATTTTGTTGGTGCAAATCTATGTTGATGACATTATATTCGGCTCAAAGGACAACAATCTTTGCAAAAAGTTTTCCAAACTTATGCAAGGAAAGTTTGAAATGAGCAGTATGGGAGAGCCGAAGTATTTCTTGGGACTTCAAGTGAAACAGTCTGAGGAAGGAATCTTCATTTCTTAGACGAAGTTCACAAATGAACTCCTCAAGAAATTCGGAATGGAGAATGCAACCTCTATGAGGACTCTAATGGGATCCACCATGTCTCTGGATAAGGATGAGAAAGGGAAACCTTTTGATGAAACCAAATACAGAAGCATCATTGGATCTCTGCTCTATCTTACTGCGAGTAGACCGGATATCATATTCTCCACATGTGTTTGTGCCAGATATCAGGTGAGCACTAAGGAATCTCATTATGTCGCTGCAAAGCGAATTCTCAGATACCTTAAAGGTACCCTAATCTTGGCTTATGGTACCCGAGAAGCAATGATGTCGAGCTAATAGGGTTTTCAGATGCTGATTTTGCAGGAAGTAAGGATGACAGGAAAAGCACCTCCGGGACGTGTCAATTCCTCGGAAGAAGGCTTATTTCATGGAACAGCAAGAAGCAGAATTGTGTAGCAACCTCCACTGCAGAGTCTGAGTACATCTCGGCTGGCAGCTGTTGCGCACAACTCCTATGGATAAGAAACCAGTTAGCCGACTATGACCTCCAGTTCAAGGAAATACCAATGTATTGCGACTCCTCAAGTGCAATTGCTATTGCCAACAATCCGGTATCGCACAGCACAACGAAGCATATTGAAGTACGCTACCACTTCATTCGGGAGCACGTGAAGAACAAGGACATCTCTCTCTGCTATGTCCCCACGGACAAGCAGATTGCAGATATTTTCACTAAGCCCTTAGACGAGGCTAAGTTCAGTCTCTTCAAAACTGAATTGGGGATGCTCAACTATGAGGAATGAAGACTACAGAAGCTCATGGCTCGTGCATCTAGGGGGAGCATCTGCCAGGCACTCAAGGGTAAGCATAGGTGCAAGAACTGAGGGGGAGCATGGGGTCATATGCACCAGACCCCGATTTGTAGAAGCCGAAAAGGGGGAGATTACCCTCTCGGCTAAGGCTAAGGTGGCTCCAAGTTTGCTCTCAAGTAATTGGTAATGAATATCTCTCTCAACTCAATTTTAAGTTTATGAGTTTCATTCCTATTTGCTCTATTCACCTTAGCTTACAGGGTTTAGGCTTCTTCAAATAGGGGGAGATTGTTGGGTATTGTATCCACAATGTACCTGATTTGAAGAAGCCCCTGAACAAGCTAAGGTAAATAGACAATGTGTTTGATGAAATCTTTCAAGTTGTGCTTGCAGTTATTCCACGCTAAGTACACACCAATGTCAGGGTGCAGTGGGTCAATATACACGGGTCTGTGCGACGTAATCCCTCGTTGAGCAGATCAGTGTGTTGGCCTACGTGTACTGTCTATTGGGGTGTACTTAATTTCAAGTATAGGGCTATGATAAAGCAAAAGCAGACAAGGAGCAAGGATGGGCCAAAGACCAGCTCACGGGTTGAAAGAGGAGAAATCGTCCAAGTGTAAATCGTCGAGAATCACTAAGTGATTCTTGCCGATTCGTCGAGAATCACTAGATGATTCTCACCGGTTGAGGCCAGCTGACTCAACGCCGCCAGAAAATTCTCTAAGGCAGAATCGTCGAGAATCACTAAGTGATTCTCGCCGATTCGTCGAGAATGTCTTTGCATTCTCGACGATTCGGCGAGAATCTAATGTGATTCCCGCCGATTCTCCCCGGCCTGTATAACCTGTGATGCCAGAATTCGTTAAGTAGAATTCGGCGAGAATCGTAAGTGATTCTCGCCGATTCGTCGAGAATCACATTCGATTTTCGCCGAATTTGACTTGGGCAAATTTCAGACATTTCCTGGACCGGTCCAGGTTTCATGCGATATTTCGAACCGGACTTCGGTCTTTGCTTTGGTGGGGCCCACAACGGTCATCTTTATGACCTAGTGTATAAATACACAAGTATTGGTGAACAGTAAAAAAAAGGAATACAGAATACGAAAGGAAGCGGCCGTCAAACCCTAATCTCGCGAACCTTCTCCGTCGCCGCCGCTCGGACAGTTGTCGCCGATGTTGATCTCAAGTTCTTCCAGATCTCCGACGACAGAAGCTTAGGCTAGCATAGCGTCTCACGCGTCTAACCAGAGATCCCTTGTCTCTTGATTCGTTGATCGGGAAAAACCTTCCCCTTCCGAATCAATCGAGACGACCGATCCTAGTGTGACCGTTGGAAGACCTTGCTTC
Organism: Platanthera zijinensis; assembly: GCA_039513925.1. Taxonomy (NCBI): domain Eukaryota; kingdom Viridiplantae; phylum Streptophyta; class Magnoliopsida; order Asparagales; family Orchidaceae; genus Platanthera; species Platanthera zijinensis. Next base: position 73,366,418 of record CM077082.1, read on the forward strand.
CTTTGCTACGAAGTTTGAATCTCGATTGCACAGCAGCAGCTCTCCGTCACCGCCGCTTATTCCGTGTACCTAGCCGCCGCTCCAAGCCGCCGCCGGTTTCGGGAAGGTTCACTCCAAGAGAGATTTAGGGTTGTGGACTCTTCGTTGACTTCAAGAACACGTCGTCGAACGAAGAGGGACACCTTAGTCTCCATAAGTTGTTTGTATTTCTTACAAGCTATTTTATATTTCTTTGTAAAGGATCGATTGGTCTCTAGTTGTAAGGGTTGGGTGCAACCCGTGTTGTTGGAGTGGTGACTCCTACGTGTGGAAGGGTACCTTCCGTTAGTGCAAGGATTGGATTTCAATCCTGTTGGTGAAGTGACCGAGTCGTCCCTGATTGGGAGATAGGTCGAAGGGGGAAAGTGGACGTACCCAAATCGGGGAACCACTATAAATTGCCTGTGTTATTTTCTGTGCTGTGTGATTTGTTTTGATTCTGCAGGTACAATTTCAATTCCGCAAATACGCTGCAAGTCACCTATTCCCCCCCATAGGTGAAGCTAGTTGGCACTAGGTGGACTTTCAGAATAGCTGCAAGCACAACTTGATAGAAGATCGTCAAATACATTGTGAATCCATCTTAGCTTGACTGGAGTCTTCTTCAAATCCAAGTAATTGAGGATACAATACCCAACAAATGGTCCTCAAGTTCAGTGCATAAAAGAGGGTGTGTGCTCAGCTTGCTAAAAAGGCAAGCAGACTAAGTCCTCTTTTCAGTCACTTGACATCGAAGATTCAAATAGATGTTTGTATCTCATGCATATGGATTTGTTTGGTCCTATGCCAGTCCATAGTATTGGTAGGAAAGCATACACACTTGTTGTTGTGGATGACTATTCTAGATTTACATGGATTTTCTTCTTGAGGAAGAAATCTGAAACCCCAACTATTTTCCAGACTTTTGTCAGACAAATACAGAATGAATACAACAGCTCAGTGGTCAAAATCATAAGTGACCATGGAACTGAATTTCAGTCTGAATGTATGACAAAATTCTGTGAAGAACTTGGGATTCATCAGGAATTCTCTTCACCTAGAACTCCTCAGCAAAATGGTGTTGCTGAAAGGAAGAATAGGACTCTAATTGAAGCCAGTAGAACTCTACTGAATGACACTACTCTCCCTGAATACTTCTGGGTTGAGGCAGTAAATACTGCATGTCAAGTGCTCAATAGGGCCTCCATCAACAAGAAATACAAGATGACTCCCTACCAGATTTTAAAAGGCAGAAAACCAAACATATCTTATTTCAAAATCTTTGGTAGTAAGTGTTTTGTACTAGTCAATGGTAAACACTATCAAACTAAGTTTGCTGTCAAATCCCTAGAAGGGATATTTGTTGGGTACAGCAACCATAGTAGAGCATACATGATCTACAACTTGACTACTCAAGTTATAGAAGAATCTGTGCATGTTGTATTTGATGAGTCAATGTTTATTAACAGTGAATTGTCTAGTTCTTCAGTTAGTTCTATAGGTCTAACAGATAAGCTGGACAAGCTGACCATCAATGAAGATGTTACTGCTAATCTGGATGAAGACAAAGATGCCAGCTATCCAGGGGGAGATCAAGTCCCTCTGGGTGAAGAAGAAAATGTGGAGCATCAAGATGAGGAAACTTGAGATAGCCATAATGCTGACAGAATTCCTCCAGCAAGGAGACACCTGAAGGATCATCCAGCTCACCAGATCATTGGTGATGCAAGTCAGGGTGTTCTAATAAGGAGCAGGAGCATGAACACAGTTTTATGTTCTAGCTTCCTATCTCAGATAGAACCCAGGAAGATTGAAGAGGCCATGCAAGACACCAACTAGATTGATGCAATGCAAGAAGAGCTCAGTCAGTTCAAAAGGTGTAAGGTCTGGGAACTTGTGCCAAAACCTAAGGATCATAACATAATTGGAACTAAGTGGATCTACAGGAACAAGCTTGATGAGAATGGCACTATAATCAAGAACAAGGCTAGACTGGTAGCAAAAGGCTACAGGAAAGAGGAAGGTATTGATTTTGATCAAATCTTTGCTCTAGTGGCAAGGCTAGAGGCAATAAGGTTATTCTTAGCCTATGCTGCCTATCAAGGGTTCAAAGAATATCAAATGGATGTGAAATCAGCATTTCTGAATGGTGATTTAAAAGAAGAAGTCTATGTAGAACAACCCTCAGGTTTTGTAGACTCTCACTTTCCTGATTATGTATATAGGCTTATAAAAGCCTTATATGGTTTGAAACAAGCTCCAAGGGCTTGGTATGAAACCTTGTCTGCCTTCCTCATTGAGAATAAATTCTCTAGAGATAAGATAGACAAAACTCTATTCTATAGGGATTCAAAAGGCAAGATAATACTAGTCCAAATATATGTGGATGACATTATCTTTGGTTCTACTGAAAACAACCTTTATAGGAAGTTTGCCAAACTTATGCAAGGGAAGTTTGAGATGAGCAGTATGGGTGAGCTGAAGTTCTTCTTGGGACTTCAAGTTAGACAGACTGAGAGTGGGTTGTCCATATCCCAGTCTAAGTTCACCAAGGAGTTGATTAAGAAGTATGGTTTGGACTCAGCTTCTACAATGAAAACTCCAATGGGAACAAGTAAGCCTATATGCAAAGATGAAGCAGGGAAACCTATTGATGAGTCTTTGTATAGAGGGATAATTGGCTCCCTACTATACTTGATTGCTAGTAGACCTGACATCATGTATGCAATATGTATCTGTGCTAGGTATCAAGCATGCCCTAAGAAATCTCATTATACTGCAGTTAAAAGAATTTTAAGATATCTTAAGGGCACACCTAATCTAGGCCTTTGGTACCCCAAGAATAGAGATTTTCTATTAACAGGTTTCTCAGATGCATATTTTGCTGGATGCAAAGAAGACAAAAAAAGTACCACAGGAACCTGTCAATTCCTTGGTAGGAGGCTGGTGTCATGGAGCAGCAAGAAGCAAACCAGTGTAGCTATATCAACTGCTGAATCAGAGTATATAGCTGCTGGTAGCTGTTGTGCACAATTAATGTGGATAAAGCATCAATTAGAAGATTATGGCATCTAGGTAAGTAGAATTCCACTATTTTGTGATTCTGCAAGTGCTATTTCTATTGCAAAGAATCCTGTATCACACAGTAGGACCAAACATATAGATATTAAGTTTCATTTTATCAGAGAACATGTTGAGAAGGAAAATATTAATCTAGAGTTTGTAAAAACTGATAATCAAATAACTGATATTTTTACAAAACAACTAGATGAAACTAAATTCAATAATTTCAAAATTTAATTAGGTATGTTGAACCTAGATTAGGTTAACACAAGTTTCCATGAGTAGCATATGTTAGCACCAAATTTTTGTTGAAATTTGGCTAAGTACAAAGTTTGTGTCGACACAAGCAAGTTGCGTCGACAAACTCAGTATGTTGTGTCGACACAGGAAAAGGATGTATCGATATAGAAACAATATCTGTGTCGACAAGATAATAGGTGTCGACACAAACTTATCGAGACTATATGTCGAGAGGATATTTGTGTCGACACAAAAAGTTGGTGTCGACACAACTCTGTCGAGACTTAAGTTATCTGTGTCGACACTAACGCAAGTATGTCGACACAGACTCAAGTATGTCGACACAGACTCAAGTGTCGACTTAAAATACGTTTTGTCGACTTAGACATTAGTATGTCGACACATAGTCATGTCGACTTAACTTTAGTTCTGTCAAGACCTAGGTCTTTTTTATCGACACAAAAACTGATTTGTCGACTTAAGCCCGACTTTTGGTCTGCCCTTGACTCAAGTACTATAAAAGGTGAATCCAAAATCTGGTCGACTACGCTATCAGAATTTTTGACTCTACACCTTCTGTCGACATAGACCTTTTCTTCTCTTCTCCTCTAGCACTTACAACAATGGCGCCAAACCAAGAAGACAAGGTTAATGAAGGTTACGAACTGGTTCGCGAGGGTTTCACAACTGCTTCTAAAGAAATTCAGGGAGTTATTGCCCTAATTTCTGTAAATGGACTAGAATTTTTGGTCTCCGAACCGACCAAAATTTGGAAGAAGGAAGTCATGGAGTTCTACACAACCGCTACTTTGGACACAGAAGAACAGAAAATCAAGATGTCTATTCAAGGTACCCAGGTGAAGCTCACACTGAAATCAATCAGGAAAGCACTACATCTACCGGTGATCAAGGATACAGACGAAATAACACCTTCCCAGATAACTGAAGCATTGAGCTGGTGTGGACTAAATCCCAATAGTAAGATTGGTTCATCTATCAATAGAAAAGGGATGAATTCCCAAGGAAAATGTCTTTCAGAAGTAGTGGGCAAAGTGATTATCTGCAAAACAGGTGTACCGTATCGGATTTCTGCCCACATGTTCAATCTGATGGTGAGAATCATATTCAATGTAAACACTGACTGGGCAGCAGTAGTGTTTGATAAACTTCAAGAAGGAATAAAGAAACCTAATCTGGGAAGGATCCTCAGCCTTTGCTTAACATCAGTAATTCCAGATGTTCTGAAACAAGCAAATGGCTCTAAAATAAATCATATGAGAAAAATGGATGTAAGGATACTGTCAAGATGGGACAGAGTTCTGACCAAGGAAGTCCCTGCTCCCAAGGAGCAAACTAAAAAAGACAAGAAGAAAAAAAAAGTTATTGCACAGGCATTCCTCAAGTGATTCTGAAGAGGAAGTGGTCTTTAGTTCTTATGAAGACCAGCACCAATAGGAGGCACATGATCATGTGAAGGAAAGTGAGCCCCAGGAGCAACAAGTTGACTCCACTCAAGGGGGAGAAAACCTAGAAAAAGAAACTGAGTTGCCTGCCCAAGGGGGAGGTATTGATAATGTTGTCCTGGATAGTGACTTAGCTGTAGATATAATAATGGATGTTGTATCTGAAATCATCACTGCAGCTAGGCGTGCACATTACGACCGGTCCGGACCATTCCGGTTGGGACCGGACCGGTCGGGACCGGACAGGGACCGGTCCTAATTAGGACCGGTCCGGTCCCAGACCGGTCTAGAGGTCCCTGACGATCCCCTATTTTAGGGTAAAAACCGGTCCCGGACCGGGACCGGTAAAAGACCGGTCTTTTACCGGTCCCGGTCCGGGACCGGTTTCGGGACCGGTCAGGACCAGAAAGAGCCGTTAACGGCTCTTTCAGCTCTTTTATAAGAGCCGTTAACGAATCTTTTATAAGAGCCGTTAACGGCTCTTTTATAAAAGAGCCGTTCGGCTCTTTTATAAAATAGCCGAACGGCTATTTTATAAAAGAGCCGTTCGGCTCTTTTTTAATTAAAAAAATTTATTTTTTAATTAATAAAAATTATTTTTTTTTTAATTTAATTCTTAATTAAAAAACCGGTCCCGATCTGGGACCGGCCCTTCCGGTCCCAGTCGGTCCCAGTTTTTAAAGGAAAAACCGGTCCCGGACCGGGACCGGTTTGGGCAGGACCGGTCCAGGACCGGTGTTCCAAAGGACCGGTCCTGCCCAGGACCGGTCCCAGACCGGGACCGGGGTCTTTATGTGCACTGCTGACTGCAGCTAAAGTAACTGATAAGAATGATGCTCAAAATGAGCCAGTAAGTATCTTCTCCACAGACTAGTAATGTATTATAGTATTCTCCTCAAAAATTGTTCAAAGGGACACTTTTGTTTACACAACAAAAGAGGTCTTTCTAGTGGGATTAGTCTTTTAAGTAGTTCTTTTTAAAAAAACAAATCTTATTCCTTCTGAACAGATACAGAAGGAATTTACAATGGAAGAATTATTTCTTGATCCTCTTACTCATAGGACTGAGGGGGAGGAAATTGAAAAAGAAAAGGAAATTCCAAGGACTGAGGGGGAGTTATCCAAGGATACCCCAGCTGAGAAGGAAACTGTTGATATTAAAAGTACATCTGAATCTTCTGAAGATGAAGAAGCCACATTGGCTAAGAAAAGAAAGCTGGTTGTGTTAAAGAAGAAGAGTTCTGGTTACAAGAAGGCTTTGCAAGTGGGAACATCACCATCTATATCAACTGTGGACTTCAGTTCTTTACTGGCCCAGATGCAACTAAAACTGGATAATCAAAGACAATCTATAGAGCAATATGTGGATGAAACTCACAAGGAGTTACAGTTTCAGTTGGCCCGGGACATAAAATCCATTAGATTTGAAGTAAATCAATATAAGGAGATGATAGATTGCTTCCATAAAGGAGGTAATGTTGTGGTGTTTTTTGCCAAGCAACAGCAAAATATCCAAGCTAAAGTGGATGAAATTGAAGTGAAGCAGGGATATGTATTGGAGAATCAGATAAGGATGAATGAAAATCTCAAGGATTCCCATCATGAAATATTGAAAAAGCTCACTGATTCTAGCACTACTCTGAAGGATGAAATCTCAAAGCAAATCCAGGAAGATATATCTGCTATCAAAGCCACATTTCAAGAATCTCAGGAGAAAATTACAACTTTCCTGACAAAATTCAGAGCTTATTTTAAAGAGGGAACTGAATATATATCTGATCAAGTCAGGTTCCAGAAAGAAGATTTGAGAGATCATGTTGCAAGAGAAGTCATAAAGGGGGAGAGAGTACTAGTCAAAGTCAGCTCTGACCATGCTAAATGGACTACCAATAGCATCAGAGCTACTCTTGGATATCCTCCTCTTTGTGATGATGCTAATGTAGCTGAGTCTGGGATACAACCTGAATATTTTGAAGGTGATCAGCCTAAAGTTGCTCAGGTGATCTACCCCCAGCTGATTTTGAAATGGTTCAAGAAGAAGTGCTGAAAATATATAGTCCTCCACCAGAGGCACAAAATGTAATTCTGGAAACAGTTGAAATGTCAGAAGCTGCATTGGAAGCTCAGAAAGAAGCTCAACTTTCTAAGAAGAGATTCAGAGAGCAGGCTGAGCTGAAGCCAGATTTTGAACAGTGGAGCCCAACTTCTAGAAATATCATTCTTACTTCCTGGAAAGCTGTTAAGGATAAAACCCATGATAGGGGTAAGTGGTATTCTGAGCAAGAATGGAATAAATATCAAGCTGGACAAGAGGCAATTCTTCAGCATAGAAGAAGTGTTAAGGCTGGGAAGCTACCTACTAATGCTCAAGAGCCAAGCAAGTACTTCCCCAAACCTTTCCACTATTTTGAAAGATAGAAGATCAAGGCTGAAGAATTGAAGAAGAAAGCTCTAAAAGGGAAAAAGCCAGCTAAAGATGTTGAACCTTCTGTGCAGGCTAAAATCAAGCCTGACAAAGGAATAGTTATTAAGGAGCCTAGTCAATAATAGGATTGCTAGGTTTATGTATTAAAACAATGTACTCATTTGTTTCTTTTGTTCTATAAGAAATTCATGTAAACCAAAGTTTTTCTTATTAATGAAATATGTTTCAGTATTAAGTGTTTGTTGTTTTCATTGATTATGTAATATCCTGCTCTGAAATGTTTTTACTTCTATTACAATTTTGTTTTATCTTAAGAGATGTATATCTTTGACTAGGGGTTATGACTTCTCCAAATAGGGGGAGATTGTTGGGTACATTGGAAAATATGTACTAGATTTGGAGAAGCCACAACTTAGTCAATGATATGCATCAATGTGTATTTGATAGAAGTTTGAGTTTCATTGTGCAGGTTTAAAATTTTGAAGGAAAATTTTCTAAGTATAAGTGTCGACACTTGTGAAGGAAACTGTGTCGACACTCAGAAAACTTATGTCGACACTCAGGCAAGCTGTGTCGACACTCCGACAAGCTTTGTCGACACTCAGGCAAATTGTGTCGACACTCAGGCAAATTGTGTCGACACTCAGGCAAGCTGTGTCGACACACAGGCAAATTGTGTCGACACTCAGGGAAGTTGTGTCGACACCCAGAATTTGTGTCGACACTTATAAAGAAGATGTGTCGACACTCAAAGCTATGAGGACACCTAAAAAAGAAATTGTGTCGACATCCAGAATTGTGTCGACAACTTAAAATAGAGTTGTGTCGACACTTAAATCAGAAGATGAGTCGACACTCAGGAGCTACGTCGACACCTGAAGCAATTGTGTCGACACACATGACTTGTGTCGACACACCAACTCTCAAAAGTCTATGTCGAGTTTAGAAGTAATTGTGTAGACACACAGGACTTGTGTCGGCACACACTCAATACCATTTGACAAACACTCAATGCCATCTGTCTGCAACAGAAATGTCGAGACAAGAAGCTGACGTGTTGATACACAGGACTTGTGTCGACACATACAACAAAAAAGCAGTGTCGAGAAGCAGTAGTATGACTGTGTCGACACTTGGAGTAATTGTGTCGACATCATGAAGAATTGTGTCGACACTTGGAGTATTTGTGTCGACACCTTGAAGACTTGTGTCGATACTTGGAGTATTTGTGTCGACACCTTGAAGACTTGTGTCAACACTTAGCCTATATGTATCGACATATATGGAGCAGTCTGCTGAGTGTTGTGTGCTTAGTTGGAAAGACACAGAAGAACCTAGTGACGTGACTGGTGACTTGACAGCTATCCTAACTAGCCGGTCTAACACAAGTGTCAGAACTATCAGAAGTCTGTTATGAACCGGATCAGCCGGTAATCATGGAGCAAGCTCTATATAAGAGCCAGATCGGAAACGACAGAGTATATACAGAAACACAACAACGTGAAGCTTCTATAAGAAGAATTCTGACAGATCAAGGGATGTCTGCAAGAAAGATTCAGAGTTCTATCTGAATTTAAGGAAGAAGCTGATTGAAGATCATCTTCATCATCAGAGAAGATCAAACTTATTTTGTTCTAATCAAGAAGCTTTGAAAAGCTAAGTTAGTTTGGATCAGAAGGATCAGTCAATTCAAGAACTGATCAAGAAGACAACATCAATAGAGAAATCTAGCTGGTGAATTTTTCTGATACTTATCACTCACAAATTCTTATAGGATCTTTTGTTAGATCTGAGATTATAAGCCTAAAATTATAAAGGCTGAGGTAGGGCTGTGTGCCTAAGGTAGGACTTGTGGTAAGTCTGAGTTGTAAGCCTAATTATAAAGGCTGAGGTAGGGCTGAGGCCTGAGGTAGGATTCTGGAGAAGAATCTTATGTATGACTTGTGTTAAGTCTGAGGTGTAGGAACCATATGTGGTTCTGAGATTGTAAGATCTGTGGATCTGAGCCAGTGGAAGGAAGTTAGGCTGATTCCAGTTATCTGCTGGATAGGCGAAGGGGGAAAGTGGATGTACCCATATCTTGGGGAACCACTATAGATCTGGTGTTTGCTGTGTTGCATTTTATTTCTGTAGATAGAATTATTCTGTGTTAAAGGAAGTTACAAATATCTGTCTGCCTTAAAATCAAAAAGACTCAAAAATATTAGAACCTATTCACCCCCTCCCCTCTAGGTGTTTAGGCTCTTGAAATAAAGTCTTTCACTGTCGATTCTACCACAGCAAAAGAGACACACAGAGAAAGACAGAAAGTTATTCCTACTAACATCCTAAAAACATTCTGAAACAGATCTTCATCAAATTCTCTTATTCTGTCAGTGCTCTGAAGAAGAAGCAAGAAGAATAACCTTTACAAATCAAGCGTCTTTTTTTCTTCTATTTCAGTACCTTGCTAAGACATTCCAGCATCATCTGTCTGAAGCTCCTAGACCAAGTCTCTCAGTTGAAGACCTACTCACCCTGTGCAAAGATTCCCAGCCTAAACCCTTTTACATCTCAAAGGGAGCTTTAACAACATCTCTAAATCCACTAGTCTTCTCAGTTGTATTTGAGAAAAGAGAAGACAAAATCAATCTCTCATCCCCACCTCTGTACAGGGTTTTAATTCCCTTCAAAATTATTCTGGTTCACAAGTCTCCTTCCAAAAGATTTGAGTTGGTTTTTGGACACCTAATCAAAAGCTCATTGGTGGCAGTCACCTGATTAAAAACCTGTAGTGGATTCCTACCAAGGGTGGTAGAAGAGTGGATATACCCAGTTGGGGAACCATTATAAAATTCTTGTGTTGTCTGGTTGTGCTTTCTGTGTTCTTGTGTGCTTGTGCTGTGGTTAGATTAGCTTAGTTTATTTGCTTTTATCTTTTCTGTAAAAAGATTTTTTATAACTCTATTCCCCCCATAGAGTTATTCAGAGTTTATCACCCTCTTTTTCTTTCAAAAGGAAATACTTTGATGATTCCTTGAAGACAGTTCACGACAAGGTCTCTGCTTTAGAGAAAGAGATGAGTAGAGGATTTGCTGAAATACAGAATAGTATAGATCAGCTAAAGCACCTTTTTAGAATAGGTGGCAAGGCCCTGGACCATACTATTACTAGTGTTGGTGAGGTTATGAACCAATCTCTCACTCTAGTAAATAATCAAATTGAACTTGAGAAGAAAGCCCAAGAGCATGTAATGAAAGTATGTGAAGAAGTGGGCATCTTCAAGGATGACACCATAGAGAAACTTTGTTTAGAAGTCAGAAAGGGGGAGAAGTTAGTAAAAGAACAAGTTGAAAAATATGATTCTAATGTCCAGACCATATGGAATGAGAAAATAAAGGAAATCAATCAAGATGTGCTAGCTCAGATACAGTCAGTAAAATTCCACACCTATGATACAGCAGTCTGGATGCACAACCAGATTTTTCCAGATTTTTAGGCTGACCCAAACATCATTCCTCACCATCTCAATCCTCTTACTAAAGGCAAGCCAACTCCATCTCAGACACCAGCTCCAATGCCAACCTTCTCTCCCAGGCCTACTTATAAAACTCTTCCTCAAGAATCATATTCTCAAGTTTGGGAATCTGACATCCCTAAAGATTTACCAGAAGTTCAGATCCCCAAAAGAAGGAAATATGGAGAGGGTCCCTCTACTAGTAGATCAATTCTGGTTTCAGATTCAGACAAGAGAAAAGCTCAAGAATTTGCTGAAGTTTGGAGCCCAACATCAAAGTCCTTGATTCTAGATACTCTGAAACTTGTAATGGACTATAATGAAAGCAGAGATCTCCATTACAGTTCTTCTGAATGGGAGCTTTATGAGAAGTCCATGACAAAGAGAAGAATTTATGATAGAGAATATAGCAGGAACAACCCTAAGGCACCTCCAAGGTATTATCCAAAGCCATTCAGCTATCAGAGGAGGCAACATGAAAAGTTTGATAAGCAACATCATCAACAGCATCAGAGCCAGAACTGAATTTTTGAATTTTGAAATTGAGGATTGAATGCCTATAAAAATGAAGTCTAAAACAATTCTAATTATATAATCTCTAGTTTTGATGATTATGTGTTTAATTCTATATTTATTGCATTTTATCTTGCTCTTACCTTTTCATATCTAGTTTTTTCTCTTGTGGTATAATTCACCTTAGTGTAGAGGGTTCTAACTTCTACAAATAGGGGGAGATTGTTGAGAATTGCATCCACAATAACAAAGATTTGCATGAAGTCACCCTTGAACTAAGATGAATTAAGTTGTATTTGAACTTCTATTTTATTTATGTGTTTGCAGGTTCTATTGCTAAGTGTAGACCAATGTCAGTCTACAGTGGGTCATAAACACAGGACCATACAATGTAATCCCTCATTGTGTGATCTAAGGTGTTGACTCATGTGTAGCCTCTCTATTGGGATACACTTCATATTCAAGCACTTGGACTAATGAATGAAGAGTTGGTGATGATTGGATTCAAGAAGGAAAAATTTTCTAAAGTCAGAAATTTTCTAAGTCTTTTACTCGAGTGGTCTGTTAGTACTAGAGTAGAAGAAGTAGAAGCACTCGAGAAGTCAGCTTAGTACTCGAGTATAGGAATTGGTTCTCGAGTAATAATATTCTAGTTCTCGAGTAACCAGGTCTAGTACTCGAGTGGACTTTGCCTCTACCTCTCGAGTGTTCAGGATTTTAACTCAGAACATTTCTAAGTATAGTACTCGAGTATCATCTAGTACTCGAGTAGTTGATAGTATGTCTCGAGTGACAGAAAATTTTCTAAGTCTTTGTTCTCTAGAAGTCTTATTCTACTTCTCGAGTGGATTCCCAGTTCTCGAGTAATTCTATTCCAATCGAGTAATGTTTTTATCCGTCTCGAATATTTCTGTTAAACTTCTTCTCGAGTAATTCAGGTCGATTTCTCGAGAGCTAGTCTTGCACTCGAGTAAAGCTTCATTCCTCTCAAGTAACTTCAGAATTTCTTCTTCTCGAGTAATCTTCACTCTCCACTCGAGTAAAAGCTTCACTACTCGAGTAGTTCTATTTCACTCGAGAAATGAAGTTCAGTTTTGCAGAAATTTCGCTAAGTCCAGATTTGACGAGATTTTCAAATGACATAGCGTGATTGGTCCACGTGTACGTCATTAAGGATAATTTTGACTGTTAGGGGAGATCTTATATAAAGGTCTTGTCAAACCGACTAACCCTAAGAAGATAAGAAGAATGAGTGCTGTAAATTTTTATTCTAAGTATTTTTCTGAATCTCATTCTCTCTCTCCAAAAACGGAAGTTGTCGCAGCCGATCTTCTTCGTTCAAGCGCTAGGGTTTTCAATCCAAAGTTTCAGATCAATATTGACTTCCAGATCGAGATTATTGTTCGTTCTTCATCATCTCTCAGATCGGGTGAATTCAAAGGAAATTTTCAGATTTAATTCTTGCCGAGTTCTTTAACTTTTTTTATAGAGCCGCAAAGATAAAAGAAGAAGATCTAGGCCGACAGATTCAAGATCTGAGGATTATTGTTTGTATTTTCTTTACTCTCAATTTAATTCTTGTAGGAGATTTCTTTCCGAGTTGTAGGAAGTTTTATCTTCTGAGTGTAGATCCTTGTTGTGGATCGAATTTGTAGGAACTTTATTTCGAGCGTAGGATTGGTTTACAATCCGAGATAGTGGAGTAGCCGAGTCTAGTGCTTTGCTAGATCGGTGAGGGAAAGTGGATGTAGCCAAGGTTAGGGAACATCTATAAATCTTTTGTCTTCTGTGATTGCTTGGTAGATTTGTGTGCATAGTTCGTTAAATTTTTATTCCGCAAAAAGACGCACAACTCACCTATTACCCCCCCTCTAGGTGATTTAGGTAGACAACTAATCATTTTCACTTATTGGGGTAGTATAGCAAACTAATGCTTTGGAAAAATAAGATGAATCAAAAACTGGAAGACTGTTATATGTTGTATCAAAAGAATTTAATAAAGAATAGATGTCAACTGTGGGATTGATAAAGACTTCACCAACAGTTAAGACATCTAATACTGCAATCTCTTCTTCAAAACTTAACATCTCTGTGTTACAAACTTCAGATGGAACTACTGCTGCTTGAATTTCGGTTACTACTACTGCTAGAACTGATGGAGCTTCTTCAATGAACATCTCCCCCTGCCTAGATCCAGGGAGACCTGAATCTAGGCCCCTAGAAGAAGGGACATGAGTGGAAGAGGCAAGATGAGCAGAAAGAGTATTGATGGAGGCAGCTAGAGGAGCTAAAGCTTCTTCTATCAGTTTTTTGAGTGTGGGAGTGATGAATGCAAGCATGTTGGCAGATATAGAAGAAAAATATACATACAGATAATCATTAGGATTAGTAGATGTTGAAGGTGGATTAGTAGTAGAAGAAGATGGTATGGATGGTTGATGACAGTTTGGACAGATTGTGAATGCTTGTGGAATTGAAGATGGAGGGATGACAGATGGGAGTTCATCTGGAATAAATTCCTAAACTGGTGAATAAGGTGGAGATGGAGGGATGACAGAGGGAATGACATTAAGAATGATTTCAGTAGTAATTTCTTCCTGTATAAGGGAGTGAGTTGGAGATGGAGAAGAGAGTAGATTGAATGTAGGAAAAGAGGTAGAAGGAATGTCCTCAATAAGATGAGATGGTAGTGGTGATTGAGGAACTGGAGAATATTGAGATGATGGAATGTCTTCAATGACCATGGATGGTAGAGGTGATTGAGGAGGAGGAGATGACTGTCTGGGTGATGGAGGTGGAAAATGAGTAGGAGAGGAAGAGCATGAACTTCTTTTGAAGTTGGAGTAGTTGTAGGATCCCTTGTGTCCTTAGAAGAAGTCCTAGAAGAAGAAGCCCTATAAGGCTTAGTGATTACCCTCTCCCATCTTCCAAAGAGGGCTGATGTGAGCCTCTTGGAAGCATTAATAAAGATGGTTTGGGAGACCAATAATTCTGGGCATTTGACCTACAGTAAGATGCCCAAAATCCTGCCATATCTTACATCCTTCTTATGTATCTTTTTCTTAATAGAATCAAACCGAATTCCTCCCCAGTTAACTGACTTTTGATTCACCAAGGTACTCATCAATAAGAACTGGCGCCTGGTTATGTAATCATGACTAATATGCTTGCCCAAGATTGCCTTGCCCACAACATCAGCCAAAAACTTATATTCAATAGAGAGATTTTTCTTCAGTAAATGATTGGAGTTTCCCTGGGAGTGACCCATCCTTTCTAACATTTCATCAAACTCAGCACTGGATAGTTTTATTTCATCTTCCCCATTAACAAAACCAAAAATTTCAGAAAGAATGACAGATGTAAGAGGAACCTGTTGTCCAGATATTGATCCAAGGATTGTGGAGGAGTCAAGATTCCTTACAGTATAAACCCATTCCTTTATCTTAGATACAGGAAGCTTTATCCGGGTAGTCATGAACTTTCTTAGTTATTGAGCCTCAAACAATTGGAGAATGCCTTTGAATATCTGGTCTGAATGGTTGAAGGAATCAATATAAATGTCAAAATCGGCATCAAACTTCATCCCGGAGAGAATCGCCGCAGAAATCGCCACTGTTGTCCTACAAAGAGAAAAGATCAAGTGTAAGAGAACTTGAAAGCGCGGAATGGAGTTCGATGAAAACCTAATTATAAGTTTTTAGAAGTTGAAAAGACGAACTCCGTCAAATGAAAAATAAAAAACTTCGAACTCAGTTCGACAAAAAATCTTGCAAAGAAATAAAAGCATCGATCTAAGTTTGAAGAGAAGAAAACATTTCGTCGTTCTCCGTTTGACAAAAAATTTTCTGAAACAAACTTTGTCGATCTCTATTCGGCAAAAAGTTTCACAAAGAAATTTCGCCGATCTCCATTCGGCGAATACTCCACAAAGCATTCACAGTTCGTCGAACTCCGTTCGACGAAAAATGGACAATTCATCGACCATAGACAAAAATCAAATTAAAGCTTCTCATTAATTATACCTAGCTTATTTAGGAAGAATAGTTGTTTCTTTTCATCTCAGGGTTTGGTGAAAATATCTGCCCTTTATAAATTAGTAAAGATAAAGACAAGTTTAATTTTATTTTTGTCTGCATTATCTCTAATGAAATGATGTCTTATCTATATATGCTTGGTCCTACTATGATGCACTTGATTTTGTGCAATTGAAATTGCACTGGTATTATCATAAAATATAGTTGAATTATTTAAGTTGAAATCATAATCCAGAAGTTTGTTTTGAATTCACAAAATCTGTGAACAGCAACTACTTGTGGCTATGTATTCAGCTTCAGCAGTTGAAGTTGACATAGATGTTTGCTTCTTATAAAACAAGTACACAAGCCTATCACCAAGGAACTGACAAGTTCTTCATGTGCTTTTCCTGTCAACTCTATATCCAGCAAAGTCAGCATCTGAGAATCAAGTTAATTCAAATTCTGACTCAATAGGGTACCAGAGTCCTAGATTAGAATAACTCTTTATATATCTTAAAATCCTTTTTTATAAAAATAAGGTGAGATTCTTTAGGTTTGACTTGAAATCTAGCACAAATATAAATAGCAAACATAATATCAGGCCTACTAGCTATAAGATATAATAAGGACCTAACAATATCCCTATATGTCTTCTGATCAACTGGTTTGCCCTGTTCATCAGAATCAACTACAGCATTGGAGGGCATGGGTGTTTTTGTGGCTGAGGCATCTAACATCCCAAATATTTTGATAAGCTCTTTAGCATATTTATACTGGGATATAAAGATACCATCAGTGGTTTGCTTCACTTGAAGACCAAGGAAGTAGGATAGTTTACCCATGCTACTCATTTCAAACTAGAATGCATCAGGTCAGAAAACCTTTTGCACAGTTTGGAATCAGTAGAACTAAAGATTATATCATCTACATATATTTGTACTAGCAAAATTTTAGATTTATAATGTCTAATAAATCAAGTCATATCTACAATGCCTCTAATGAACTTATGCTCTAAAAGAAAACTAGCCAAAGTCTCATACCAAGCTCTTGGAGCTTACTTTAGACCATAAAGGGCTTTATGCAACTTAAAAACATAAGATGCATGAGTTGGAGAAATAAAACCTGGAGGTTGTTCAACATATACTTCCTCTTTAAGTTCTCCATTTAGAAAGGCACTTTTTACATCCATCTGATATACTTTGAAGTTCTGGAATGCATCATAAGAAAGAAAGATCCTGATAGCTTTAAGTCTTAGAATAGTAGCAAAGGTTTGATCATAATCAATGCCTTCTTCCTGTGAATATCCTTGGGCTACCAACCTAGCTTTATTTCTTACTATTACTCCTTGTGCATCCAACTTGTTCCTGAAGATCCATTTAGTTCCAATGACAGGGTAGTCTTTGGGTCTTGGAACTAATTCCCAAACTCTACACCTCTCAAATTAATTGATCTCCTCTTGCATTGCAATAATCCAGTTGGGATCTTGCTCTGCATCTTTAATGGATTGAGGCTAAATTTGATAAATGAAGCAAGCGTTCATCTAATCTTGGTTGAGTTGATGCCCTGTTTGCACACCAATAAATATATCTCCAATCACTTGAGATATAGGATGATCTCTAAGTGTGACAAGATCAACAGGTGGAGTTGGTGCATCAATAGCTAGTGGAGTTCATTCCTCTTGTGGAATTACATTTGTTGTTGTTGGTTCAACAATTTCAACATAATCTTCATCACTTTCTTCATCAATCTATGGATAAGGATGCAAAGTAGCCTCTTATTTAAGGTTTAAATCATCTAACTTCTCACACAGATAGGGTACCTGCAATGAGTCTGTGGTGTAAGAATGCTTCTCCTTGTAAAACATGTTAGCCTCATCAAAAGATACATGAACAGACTCTTCCATTTTTAGTGTTAATTTATTAAAAACCCTATAAGCCTTGCTGACTTAGGAATATCCAAGAAAAATTCCCTCTGTAGCTTTAGCTTCAAATTTCCTTAAGTGTTTCTTGTTATTATTATGAATATAAAACTTGTATCCAAAGACTTCAAAATAATCTACTTTAGGTTTCTTCACTTTAAGTAATTCATAGTGAATCTTACCCTTAAGTTTATGAATCAAACTTCTGTTAAGAACATAATTTGTTATTCTTACAGCCTCTGCCCAAAAGGATATAGGAAAATAAGCATATGCAAGTAATGTCCCAGTAGATTCAATTAGGGTTCTATTTTTCCTTTCAGCTATCCCATTTTGTTGAGGAGTTCTAGGAGCAAAAAAACAATGTCTGATACCTTCCTTCTCACAGAATTCTTTCATCAGAAGAGATTCAAACTCTGTGTCATGATCACTTCTAATCAATGCAACCTGAGTAGAGTACTCAATCTTGATGTTCCTAAGAAAGTCTGTAAGAACTTTAAAGTTATCTGACTTATTTCTAAGAAAGAACACCCAAGTGAATCTAGAGAAGTCATCAACAACAACTCGAGTGTATGACATTTCTCCCAAACTTTGTACAGTAATAGGGCCAAAAAGGTCTATATGTAGCAAGTACAAAATTTTGGGTGAATCACTTTTATTAATGGATTTAAAACTATTTTTAGTTTGCTTGCTTAGTTAACAAGCCCTGTAGAGTCCTTCCTTCTTATAAGAACTAGTGGGCAGTCCTCTAATAAAGTTGTCCCTAGATAATTTGGCAATATTTCTAAGGTTCACATGACCTAATCTCTAATGACATAATTCATTGGTTGAACTAATTTGATTAAATAAACAAAATTTTGAATTAGCATATTTAAAATTTACTACATATATGTTGTCTTTTCTAATTCCAATTAAAATAATTTTGTTGTCATTAGAAGTAATAATGCAAGAAGATTGATTGAATGATACATGATAACCTTCATCACATAATTGACTTATGGATATTAGGTTATGCTTGAGACTACTTGCATAAGCTACCTTCCTGAAGATAACTACTCCAACTTTGACATTTCCATAACCTTCTGTTTGTCCACAGTTGGAGTCTCCAAATATTACTTTTTGTCCAAGCTTTGACTTGAAGTCTGTTAGAAATGCTTTACTTCCAGTCATATGTTTAGAGCACCCACTATCCAAAAACCACTATTCCTCTATTGTAGGATAGTTCTTCACCTGCATAAAAAATAGGTTAGGTGTTCTTGACCCAGGTAACCTTGGGTCCTTGATTTCTTTCAAACTTATAACTAGAAATATAGGAAATTCAGGTTGATCCTTATAACCTAGTGGATAAAATCTCCTAGGAGGAATGATCCACTGGGTAAAAGGATTAATAAAATTTTAAGCTTGATTAAAGGTTTTAAAAGAATTAAAGTTTCTGTTAAAAAATTCTTAGTTCGACGAATTAAAATAAGTTCGTCGATTTGCGTTCGACGAATGGGGAAGAGTTCATCAAACTCTATTCATAGAATGAAAATATTCATTCTCTGCGCCCCACGTTCATCGATCGCAGTTCGACGAACCATATTGAGATCGTCGAGCACAGTTAGTAGAATAATTATACTAAAAATCTGGTTTCATAGTTCGTCGATCTGAGTTCGAAGAATAATAGTTATTTCATCGAGCTCGGTTCGACGAATTATGTTGACCATAATTTTTATAAAAAAATTTCTTTTTATTTTGTTTGGTCTTGTGAAAAACTTCAGTTTCTTTATTTACATCTTCTAATTTTTCTTTTCCTTTTTCAGAAACAAACTTTACAGAAGTAGATAATATGTTTTCTATAACAAAGGAGGCTGACTAGATGAAGCTCCTAAGCCCAGTTTGCCATTTAGCCTGTCATTTACTATACTTGTGATATTCATCAGTTTGATACTTCTCCTATTAAGGGATTCTTCAAACTCCTTAGCCTCAGATAATTTAGTTTATAAGGATATTATTTATTCTGAAGCATTATTTAAATCATCTTTAAGTTTAATATTTTCAGAAAATAAATTATCATATTTTTCTTTGAGAAGTTTGATTTCTTTCTCAGATTTTATTAAATCATTACATAATAGTTTAAATTCAGTTTTGAATTATTCTGAAGTAAAATCAAAAGAAAAAATTACATGATCTTCTGATTCAGATTCTTCTTCAGAAATTTCAGCTTCTGAGTGGCTGTATGATGCATTGATTGCCATCAAGTAAACCTCTCTGGCCTTAGCTTCTTCTTCATCCTCACTGGAGCTAGATGAAGATTCTCCTCAGATTCACTCCATGTTTCAGCAATAAAGCCCATCTCCTTCTTCTTGTATTTGCTGGAGGAGGGCTTGTTAGTATACTTTTTAGAGTACTTATCCTTCTTCTTCTCTTTCTTATGGTTCTTTGGACATTCTGGAAGTATATGTCCAGGTTTCCTGCACCCATAACAGACAATCTCTTTAGTATGAGTCTTGTCATACCTTGGCTTATCATCATTTTTGGCTGATCTTCTCCTGAAGTCCTTCCTTGCCATCTTATAAAATCTTTTAGCCAAGAGACTCATTAGTTCTTCATTGTCTAGAATGGCTTCTACTTCTTCAATTACTTTAAAAGTAATGCTTTGCTCTTTCCTTACCGAAGAAGAGGTTCTTTGTTCAGCTTATCTAGTCTTGATGAGCTGCTCATAGGATTTAAGCTTGCCCAACAAGGTCTCTATAGAGATTTCATTGAGGCTTCTGGCTTCTTTGATTAGCCAGATTCTTTAATCCCATGTGCTAAGGAAGCATATAAAGATCTTTTAATTTATCTCTGTTAATATGGTATTCTTGTCCAATGATTTCAGCTCATTGATTATGAGGCTGAGTCTATTATACATATCAGCAACTGATTCTGCTTCTTCCTTCTTGAAGTTCTCATACTGAGAGATCAGATATGATCTCCTATCTTTTCTTTCATCTGCAGATCATGCTACCATAGCATTGAGAGAATCCTAGATTGCCTTTGCTGAAATGCATTCAGCATTTTTTTTGAATATATCATCTGACATAGTCTGGGCCAGAATGTTCATTACTTTGGCGTCAACAATCTTGGCCTTCTTCTGACCTTTAGTCCACTCTAGTGGTGGAACTTCACTTGTACTTTTTATTGCAGATAGTGTAGTGGGACCTGTCAAAATAGAATTATAGATGTCCTCATCAATAGAATTCATGTAAAGTCTTATCCTTGCCTTCCAAAGTACAAACTTATTCAAATTGCACACTGGAGGTCTGATGCTTGAATACTCTTTATTTTGTGCCATGAGGAAAAGAATAAACTAGATCAAATAAGATCTATCAAAGATCTTTTGGTTCAAGTGTTGTCCTGTGAAACCAAATAACCAGCCCTCTGATACCAATTGAAAGTGAGGGATAGATCTAACTTAACTCTAGAGGGGGGATGAATAGAGTATTTTAAAACTTTAAGTTATTTTTATATAGGATTAAAGTAGGTGATATATATATATGTATGAGAAAAAGAAAATCACAACACAAAAAATAAAATAAGTAAAGGCAATCCAGACGACACAAGGAATTTATAGTGGTTCCCCGATAAACCTGGGTACATTCACTCTTCTACCACCCTGGTAGGAATTCACTACAAGTTTTTGCTCAGGTGCCCTATAACCACAGGTTTTTGATCAGGTTCCCTGTCACCAAAAAATCTATTTTTCTAAGGGAGATTTAGCAACCCTTTGAGCTTTTGATCAGGTGCCCAAAAACCAATCTCAAGTCTTTTGATCAGGTGACTTGTGAACCAAAAGGTTAAATTTTAAAGGGATTTAAAACCCTGTACATAGTGAAAGAAAAATGAAAATGATTTTGTCTTCTCTGTCTCAAATCTTTGAGAAGTCTAGTGGATTTTTGATGATGTCAAAGCTCCCCCAGAGTAGTGTAGATGATTAGGAGATGGAAGCTTTGCTTCTGGGTATAGGCTTTCAACGATGATGTTGCTCTTCAGCAAAACTTTTAGACTGATATTTGATTTATTGTCTCTTGAAATCCTAAACCAGATGATGAAGAACTCTGTATGAAAAACTGTATTTGTTCTGTACTCTATTCTATATTCAGTAGCTTATTGTCTGTTGCAATTTTCTGAAGGAGTATATATATATATATGATAACAGATTTCAAACCCTTAAATTTTAAAATCTTTCCTTGAATTTTTCTGCATAAACTCTGGGAGTTGAAATGGCTCAATTTTTCTTCAATGTATTTCCATAACTGTCCCAGTACTTTGGTATGGTAATAACTATGTGAAATCCATAATTAATGTTGCCTGGTAATGGTTATATTCATTGGGAATATTATGCATTAATTATCTGAGTATTACTTAATAGAAATAATTTGAGATCAATCTTCCAATAGTCGAACTGAAAAACTGCAGAGAATTAGTCGAACAGAACCTGGAAGGAGTTAGTCAAACTCAGCAAATTTTCGTCGACCTGAGCTCCAAGTTCGTCAAGCTGATAACTCTCTTTCATCGAGCTGAGCTCCAAGATCATTGAACTGAAATTTTTGCTTCTTTAATCTGAGCTCCAAGTTCATCGAACTGGGTAAGTCCTTCGTCGAGCTGAACTTCAAAGTAGAGAAACCAGTTCGTCGACCTCAGCTTGACTTTCATTGAGCTCAACTCAGAGAAGGAACACTGGGTTCGTCGATATAAGATCGACGGTCATCGAACTTAGTTCAGCTTTCATCGAACGAATTTTCCTGCATACTTTTAACTCTTTTTTCTCTAAAGTCTTCTGTCTCTGAAGTATTATGAAGGTAGGTTCCAATAATCTAACATCATGTAACTGACCTTGACCCTGGAAACATCCTATGACCCTAAACTATACATATTGGATCATCTAATTAATCTTAATAATGATCCTAGCCCAAATCACAAGTAGGGTTCCAACACTATTCACCCCCCTCTAGGTGTAAAACTACTCTTGAAACAAAGACTTTCATAATGTGTTATCGATCTCCCCCCTTAAGAACTTGTTCTTAATGAGAAAGCTATATAATGTTTCATACCAAACCCTAGGGACTTGCTTTAACCTATACAATTCTTTTCTAAGAAAGTATACATGAGTGTTAGTGTTAGATGTATATAAATTAAGGGTTGCTCTATATATAACTCTTCCTTCAGATTACCATTTAAGAAGATAGACTTTACATCCATCTAGTAGACCTTGAACCACTTGAATATTGCATAGTCCAGGAACATTCTGATTACCTCTAGCCTTGCTACTAGAGCAAATGTTTGGTCAAAGCCTATCCCTTAGGCTTGCATGTAACCCTTAACTACCAATCTGACCTTGTTCTTCACTATGACTCCCTGTTCATCCATCTTATTCCTGAAAATCCATTTGGTGCCAATAATGATGTGTCCTTGTGGCCTTGACACCAACTTCCTGACCTTACATCTTTTGAACTTGTGTAGTTCTTCTTGCATTATACTGATCTATAATGGGTCCTTATTGGCATCTTCAAACTTCTTTGGCTCCACTTGAGATAGGAAGCTCAGAAAGAGAGCTTTATTGTGAAATCAACTTTTGGTGGTCAATCCTTGACTGGAAACTCTAATTATGAGAGTGCTGGGATGATCTTTATATGTCTGGTTACAGCAGGAAATCTATTAGCATCAGGCTGACCTGTTAGAATATCACTAGCTAAAAGTTCTTCTTTAGTAGCTTCCTGAATTCCATCCGCTGGATGAACTTCTTCACTCAGTACTATAATTTGAGATGTATTTTTGCTTAAGCTTGGCTTGTATTGAATAGACATATTGAATATTAAGCTAAGAACCTGCATTATTGATGAATATTTTCGCTAAGTCTAAACTTGATGCGGATTCGTTCTACAATTTATCATAACTATGTAGATGGGCATAAGCTAGATTGAATCATCTTTCAGGCAAGTGCACCTATCAATCATAGTATAAGAGAATTCTACATCTCGTATCGTATTCCACAGGGTCATTTCAACTATTCGTACTCACTCTCACTCTATTATCATACCTAAACTTAAGGTTGCGTTCTAACATAGATTAATCCTAACTATGACTATTTGGATAAAAATTGTATTGGAGAGTTATAAAAATAGTTTCAAGTCGAAAGTTAAGAGTATTCAATGAACATAATCAATTCGAGTAATCATGAAATAACAAGACTATCAAATTCATTGTATTGTAAGGGGTTAAACTAATTATCAAATTCTCTCTCGAGCAATTTAAAAATCTAAATTAAGTTAAGTAAATTTTCTCTCGAACAATTTACATTACTCAAATATTTATTGAATGAAATACCCTATCTAATACATGGATTCATGAAACTTTATTTCTAAAATACCATAATTCCATTCATTCGTATTCTAATTTTCCAAGAAACATATCTCTCGATCATGATTTTTGAATTACAAAGAGAAATAACACATAAATATGAAGATTTAACCATCATCCAAACAATCCAATTTCTCAATCTAGACATTTGGAATTCATGTGAAAATATATAATCATTCATAACAAGGATAATTCTCAATGGTTGCAAGCTCATATACGAATAAAATACAATGAAATTGATTAAAACAAAACGATACATGATTACTAAATTGTTCAAACACATTGTTCATGAAAATTAAAAGATAAATAAAGTTGGATTACCAAGAGAGATACAAGATTAAAAGAGATAAATTAAAGAATAAATGCATACAAATATCTCCTTCAAGCTTTCCTTCTCTTGGATGCTCCACTTTCGTTCTCCAGAAAATCTCCAAGCAAAATAATCCAAAAAGTGCAGAATAAAATTTTCTCCAGGTTTTTTATAGTCCAATAGCAAACATGGTCGAACACGGGTTCCGACACGGCCGTGTTGCAGGCCGTGTCGGCAGTTCCAGGGCAGTTCCACACGAAAAGACGTGTTAGATCATGGGCCGTGTTGGATCACACGGGTACTGACACGGCCGTGTTATGGAACACGGCCGTGTTGTTCTTCACGTTCTTCAGGCACGGGGGCTGGATCATTGGCCGTGTTGGATCACACGGGTACTGACACGGCCGTGTTATGGAACACGGCCGTGTTGTTCTTCATGTTCTTCAAACACGGGGGTTGGAAAATTACTTCAGCTGGGAAGGAACACGGGTAGGCACACGGCCGTGTTCCTACCCGTGTGTGAGCAAATCTTCTCCTGTGTTCAGTCCTGTTGGCCCCGTAAACTCCCCTGTTTGCTCCAAGACTTTTAGTTCCACTGGCTAGTTGTACCTGCATTAGAAAAATGACATAGTAAGGGAGAAGTTCAATACATTAAATAGTAACAACTTTAAACTATGCTCTACTATTCATGACAATACCAATTCTTAATTATTTAGAGCACTTACTTGAATAAAGAGGTAGAAAACAGCGGATATGATTACAATTATTACAATAAAAATCTACCATAATTGTAATCATCACACATCCCCAGACTTAAGTGTTTGCTTGTCCCTAAGCAAACTAATTCAAACAATTGGGTTACCAATACATAATTCTTCTTCCGCACACTGATTGTTTTGAATTCGAATAGAGATTTGATGCTGCAATTGTATAGGAAATAGTATAGTAGACTTTTCTAAATATAAATTTTTCTTAAAAATTTCTCCAATACATATCTTAACTACTTTTCACTCTTTCTTAGAATTATAATTATAGTTATCCATAACTATTGTAAGGAGAAACTAACAATCTTGATAACATATGCATTAGTCTTTCAAAAATTAAAAATTCCCCCTATTGATCATCATACACTTCCCTTTACACACCCTCTCCATAACACTCATGAAAATTAGTAAAGTTGGATCCTTAGGACTTGTATGGTGGTGTATTGTTTTGGCTTAGGATAGGTGATTATAGGTGGGGTAAGCAAAATAAACTAGATCACAATTGAGCCCTTTGTATGATAAGGACCTTAACATACATTGATATTTTAAGAGCACCCCCAGACTTTGCACGTATTATCATTCCCTTATATTTTCTTTTTTTTTTCTTAACCAAAGGTCCATAGTAGGGATCATTCCGAATGGGTGCAGGTGTACACTCACTCAGGCCACATATCACTATGTTATATGTTTTTGTTTTCTTTTAGGAACTTCATAGTAGGGATCATTCCGAATGGGTGCTGGTGTACACGCTCACTCAGGCCACAAATCACTATGATAGAAATACAACTCATAAAAACAACTTCATTTCATGATGATCTTAATGATAGGTGCTACTAGGTGAGAATTGGCCTTGGTGAATTTTAGAGGTGGAGTATTACAAAAATATAGGGATAAAGTCCAAATTGGGTGAGCAAAGGTATAATGTTTAAGGTTTTGGGTTTGAACGGCTCAATCTATCCAAAAGGGGGCCTAAGTCATTTCCACCTTTACTAATTAACATGTGCAAAAGGTTTGAGGATCGCTAGTAAGTTCTAGACACCAATAGAGAAAATTGTTTTTTATTGTTGATCTACTAATACGAAATTATCAAGATATTACACTCATCAACTCACTTTAGTATGGATAAATAATTTTTTTCTAAAATGGAGTGATTATTAGTTAATAATATAAAGGACAATCTTTTTAAACCAAATTATATGGAGAAAAGTAATCTAATGAATTTCTATACGTAGTTACTAATCAACAAATTTGAACACGAATTCGGTTTAATCAGCGTGCGAAAGTGAATTAGATAGTTATATTCCCAATGAGTGAAGTAATGAAAGCTTAAAGAGAAGTAATCAAGTTTTTCGAGGGGGTGTATAAGGAAATATAGAGGATTATGATAAAGAGCAAATAAGTAATTGTAATCATGTATTCCACTGTCAATACTCATTATAAAAATTTGCCGCATACCCCCAGACTTGAGTTGCAATGTCCTCATTGCAAACAAAAATTAAAACAAGGGGACATAAATTGTACTAGATAAAGAACTGATGAGCAGGAATATAGAACATCACAACACGAAACAGGAGCAAAATCTGAAAATAAAACATTTTTTTTTTCTTTTCATATATATGCCGATCATACAAATACAAAATGATACAAATACAAATACAAATATCGATCATACAAATCTAAATACCGATCAACAGTACTAAAGATAATGCCAAATATGCTAAGCCAGATATATCAGAAATACATCGGTGAGTCATCATGATCAGTCGGATCATCCTGAGGGTGAGATGGACGAGGAGCTGGTCGCGGTGGGCTGGTGATCCCCATGTGCTGCCGGATCTGAGAGATGGCGTCCTCAGTCCTCTGCTGCGTCTCCTCGATACGCTGAAGGCGCGGCGATAGCTGAAGGTCATAGAAACGCTGCAACTCCTGCGCAAATCGAGACTGTCGCTGAGGCTGGGCAGATGATGACTCCCCTGAGTACGCGTCGAACGGGCCGGCGGAATGAGAGGCTCATCGAGATCTGGATCGACCTCATCATCGTCGTCGTCGTGGATATGAAGGCCACGAGGCGCAATGGTATAAATAGTCCCGCCTCGGCCTTGACGAGCAGTAACGAGGCGGATGGCTCGAAGACTGGCCATGGTGATAGGCACAGTTTTCGCTACCACCGCCATCGGGGGAAGAGGTAAAAAGATGCCCATATTCTTGACTAGACGCGTGATGTAGGGGGCTACACAGATAGACCCGACTCGGGAATTCTCCGCCTGATGAAGAAAAAAATGAGCAAGCATATAGCCCAAATGGATAGGATAGTGGGCTGTCATGCTGTGCAGATAAAGAATGTCTTGTCGACTCACAACACCGGAGCTTTCGCCCCGGCCGCTCAGAGTATGGCTAAGAAGGTGATGAATATAGTGCACGGCGGGGGAGACTAATTTGGAGGCTTTAGACCTCTTTGCTTCGTAGGCGCCGGTGTCAAAAGATAAACGTCGCCAAACGCTACCTGTCTGCTCGCGACTGGGGAGTTCAAATTTCAAGTCATAGTAGGCGGCACTAAGGAGGAACGCTTCGTCATATACTCCTAAATATCGTGTAAACTGGTGGAGAGACAGTGTGTAGAAGGTGCCCCCCACTCGAAAAGAAATATTCCCCTCTGTAGGTCTTCCATCATCGGCCACACAGGATCGAAGGTTGACATAGAAAGTGGATAAAAATTCGAGGGTCAGCTCTCTAAATCCTATCTCTTCTATGGCAAAGAACCCTTGCCACCCCACTACAGAAATCAACTCCCTCACAGTATCCGCTAGATCTATAGATTCGAGGACATCCCAGTCTATGAATCGTATGTCCTGATACTTCTTTGCCTGTAGCCGATTATAGCGGTTTGTGTGGATGGGATCTGTGAAAGCTAGTGGCGGAGCGACGTCGCGTCTCTCGGTCGATAATGCTTGAAGCTCCGGGCGGCGCCGGCGACCACCTTGGCTACGAGAGGAGGCCATGATCTGAAAATAAGTAAATAAAAACAAATCTAAAATGAATTTCAGAAGGAGAATAGGGATAGAAATGATCAAGAGGACATAACCCAAGAGTTTTACCACGTATGTTGAGTGCGAAGAAATGAGGCGATTCCGCGAAATTTGGAGAAGGAGATGGCTTTCCCGGCTAGAATAGATGCAGGAATGGGAAGAGGAGGAAGTGGAAGTGATGAAGAGAATGGAGAATTCGGGCCCCTATAAAAAGAAGTCGAACACGGGTACACACACGGCCGTGTGTGTACCCGTGTTGAGGAATCTTTCTGCGCGGGAAACACGGCCTTCAAGCGACGTGTGGTCAATTCGCGGGAAACTGCCCGTGTCGGTGGGACACGGTCAACAACACGGCCGTGTCCCCTGGCCGTGTGGTCAACCCTGGAGGACACGGTCAAGAACACGGGTTGGTGGAAACCCGTGTACTTCTCTGACTCGAAAAAATTTAATTCATCGTTTTGACACGGCTATGTACACGGCTGGGTGGGCAGCCGTGTATATTACACACGGCTAGGTACACGGGTTGGTGGAAAGCCGTGTACTTCTCTGACTTGAAACAATTAATTTCGCCGTATCGACACGGGTGTTCACATGGCTGGGTGGGCAGCCGTGTGTGCCTGACACGGCCATGCACACGGGCGTGTGCATGGCCGTGTACTCTTCTTCTTTGGTGATTTCTCCTGATTACGTAATTTATTTATTTTTAGTTCAAGTTTCATTAAAATTTTTATTCTCCTATATAGACAAAATACTATACTATATTATTCTATATATTCTCTTAGTCTAGGTGAAGGCATGATTCTAGTCGAATATGTTCTTGGGGAAGTGCACTGTTATAAAGCTTTAATCGGTGCCCATTGACTTTAAAATCTCCCTTTTCAGGGTGAGTTAGTTCAACTGTGCCATAGGGAAAAACTTCTTTAACTTGGAACGGTCCGGACCACTTAGACCTAAGCTTCCCGGGAAATAGACGCAGTCTAGAATTAAAAAGGAGCACTTGATCACCCTTGTTGAATGTTTTAGTTTTACGAAGGTGACGGTCATGAAATAATTTGGTTTTCTCCTTATAAATTCTGGAGTTCTCATAAGCCATAGTTCTCCATTCATCTAGTTCATTAAGTTGAAGTTTGCGTTTTTCCCCTATAGAATTTGTATCAAAATTTAGAGAGCGTATTGCCCAATATGACTTGTGCTCTAATTCTATAGGTAAATGACAAGATTTACCATAGACTAATCTAAAGGGAGTGGTACCTATAGGTGTTTTAAATGCGGTCCTATAAGCCCATAAACAATCGTTTAGTTTCCTAGACCATTGTTTTCTATTCCCCTCTATAGATTTTTCTAGGATGCGCTTAAGTTCTCTATTGGATACTTCAACTTGGCCACTAGTTTGGGGATGATATGGTGTAGCTATCCTATGTGTGACTCCATATTTCTGCAATACCTTATCTAACTGTAGATTACAGAAGTGAGAACCCCTATCGCTAATAAGTGTTCGTGGTGTTCCAAATCGCGCAAATAGAGATTTTAGGAATTGGATTACTACTCTACTATCATTAGTAGGTAAAGCTTGCGCCTCAACCCACTTTGATACGTAATCTACAGCAACTAAGATATACTTATTCCCGAATGAAACTGGAAATGGACCCATAAAGTCTATCCCCCACACATCAAATACTTCACATTCAAGGATAAAATTTTGTGGCATTTCATGTAATTTAGAAATATTACCTGATTTTTGACAAGAATCACATGAAAGCACATACCTTTGGGCATCCCTGAATAGAAGGGGCCAATAAAAACCCGAATCAAGAACCTTTTTCGCAGAGCGATTTGCTCCATAGTGACCACCAGTAGGACCTGAATGACACTGCTCCAAAATTCTCCACCCTTCCTCGGCGGATACACACCTTCGGATCACGGAATCTGCACATACCCGAAAAAGAAAAGGGTCCTCCCAAAAGTAATATTTCAAGTCGGAGAAAAATTTCTTTTTCTGCTGATATGAAAAATCCTTTGGGAGGACCTTAGCCACAAGATAGTTTGCATAATCTGCAAACCATGGATAATCATTATTAATTTTCGAAGATAAGGCAAATAACGATTCCTCAGGGAATGTATCTGAAATCTCAGACTCATCTAACGTTGCACGTAACGGATTTTCTAAACGTGAAAGATGGTCTGCCGCTAAGTTTTCTGCTCCTCGTTTATCCCTAATTTCTAAATCAAATTCTTGCAATAGAAGTACCCAACGGATTAAACGAGGCTTAGCTTCCGCCTTGGCTAGCAAATATTTAAGTGCAGAGTGGTCCGTGTAAACTACCACCTTGGACAATGTTAAATAGGATCTAAATTTATCAAACGCAAAGACTACTGCTAGAAGTTCTTTTTCAGTTGTAGTATAATTCTCTTGTGCATTATTAAGTGTTTTACTAGCATAAAATATAGGATGAAAATGTTTGTTTCGGCGTTGTCCTAAAACAGCTCCTACCGCAAAACTGCTAGCGTCACACATGATTTCAAATGGCTGAGTAAAATCAGGCGCTATCATAATAGGAGAATTAACTAATCTCTCTTTTAAGAACTCAAAAGCATGTAGACACGCTTGATCAAAGATAAACGGTGTATCCTTTTCTAATAGTCTCGTAAGTGGTTTAGCAATTTTTGAAAAGTCTTTAATAAACCGGCGGTAAAATCCGGCGTGGCCTAAAAAACTTCTCACTGCCTTAACGGATGTGGGTGGTGGTAACTTTTCTATCGTTTCTATCTTCGCTCTATCTACTTGAATTCCCTGATTTGAGATTTTATGACCTAATACTAACCCTTCTTGTACCATAAAATGACACTTCTCCCAGCTAAGTACTAAGTTCGTCTCCTCACACCTCCTTAGAACCTTCTCTAAATTATTCAAACATAAGTCAAATGCATCCCCAAAGACGGAGAAGTCATCCATAAACACTTCCATGATATCTTCAACATACTCGTTAAAGATAGCTAACATGCATCTTTGGAAGGTAGCGGGGGCATTACAAAGACCAAAAGGCATACGCCTATAGGCAAAGGTACCGAATGGGCATGTGAACGTGGTTTTCTCTTGGTCTTCTGGGGCTATTGGGATTTGGAAATACCCAGAAAGTCCATCTAGAAAACAATAATATGAATGTCCTGACAAGCGTTCTAATATTTGGTCAATAAAGGGTAAAGGGAAATGGTCTTTCCTAGTGGCATCGTTTAACTTCCTATAGTCTATACAGACACGCCAACCTGTTACTGTTCGCGTTGGAATTAATTCATTTTTATCGTTTGCTACCACAGTTAAACCACCCTTCTTAGGAACCACTTGGACAGGACTAACCCATGGACTATCGGAAATAGGGTATATCATACCAGCGTCTAATAATTTAACAATTTCAGCCTTAACTACCTCTTTCATATTAGGATTAAGCCTACGTTGCGGTTGAATAGAAGATTTATAGTTTTCTTCCAAAAGGATTTTATGAGTGCAAAAACTAGGATTAATACCTTTTATATCAGAGATTTGCCATGCTATTGCACCTTTACATTTCTTTAACACAGTTATTAATTTAGCTTTTTCAATTTCAGAAAGATTAGAAGAAATAATAACTGGGTAAGAAGAGTTAGCTCCTAAGAATGCATACTCAAGATGATCCGGTAAATTTTTTAATTCAACTACAGGTGGATCCTTAGTATTATTCTTATGAACTTCATTATCTCCTTTTGTAAGTAAGTTATATTCAGTATTTCCATTCATCGAAACAGAGTTATCTAGAAAAAATAAATGATCAAAAATCTCTTTACTAGTTTCATCTTCTAAAACAATTAGTAATGCAAATTTCTAAAGGATCTTTATAATGAAAATTAGAATCAATAGAAGATAATAAGTTGTCAACACCATGAGAAAAATAGCAATAATCATCACTATCTAAAGATTGTTTCATAGTATTGCCAATTTGAAAAGTGACTTCATCCTCCCCTACTCTCAAAACTAATTTACCATCAAAAACATCAATAAGAGCTCTAGAAGTGGCTAGAAATGGCGACCAAGTATAAGTGGTACTTCGATATTTTCGTCCATATCTAAAATAACAAAATCGGCAGGAAATATAAATTTGTCTACCTTAACCAATACATCCTCCACTATACCTCTTGGGTACTTAACCGACCGATCTGCTAATTGAATACTCATCCTAGTCGGGCTAAGTTCTCCAAGGCCTAGTTTCAAATATAATGTATAAGGCATCAAATTTATACTAGCTCCTAAATCCGCTAAAGCCTTATTAACTTGCAAATCACCGATTAAACATGGTATTGAAAAAGAACCGGGATCCTTAAGCTTTTGTGGTAATTTATTTTGTAAAATAGCAGAGCATTCTTCACTAAGTGTGACCAATGATAATTCTTCTATTTTCTTTTTATTAGAAATTAAATCCTTCAAAAAATTTAGCATACTTAGGCATTTGAATAATATCAGAAAAAGGTAAATTAACATGTAATTGTTTAATCATAGAAATAAATTTACCGTATTGCGCATCCATGCGCTCCTTGTTCATCTTTGCTGGATATGGTACGGCTGGTTGATATTCCATCGGTGTCACGTTCGGTGCTTCTCCACTAGACTCCTCTTGAGGTGCATCCGGTGCAAGCCTTGGGTCTTGTAACTCCTTGCCGCTCCTCAACTGAATTGCTCTTGCATGTTCCTTTGGGTTTGTCTCAGTATTTCCTGGAAGTGTTCCTGGTTGTCTCTCTGATACCATCCTTGCCAACTGCCCAATCTGATTCTCCAAATTTCGAATAGAACCTTCTTGATTACGGAAGGCAACATCGGTAGTTTGCATGAACTTTGCAAGGACATCTTCCAATGTTGGCTTCCTTGGCTCCAATTGTTGTTGTTGTTGTCCAAACATGGGTGGTTTACCTTGGTTGCCTTGCCCTCCCCAAGAGAAATTGGGGTGGTTCCTCCATCCTTGATTGTATGTAAAACTATATGGGTTGTTTCCTGGATTAAAAGGTGGTCTAGGATTATTACCCATGTAGTCTACATGTTCTTGCACTTGAGGTTCACCACTAGGGATTCCAACAAGGGAGGGGTCCCATTGTTGAGGAACCATTGGGGTGGTGCTAAAGAAAGGTTGTCCATCTTTTGATGGAGCTTCTCCACTTGTATTGCTAAGGCTGTAACGGCATCCACTTCATACATTCCGGCGGGCTTGGTAGACTTCGGCCGCACGGTAGTCCATTGGTAGCTATTCATTGCCATTTCTTCTATCAACTGCTGGGCTGCGTCAGGTGTCTTATTGTTCAAGGTGCCTCCACTAGCCGCATCAATCATCTGTCTGGTGGCTGGATTTAGACCATTGTAGAAAGTCTGAATCTGAAGCCAAGAAGGTAAGGCATGATGGGGACATCTCCTTAATAATTCTTTGAATCGTTCCCAAGTATCGTACAATGATTCAGCCTCCACTTGAACATACGTAGAAATGTCGTTCCTTAACTTTGCGGTCTTTGCCGGTGGAAAATACTTCATCAAAAACTTCTCAACCATCATGTCCCAAGTAGTAATGGATCCTTTAGGTAACGAATTGAGCCACTGCTTTGCCTTATGCCTCAATGAGAATGGGAACAATCTCAATCGAATGGCATCGTTGGAGACACCATTAATCTTGAAAGTATCACATATCTCTAGGAATCCGGCTAAGTGTGTATTGGGATCTTCGTCTTGTAAGCCATCATATTGAACATATTGTTGGACCATTTGTATCACGCTCGGTTTCAGTTCGAAATTATTAGTTGGAATAGGAGGTCGAACAATGCTTGACCCAGTTCCTTGGAGATTGGGTCTAGCAAAGTCAGACATGGTTTGCTCATTTTGGTTGGCCATGGTATCTAGATTTTCAGGATGGTGTTCTCCTTGATTCACTGTTTCTTCTTCTCTCAGATCGTCTACAATTTCTGTGGTGTTAACACCCGCGTCTCTGTGATTGGTGTTGTGAATAATTCGTTCCGGTTCAGAATGAAATGGTTCTAACCCAGAATTTCTTGCCCTGGTCATAGACTAACAGACTACAAAACAGAGATTAAATAATATAATTTTACTTTAAACTAATCTACAAAGATTTATTGGTAAACAATAATGGTAGATTAATAAAGTTAAAGCTTTCAAAATATTGAAAGGTCCCCGGCAACGGCGCCAAAAACTTGATGAATATTTTCGCTAAGTCTAAACTTGATGCGGATTCGTTCTACAATTTATCATAACTATGTAGATGGGCATAAGCTAGATTGAATCATCTTTCAGGCAAGTGCACCTATCAATCATAGTATAAGAGAATTCTACATCTCGTATCGTATTCCACAGGGTCATTTCAACTATTCGTACTCACTCTCACTCTATTATCATACCTAAACTTAAGGTTGCGTTCTAACATAGATTAATCCTAACTATGACTATTTGGATAAAAATTGTATTGGAGAGTTATAAAAATAGTTTCAAGTCGAAAGTTAAGAGTATTCAATGAACATAATCAATTCGAGTAATCATGAAATAACAAGACTATCAAATTCATTGTATTGTAAGGGGTTAAACTAATTATCAAATTCTCTCTCGAGCAATTTAAAAATCTAAATTAAGTTAAGTAAATTTTCTCTCGAACAATTTACATTACTCAAATATTTATTGAATGAAATACCCTATCTAATACATGGATTCATGAAACTTTATTTCTAAAATACCATAATTCCATTCATTCGTATTCTAATTTTCCAAGAAACATATCTCTCGATCATGATTTTTGAATTACAAAGAGAAATAACACATAAATATGAAGATTTAACCATCATCCAAACAATCCAATTTCTCAATCTAGACATTTGGAATTCATGTGAAAATATATAATCATTCATAACAAGGATAATTCTCAATGGTTGCAAGCCCATATACGAATAAAATACAATGAAATTGATTAAAACAAAACGATACATGATTACTAAATTGTTCAAACACATTGTTCATGAAAATTAAAAGATAAATAAAGTTGGATTACCAAGAGAGATACAAGATTAAAAGAGATAAATTAAAGAATAAATGCATACAAATATCTCCTTCAAGCTTTCCTTCTCTTGGATGCTCCACTTTCGTTCTCCAGAAAATCTCCAAGCAAAATAATCCAAAAAGTGCAGAATAAAATTTTCTCCAAGTTTTTATAGTCCAATAGCAAACATGGTCGAACACGGGTTCCGACACGGCCGTGTTGCAGGCCGTGTCGGCAGTTCCAGGGCAGTTCCACACGAAAAGACGTGTTAGATCATGGGCCGTGTTGGATCACACGGGTACTGACACGGCCGTGTTATGGAACACGGCCGTGTTGTTCTTCACGTTCTTCAGGCACGGGGGCTGGATCATTGGCCGTGTTGGATCACACGGGTACTGACACGGCCGTGTTATGGAACACGGCCGTGTTGTTCTTCATGTTCTTCAAACACGGGGGTTGGAAAATTACTTCAGCTGGAAGGAACACGGGTAGGCACACGGCCGTGTTCCTACCCGTGTGTGAGCAAATCTTCTCCTGTGTTCAGTCCTGTTGGCCCGTAAACTCCCTGTTTGCTCCAAGACTTTTAGTTCCACTGGCTAGTTGTACCTGCATTAGAAAAATGACATAGTAAGGGAGAAGTTCAATACATTAAATAGTAACAACTTTAAACTATGCTCTACTATTCATGACAATACCAATTCTTAATTATTTAGAGCACTTACTTGAATAAAGAGGTAGAAAACAGCGGATATGATTACAATTATTACAATAAAAATCTACCATAATTGTAATCATCAATTATTAGTAACACTAGTTATACACTTATATAGCAAATTAGATTCATCAAAAATAATGTGCATAGATTCTTCTACAACTTGAGTTTTCTTCTTGAATACTCTAAATGCTCTACTATGGGAGCTATATCCAACAAGGGTCCCCACACAACATTTCTCTACAAACTTAGTTAACTGAGTTTTCTATTGTTTAACATATAGCATTTGCAACCAAAGATTCTAAAGTAAGAAATGGTTGTCCTTCAATAGTTCATAGGGAGTTTTATCATAGACTTTGTTAATAGAAGCCCTATTCAAAACATGGCATGTAGTATTGATTGCCTCAACCCAGAAATATTCTAGTAGTGAGAAATCACTAAGCACGGTTCTGCTAGCCTCAATCAAAGTCCTATTCTTTCTCTCAGCCACCCCATTTTGTTATGGAGTTTTTGGAGAAGATAATTCTTGGGTGATACCGAGGTCTTAACCGAACCTTTTCATGGCTCTAGACTGAAGTTTTGTACCATGGTCACTTCTTTGTTTGACCACAGAATATTCCATCTCATTCTAAATTACCTTGCCAAAGGTAATGAAGACACTCAATGTATCTGACTTTTTCCTAAGGAAGAATACTTATGTATACCTAGAGTGATCATCAACAATCACAAAGGAGTACAACTTCCCTCCTAAACTCTGAATATCCATAGGATCAAGCAAGTTCATATACAACATATAAATACATCTTATAGAGTCTTTGTAGTCAATGCTCTTAAAGGTGGCCTTAATTTCCTTGTCCATTTGGCATGCATGATAGGAACCTTCTTTTAACACATTTTAATTTAAGACAATCTCTAACTAAGTTATCTGAAAATAATTTGTTAATTATCTTGTAAATAATATGAGCAAGTCCCTTATGCCATTGAACACAATGCGACTCTCTCTCATTAGCTACTAGACAAACATTAGTACAAAAATTACAAATGAAATCTAAACAATAAACATTTACACTCCTTATACTTGAGATAATAGTCTCTAAGTCAATTGACCTTTTAATCAGACACATATTATTATGAAATTCAATGATATAATCTAAGTTATATAGTTGACTTATGCTTACAAGGTTGTGTTACAACCCTTCAACATAAGCTACTCTTGTGATAAATATTATGTCATTGGAAATTATACCACTTTTGGTGACTCCTCTATCTGAGTCTCCAAAGATTACCTTTGGTCTATTATTCACATGAGTATAGTCCATTAGAAGACTCCTTGTTCCTGTCATGTGTATTGAGCACCCACTGTCCAAGTATCATATTTGCTTTAGATTGGTACTTGAACTATCCTGCAATAGACAATGTGTTTTACCTTGAGCCCAATTGAATTTGGTTCCTAGGTTCTTGTTAGCATTAAAAGAAACACTTCTTCCTATTACTGCCTTAGCATGAAAGCTTCTCTTTTTACTAGGAATATTGGGGTTGTGCCAAAAAGTAATGGCAAAGTGTCACACTTTACCATAATACCAACACTCATGGATGTTGTACCTTCTCTTCTAAATATTCTTTGAAGTATATGGAACATCTAAATGTTTATGTTCAGCAGAGAAGACAACAACATTCTTCTTATTCCTCTCAGCTACAATCTGACTGAATGCTCGACGGTAAACACTCATAATCGACAATATTGGCTTGACAGTAACATGTGTCAGCTTGGTAGTTGACATGGTATTGATGACATCTGATATGGCCTTGTTAAAGTTGATTATTATTTTTCCACTGGCCAGCTTCTTTGCTGGAAGTGATTGGGAAGGTTCTACATCCTTACTGTTAAGTGTAGGGGTTGGAGTACCAAACACAAATAGATTATAATGAGCCATTTGAATTTCCTCACAGAGAGATTTCAAAGCACTCATCCCCATACTCTTTCTCACTCTATAGTTAAGTGCATTTTTTCCCTTACTATAGGAGCTTCCATTCTTCCAGTTACCATATATGTTATCATGGTCATACCTATTAGAAGGAAGTAAGACCTTTTGAAAGGTGGTCTTAGGCTTAACAAGATCCTTGACCTTGTCTCTATTTCAAACGGTTGATGTCCTTTTATTGAAGCCCAATACCTTCATATTGTTTTGTGAGGAGGAGTCAATGATAGCAACACTGACTGTGACTTAGAGAATTAGGCCAATAACTTTCTCTCCTTGAGGAGATCATTCTTAAGCTTCTTAAAAAGTTTTAATTTTGAATTCTTATTTCAGTGTGCTTGTCAATGATCCTTTTGAGCTCAATTGAGTTAGAATCCATTTGATGGAACACCTCCAACTTTTTCTCTAGCTTAGCCTTAAGGGGTCTAAGAACCTTAAGCTCTTCAGCTTGCTTCTTAGCAAGCTTCTTGCTTTTACCCAAGGTCTAAAGGAGGGTATCATACTTGCTAATCAATTGATTGACCTCAAACTCAGAATATGAACAATCCTCATCACCCAATGGGGAGGATGCTTCAGTTTTTGGGCCTATCTTATACTCTAAATCAGAAGAGGAAATGGAAAGAATTAATACCTCATCAGGATTAGATTCATCCTGATTGTCTCCATCAGTCATGGCTATTAAGCCACAACATCCATCTTCTTCTTCATCTTCCTCATTGTCACTGTATGAATTTGATAAAGTAGTTATAATCCCTATCCTGGCAGCTAAATAGTCATCATCTTCAGCAGCAACATAAAGCTCAATGTAGGTTTCTTCTTTATCTTCAGATTCAGAAGAGTTTGAGTCACTTTGACTCCAGCTCTTCTCCTTAGCAAGGAAAGTCTTTTCAAAAAAATTTCTCTTGTGGTGATACTTCCCATCACCATCATTCTTCTTCTCCTTTCACTTTATTGGGCAGTCAACAATGACATGCGCAGGCTTATTGCAGCAATAACAAATAATGTTGGTAGAAATGTATTTAATAGATTTAGGAGCATACATGTCCCCTTTAGAATTTCTCTGATCAGATCTATTGTAGTCCTTTTTGTAGTTTGAAGAGGAGGAAGGTTCGCTCTTCCATTTCTTCCTCTTCAATATCTTTTTGAACTGCCTAAAGAAGGTAACAAGCTCCTCATCAGATATGTCAGTTTCTGATGTGCTAGGTTCAGAATAATCTAACTCAGCAGCTTTCCTGGGAGGAGAAGAGATCTCTTAAGCTCCATCAAAGTCAATACTCCAAGCTCAGTTGAAGATGAAGAGCCTCAAGTTGAAGAATGTGCACTAGAAGAAGCAGAACCTCCCAATGATATTGTAAGGAATCTAGTGATCAGACATTCAAGATATCACCCCGTTGATCTAATCATTGGAGATCCTAGTGAAGGAGTTAGAATAAGAAGAGGTACATCTAACTAAGCTTTTCATTTAAGTTTTCTTTCTCAGATTGAGCCAAAGAAGTTCGAAGAAGCAAATAAGAATACTTCATGGGTAGTTTCTATACAAGAAGAGCTCAATCAATTTGAAAGGTATAAGGTGTAGGAGCTGGTACCAAGGCCTAAAGGTCAAAATGTAATAGGGAAAATGGGATAAAGAAGAAAGTCGGGCTTGTAGCTCAAGATTACTAAAAAAGAAGAAGGGATCGACTTAGATCAGGCTTTTGCTCCGGTGTCTAGACTCGAAGTGATCAGATTATTCCTAGCATATGCTGCTCAAAAAGGTTTCAAAGTCTATCAAATGGATGTGAATTCAGCCTTCCTTAATGGTAATTTAAAGGAACAAGTATACGTGGAACAACCCCCAAGTTTTGTCGATTCATCTCTACCTTATGTTTATTTTCTACATAAAGAATTATATGGTTTAAAACAAGCTCCTCGAGCTTGGTATTATACGCTATCTAGCTTTCTTCTTGAAAACAAGTTCATAAGAGGAAAAATAGATAAAATATTATTTTTTAGGGAAGTAAAAGGCAAGATCTTGCTAGTACAAATATATGTCGATGATATCAATTTGGATCTACAGATGACAACCTTTGCAAAGAAATTTCTAAATTGATGCAAGGGAAGTAGTGTGCAAACCTTTTTCAATCTATAACTTTCTACCCACCCACAATATAAACCTTGAAGGGATTTTTATTTGAATATCATCGTGGTTTTACTAGACATGTTAAACAGGGTAGAGGAAGACCCCAAAAAACTTGAAATGAAACTATAAGGAAAGTCATGTTATACTTAGGCATTAATGAGATTATGATTAAAGAAAGGGCACAATGGAAAAAATGATCCATATAGCTAACCACACTATGGTGGGATAAAGGTCTGAGTATATTGATGCAATGGAAGTTTGAAATGAGTAGTATGGGTGAGCTGAAGTATTTCTTAGGATTTCAGGTGAAGCTATCTGAAGATGAAATTTTCATCACTCAGACGAAGTTCACCAATAAGTTACTTAAGAAATTAAGAATGGAGAATGCAACCTCTATGAGAACACTAATGGGTTCAACTATGTCTCTAGAGAAGGATGAGAAAGGGAAACCTTTTGATGATACTAAGTATAGAAGCATAATTGGATCTTTGCTCTATCTTACTACTAGTAGACCATATATAATGTTTTTAACATATGTATGCACTAGATTTCAGGTGAACTCTAAGGAATCTCACTATGCCACTACAAAGAGGATTATGAGATACCTTAAAGGCACACCTAATCGTAGCTTATGGTACCTAAGAAGTAATGACTATGAGCTAATTGGTTTTTCAGATGCTGATTTTGTAGGAAGCATGGATGATAGGAAAAGCACTTCCGGGACGTGTCAATTCCTTGGAAGAAGGCTTATTTCATGGAGTAGCAAGAAGCAGAAATTGTGTGGCAATTTTGACTGCGGAGTCAGTGTATATTTATATAGGCAGTTGTTGCGCACAACTTTTGTGGATAAGAAATCGTCTTGAAGACTACAACATGAAATTGAAGGAGATTCATGTGTTTTGTGATTCATCAAACGCAATTACAGTAGCCAACAATTCAGTTTCTCACAGCTGGACAAAACATATCGAGGTACGCTATCACTTCATCCTGGAGCATATGGAGAATCAGGATATCAACCTTTGCTATGTGTCAATGGACAAGCAGGTTGCAGATATTTTCATGAAGCCATTAAATGAAGCCATTAAATGAAGCCAAGTTTACATACTTCAAAACTGAACTTGGAATGCTCAATAAGGACACTTAAGGTGGTAAAAGAATCAAAAGAAATCTGCCCAAGTGAAGGTTCAATTCATCAATTCGTCACACAAGCTCTCATGAAATTAATCGAGAAATCACAAGTACATTCGACGAGTACTCATGAATACTCGACGATTTGACGAGAGATCTCCTACTCTTTCGACGAATTAGACATGTAATCACATAAGTATTCGACAAATTCGACGTGTACTCCCATAAGCATTTGAAGAATTAGACTTTGTTTAGACATTCTTTATCATTGGATCCGAAGAATTATAGTTATCAACACCTCAGGTACGTGCCTTTCATTTTTAATCAAAATAAAATATATATATGTATGGTTCAAGGGCATTCGAGACTTCACATGACCTATCTCCCTTTCATTGAGACTCTCTCAACTGTTCAGTTCTTCATCGACCTGCAAATAGCCCCATCTGTTCGTCTCAATTTCATCAGGAAGTCCTTTTGTTTCTCCTCGAATCAGTTTGCAAATGGCTCGTAAAGGCATTGGCAATATTCAAGTGGGAGGAGAACTTGTACAGCCTAGATTCTCAATGGCTTCTGACGAATTTCGAAATGTCATCCTTATGTTAGAAACTGCCGGATTGACATTTGTTCTGGAGAAAGATTGTAGAGTCCTTGATAGAGAGGTACTGCAATTATTCAAGAATGCAGAACTCAAATGTGAAGGTACTTTAATCAAGAGCAGTGTACAAAATTTTGAAGTAAGGATGAAGCCAAGCTTCTTGAACAAGTTTCTGAGAATGCCTGAGGTTGAAGAAGAAGATGAAATTTATGATGCTGATTTTGAAAAAGCACTCTCTTTTTGTGGCCTGGAAAAGAAGAATACAACCATCAGATGGAAGGAAATGAATGATGAAGGTAAGCTCCTCACTGACATCATCGAGAAAGTGTTCTTATGCAAGACAGGGTCACGTGACTATGTCTTAGGAGAAATGTTCAAATTGCCGACTGTTATGATCTGCAGGAAGAGAATGAACCGAGGAGTAGTTCTTTTTGATAGAATTAAGACTTGCTTCTCAACCCCAGGTTTTGAAAGAATCATCTCTCTCTACCTCAACCAGCTGGACAAGAATCAGTTTGATATATCCACTAGTATTCAAATTCATCACCTGAAAAAGATAGGTGCATCAATCTTTGCATGATGGGAAAAGATAATTACTAGGCAGGGGGTAGAGAGAGATAGGTGAAGGCTCTAGAGTGCAGGACAAACCTCACACTGAAGCCATAGAGAGGGATGTGTCATCACCCCCATGAAGCAACTGAG
The DNA here is from genome assembly GCA_039513925.1 of Platanthera zijinensis. NCBI lineage: Eukaryota > Viridiplantae > Streptophyta > Magnoliopsida > Asparagales > Orchidaceae > Platanthera > Platanthera zijinensis. The sequence continues at coordinate 73,408,332 of CM077082.1, forward strand.
ATTACTGATGCAGATGTTGAGGGGGAGAGTCCACATATAGATACTGAGACATCTATTATTCTATCAATGTAAGTTAAAATTCCACACATCGAGACATCTGATTTTTAGAGAGAGTCAGAGGTTCAACCTAAAGCACCAGATGTTTTGGGATTGACACATGATGGAATGTCTAATCTGATAGGATTGCATACAGAGTCTGAGGAGGAGTCATCAGCTAAAGACTCACTCCAAGAAGACCTCCATGCTGAGATAATTTTCTATTGAGGAAGAAGACTTGGTAGTACTCTATGAGGAAGTCAAAGAGGTTGTGGTAATGTCTTCTTCACAAGAACTAGTCTTCTTTCAAGGATCACTCGGGGGGAGCAAATTCTAGCAGTGTAAATATTAATGCTGACAATGTTACTTCTTCCATGGCTCAGGGTGAGAGTGCCCCTCCTACTAAAAGTTTTCTGCTAAAGTCAGTTGAAGAAATGTTGGTCAAGTAAAAAAGAACATTTTGATTTCTCATTACAGGAAGTCTTTAGCAGTGTGCTAGAGGTTGAAAAAGATCTGACTTATGACTAGGCTCAGGTAAACCACAATATGGACAAGTTGCAAACGTCTCTGACTGAATGGTTAACTCAAGGTGGTAAGGTCATCGACCATTCAATAAAGAGCATTGGTCAAGTATACAATGAATAAGTTCATTTATCTCAATCTCATGATGTTATGATATACTCACATGATGCGAGTATGCATCACATTGATAGGAAGATGGGAACTGATAAGGAAGAGATCATCAAAACCCTAATTTCAGAAGTCAGAAAGGGGGGGGGGGGGGTAGATTACAGAGTAGGATGAGTGAGCTAACTCGGGATGTGCACAACAAAATGCACAGTGCCAATGTTTACACATATCAGAATATTAAGTGGCTACATGAAGAGTTGAAAGGTAAAGTTCCAGTTCAAGCCCCACCTTTTGAGGTTGAAGAACCTGCTGAAGGCAGAGAGTTACATATTGAGGGTGCAGAATACTTTGATCAGCATCCTGATAGTGGAGTGTATGTACCTCCTGATGAATACGCTCAGTTATAGTCTGATACTATTTAGGAAGAGGTGAAGATTCTTGAAGATTCTTCTAGACCTCCTTAAAAGAAAAAAAGATATGGGGAAGGTCCATCAGCTAAAAGATCGGAACCTACTAGAGAGAACAAGGAATATGTTGAAGTGTGGAGTCCCATTTCCAAAGGAATTATTTTGGACACTTTCAGCATTGTTTACCTGACAAATGAAGAGCTAAGGACATATTACAACAAAGAGGAATGGGATAAACATGACGTATAAAATGTGAAGAGGAGGTTACATTTCATAAAGCATGGAAGAGAAAATCCTGATGCTCCTCCTCCACCACCAAAGTACTATCTCAAGCCCTATACTTACTTTGAAAGGCAGCATGAGAATACCAAGGGCAAGCATCATTCTTGAGATTATTATATTCTTGAATTTGATGAATGTCTTAGAATGCCCATCATAACTTTTATATAAATATTAATATTTTGTTTATCTCAGGATACTTTAAATTCATTTAGCTTTTCTGTGAATTTTATTTCCTTACTTTATTATTTGTGTAATTCAATTTAGTATATAGAGTTCTGACTTTTTCAAATAGGGGAAGATTATTTGGTATTGTATCCACAATAGCCCTAAGTTGAAGAAGTATCCCTTGAACTAGGTTGAATTTAGGGTGTATTTTATTTTAGTTTCAGTTATGTGTGATGCAGGTTATTATTGCTAAGTACAAACCATTGTCAGGTTACAATGGGTCTTCAAGCACAATTCTGTGCAATATAATCCTTCAATGTATATAACATCGTGTTGACTCATGTGTAATCTCTCTAATGGAGTGAACTTCATCTAGCGTCACAAAGGAAATGGACATTCAGAAGTTGCAAATTCTGTCTAAGTTAAATTCGTTGAGTGATCACGTGAGGTCTCGTTAAATTTGTCGAGTACTCATGTAACCACTCGTAGATTTCGTCGAGTGATCTCATGAGTACTTAAGAGATCACTGAGAACTGCTGACCAGAATAGCTAAGTACAATTTGACGCGTATTCAAGGGAATTCGTTCGAGTACTTACATGATACTTGTGGAATTCGTTTAGTCCTCTCGATAAGTCAAGTGAGCTCCAGATAAAGTTGGTGTTAGCTGAATCTAAATATAATTTGTCGAGATGAAAAGTAAATTCGTCGAGTACTCTCGAGAGCTTTCAGATAATTTGTCAAAATATCTCGTGTAGTCTCAACTTTACACGCAAGTTCTTCCAAGTCATTTCACTAGTCCATCAAGTAGTTTGGAGAGTACACGTGATATCTCGATGAATTGGACATAAGTGAATTTTTATTGAGTATCGTTCTCATTTTCACAATGGCGACAAAGTATAGGACATAATAGCGACAAATAATCCATATAGCCGACCCACTATAGTGGGATAAGAGCTTGAATATTATTATTGTTGTTGATTGTTCTCATTTTCACGGCTTTCCAAATTTAGGGTTTCCGCCATGTACAGTGCATGTGGATGGTAGACCTTAGTTCAAAATCAAGCCATTAGTGAGGAATCGTCTATAAATAGTCTTGGATTATTTCAGAAGACCTAGAATCGCAATTCAAATTAAAAATCCAATCGTGCTCTTATTGCCAAAAACGATTGGGATTTTAGATCAAGTTTTACAAAAAACTTTGTCGCCGACTACTCCCCCGATCTATGATTCCTCTTGGAAAGAAAGGACTCGATCAATCTCAAGATTTTAGAATTACATTCATTCAGAGATCAATCGTTTCTCAAATCTGATTCATGCAGTAAAGTCAGATTCTTCTTCTTTTTAAGAATTCAGTCAAAACTTTCAAGCAACGAAGAACAACATTTTCAAATATGAGAAAAGAGTATTCTTTTCAAATAAGATTTTTCTTATTGCTTTGCAGGAAGTTTGTTCTTCCGAGTTTCTTTTGTAGATCCTTGTTGAAGGATCGAGTGTATGAGAAGTTGTTCTCTGAGTTTATAGGAGTGCGAGAATCCGAGTTATAAGATTATTATTAATCTGAGTTTTGGTGAAGTAGCCGAGTCTAGCCCAAAGTGCTAGATTAGAGAGGCGGGACTGTGGACGTACCTAGTTTGGGAAACCACTATAAATCCTTGTGTCTGTGTTGTGCTTATTTCTTATTTTGTGAACTTTATTTTTACTCTATTTTTATTCCGCTAAAAGCTGTAGGATTCACCTATTCACCCCCCCCCCACCCCCCACCTCTAGGTGATTTAGGTTGACAACTTGATACTTTCAGTGACCATGAGTCTAACAATACATTATCCATGCACTTTAGTAGAACCTGTCACACCAAAACTCAAACCATCCATCAAATACAAGATATTTATTATCATCTTGAGGACTTCTTCAAATTAGGAATCTTAGAGACAATATTCTCAACATTGCTAATAAACGATCAACTCTCAGCAGGCAAAGGATAAAAAAGGAAGTTCCATTATTAGGCGGCCTACTACTTAATGCATGAGGGAGATATGTATCAGAAGACTCTCTCAGGTGCCTTGGCTAGGTGCGTGTCGGAGCTCACGAGGTACCTCGGGTTCTTGAAGAGATTCATTTGGGAGAATGCGGGAGTCACTTAGGAACTCGCACTCTGGAGCAAAGGATCCTGCATTACGACTATTTTTGGCTGACGATCAGGAAGGATGCTGAGGTCTTCTCCAAAAAGTGTTAAAAATATCAGCTCTTTGCTCCTCTCAAGTTGCAGCAAAACTAACACTCTATTTGATCATGACCCCTTAGTCATTTGCCATCTAAGGAATGGACTTAGTTGGCCTTTTCCCTCAAGCCTGTGGGAATCGGATGTTCATTCTTATAATGATCGAGTACTTCTAAAAATAGATTGAGGCCAAATCAATTGCCAAGACCACATCCCAGATCGTGAAGAACATTATTTGGGGGGAGATCGCCTGCAGGTTAAGGACTCCCCTTGCCATCGTCATGGATAACGGACCACTGTTCACAAACTTGGACCTCATAGACTTCTGTCAACAATTGGGGATGGATCTTTGATTCGCCTCAGTACATCATCCACGGAGAAATGGGTAGGTGGATGCCTCTAACAAACTCATTGTTAATCTACTAAAGAAAAAAGTCGTTAATCTGGAAGGGAACTAGGCCGATCAGCTCCCTTCGGTCTTATAAGAAATGAGGACCACTCCCAACTCAACCACTGGGGAGGCACCTTTAAAGTTATTTCATGGGTCTGAGGCTCTCATCCCAGTTGAGGTTGAGGTTAGAATCCCTAGGGTAGTTGTGATAGAAGGAGGGGAAGAATAATGGCGCCTCAAGAATGAGGAAGCCCAAATACTTTATCTCGACTACATTGAAGAGTTCTGGGACCTCGCATCAACTAGGAAGGAAGAAGTCAAGAGAAGAATGGAAGGTCACTTTAATAAGAACGTCCGCATAAAGTAATTCCAAGCAGGAGACCTAGTCTTGAATAAGATAGATGTCGCAGGAAGAGCTGTTGCAGTCAGAAAGCTCAACCCAAACTAGGAAGGTCCTTTCATCGTTAGAGAGGCACTCAAAACAGAAGGGTACCAATTATAGGATCATGAAGGAGAACTTTTTGACAATACCTGAGCGGTGAGCTGAAGTGGTTCCACCCAAAAAAGGGATGAGTTGTGTGATGAGTCATAATCCTTTCTCCTTATATATATATATATATATATATATATATATATATATATATAATATATATATTATATATATATATACTTGTGAAGATCTTCTCATTAATGAAATTATGGATAATGCATGCAAGCTTCTGCCACCATTCTCATGGTCCACCCAAAAAATGCATGGATCAGGTGATAATATAGTGTATCGTATAATGTAATGAGTTATCTTAAGTCCAAGCCTCTACATTGATGGTTGAGATCTGCTCCCCCTTGCATGTTAGTCTTTGACCCCCGATTTCACTTCTCACTCGGCGGTGTGGGTTATGGGAGTAGGGTTTGGGATCAACACACCAACTCGATTATGAGGAGAGATTCCTCCATCATTAAGGGTGTTGTAGAGGCCACAAGAGAGCCTTGGGATAAGAACAGGATCCGAAGCTTCCTTTTTTTAATACTTGTTGATGGTTTGTCGTCATATAGGAAGCAATCCCTCTCAATTAGAATGAACCGAGCCAGGATAAAGTCATTCGGTGTATGCATCCTGATGGACCTCCCGAGTGTCAATCCTTGTGAATGTTTTCTCTTTCTCCTCAACCAAGGAGAGGATGGAGGCCTTAAACATGCGTGTCATGTTAGACTTATCAAGGGACACTTCCGTCCGTCAATTAAAATAAGGTAGGGGCAGCCCACCTATTTTATATCACCTACAAGGGGTGATAGGATGGTGTATTGGGTAATATAATGAGTATTCCTAAGTCCAAGCCCTATATTGATTGTTGAGATCAACTCCCCCCTTACACGGTGGTCGTCGACCCCCCCCCCCAATCGTACTTCTCATCGTACTATAGGAGTTGGGCCAAAATTCATCCGTAGGGGAGGAAAAACCCCTCTCAGCAAGCATAAGTCGTTACTTTCCTAAAGGAAAAAATCTTTACCTCAAAAAAATCTAACGACCTTTTTATTTCTCTTTTAACTCTCAAGAAACAAGACAAACAATGTCTGCGCCCACGAAAGACCACGAGAAATGGAGTTGTTGTAGTTGGGGTCCTTGCATGAGCTCCTCTTCTGCATACCGACTGCTAGCCCCCTCGAGTAAGTAAAAAAGCCTTCAAGAGGAAGAACCTTCGAGGGTTGCGTCTCGGCACAGGCTCCCCACCTCATCTTCAGCTAGCCGACCCAAGGGGGTGTGAGCATCAGAAGGTGAGTATATGTGATGCTAGATTGGGCGAGGCAACGAGTCCTTCACAGCTGGCCAAGGTTAGTGCTTGCCTATATCAGCACAATAAGTATTCAAGGAGTCTCACAAAATATCAAAGTTTGGAGAGTATGCTAGCTCGTTTTGTGCCTAAGATCCCAGCGAGAACTCATCGCAACCCGCACCTAAGTTTCTAGCAAGTATCACTCCAAGCGAGCATCCAGATAAAAAACATCGATGAACAGGTGAACACTAAAAGAAAAATAATAACTTTTCATTACTCTGAGCAATATCACAACAAGTTTGCACAGAACGGTGAGATTTCCCGTATATTACAAAACATTTGTACACAAAAAGAGGAAGGCCGGACAATGACAACTCTTTAGAGTGTAGCTTCATCTTCACTAACATCCTCATCCTTGGCATCTGAATCTTCGCCATCTTCCAATCTCGGAGATTGTGCGGGAATCAAAGATTCTGGTTCCTCGTCAAGGAGGCCCGGGATGATCTCACCAATGTTCGGTTCTCGGAGCTTGACTTTAGTTCATCCTTGTATTGCAGCGTGGAGAGGAGTCCATTGCCTACCACCCTAAAAACCTTGCAATTCATTCTAGGGAGTTCCTCCGGGATGATCTAGATCCTCTTCCCAATAACAGAGGTATTCTCCTCGAGCGGTTGACTTCTCGCTGATTCCTGCATCTTTAGCTCAACAACCCAGACCTGGAACGCCTCCAACACTGTCTTGCTCTCGGCAAGCCGCTGCTCTGGCTTCGAGATCCACTGAGCAGCCACCAACTCAGCCTCCTACAAAAAAGAAAAATCTCACTATCAATTGGAAATCTGACATGCACACAGAGCGCATAACGACAAGTTCTTTGTCTGACCAAGATCACCTCGAAGGTCTTGCATTCCGCAACTTTGGCCTCAGATTCCCGAAGTGACTTCTCAAGCTCCTCAATCCTTTCTCAGGAATCGCCCTGCATATGTAGGGGCATGTCGATCTGGTCGTCCTGCACGTCAAACTGGCCATTTGATGCCTTGAGGTTCCTTGCCAGTTGATGAGTGAGCTTGAGGGAACGCAGTAAAGATCTCAAGGCTTGATTGGCAAGGAAGGTTGTGTTATACTCAGGAAGCACCGCGATATCTTCACAACCGTACAACACAGAGGAAATGTTATAGGCCTCGCCTTCATCGTCCTATTCCATGGGCCAAGTGTAACGTCACGATTCACGCTAGGCCCCTCGTGTGCGTTTTTAAGTCAGGAGAGCTGACTTGGGCTCAGGGAGTGCTGGCAGCTAGGCTAACACTTGTGTAAGGGAGGTAAAGTTGGTCCAAAGTATGATATGGGTAGTAACACAGGCGTGTCCATACTCGTGTGGTACTCTGGTGCAAGAGCTGGAAATTCGTGAGATTCCAGAGAAGGAAACGGGTAGTGACACGGGCGTATCCCTACCCATGTGTATGTGGACACGGGTAGAGGCATGGGCGTGTCCCTACTCGTATGTGTAACTAACATCGTCGATCGTGTTTCCCGAGAAGGACACGAGTAGAGACACGGGCGTGTTCCTAACCGTGTATATGTGTCCAAGTGTTTCCCGAGCAGGACATGTGTAGAGAAACGGGCGTGTCCCTACCCATGTGTTGTCTCCAGGAAGCAGACCATGTCTCCCGAGTAGGACACGGGTAGAGACACGCCTGTGTCTCTACCCGTGTGTGTATTTCCAAGCGACAACCGAACCGTCGACACCGCTTTACCTGAACAGGATACGGGTAGGGACACGGGCGTGTCCCTACCCGTGTAGTTTCCAAATAAAAGTGGGGAAGAAACCCTAGCCATTTTTATTCCTCCTTCCAAGCCATTTCTATAGGAAAAACTCCTGGAGAAGAAGAAGGTGTTGGTGCCAACCTTTATCCTGTGAAGAACCAATGCCACCGAGGAGAAGAAGATGCCGCCACGAAGGGTGACAAGATCCTCGGTCGCAAATGGTGGAAATGATGAAAATGAGGTGAGCTTCCTCCCCTCTCCCTTGGTGCTAGATCTCTAGTTATTCTAGGAGAGATATCAACTCAAGAGAGTCTTGATTTGTGAGAAGAAGTTTGCTAGGAAGAGGCCTTGCTAGGACTTGTGTCCTAGAGATTAGACATCTTCAACCTCTCCCTCCTTCTATGTGATGATGGGGGATAGTTTCATGAAGAGAAGTGGCCTTATGAGGGTGAATAAGGGAGGAGGAATTTCTAGATGTGATTTGGGAAGATCGACTAGAGGAGGAAGACGAACCGATACCGTTCATTCCGTCTTAAGATGCGTGCAGAAATCTGTATTCTGCTCGCAGCGATCTTCGTGGCCATTTTTAGATATGATATGGCCAGATCTTGGCTTTCAAATAAACACGAAAGTCGTAGGCCTTGTAAATACCTTTCCAACGATTGGTTACACGTCTTCAGGCAAGGTCTGTAGCTACAGGAAAGTCTGATCGAACTTGACGGCTGACGGGCTAACGTGCAGAAAACTGTATTCTGCACGCAGCAGACTTTGAAGCCGATTTCAAGCATGATACGGCCAGATCAGGGCTTTTGACTAAACACGAAAGTTGTATCCCTTGGAAATACCTTTCCAACGAGAGGTTAAATGTTTTCACCGGATTCCTACAGCATCAGGAATCCCCGTTTGAAGTTTTTGTACTTAACTCATTTCCTGCTTGTTTTGTCTCGGGTTATGTAAATCCAATTTAGGATTTGATAGAGAGATTGTAAATAAATAGTGTGAAGGATTGAGGTGAATTGTGGATAGATCCTTTGTAAACAAACGGCCTAGTGAAACGTGCTTGAACGAAATGATTTGGTGGAAATTAGTGAACGAATGGGTGATGAGTTTGGATGGTAAGAATGAATCAACTATGTGATCCGATAGGGATGCACTTCATATTAACAATGTGTTGGATACCATTGGAAATGAATTGTAGGATGCTAATTTATGGCCATGTGAATCGATGTTTAACGGAATGTGTTTGGTAGTCCAATGCTTAGAGTGTTGTCCCCCTACGGGTAGCATTATGAAAGGATGTAAGTGCGGGGGCATAGGTATGGTAATAATGAGAAGATATGTAAATGGATGGTTGGGCTTGGACCTCGGTGTTCATTCTCGAGTCTCCTTCTGTGCCACGATGATGTGATGTTGCATGCGGTGTGAGTCAACACGCGGTGTCGTAATCCCAGGTTAGGATAATGTGGCAGGTCTACGGGATCGCCAGTCGTCACACCGATGGGAGTTGACAGTTAGACCTTGGGCGGTTGGGCTTGGTCCTCGGTGCTTACTCTCGGGGCTCCTTCCGTGCCAAGTGGACGGTTGGGCTTGGTACTCGTGCTTTTACTGAGGCTCCTTCTAGGTCACAACATTGGCCAGTTCGGGGCTTAGTTCTAGGTGCACATCTACCCGAGACTCCCGCTGAGCCATAATACGCATGTGAGCTCCGCTATTGTGTTCTTAGAGTTGAGGCGTACGAAGGCCTAGGCTTGGTAGTGTGGATGCTCGCCTAGTAGTGGAGAAGCCCGCTCCACTATCACTGTCTGGCCACGATGGTTGACGCCTGAGAGGTTAGCTACCTGCTCGAAAAGTTGGAACTACAAGTCTGTGTCGACATAGCAATTGCATGTGAGTGAGCATGGGTGAGTCATTGCATTGCATTCATATCATTACATACATTACATTCACAAGATCCTCATCGTATAAGTTTGTATGGGCACTCTTATACGATGAGTTACTTTACTGTTAAGCTGACCCTTAACTTATAAGTTTGTATGAGCATTCTTATAAGTTAAGTTACTTTCCTGTTGTAGATTTATATGCCTGATAGATTGGTGTAACTTGGTAGAATTTTTGGATTAGAATGTTGTTAGTATTGATATACTCTCGTTATACTGTTATTCATGATACTATATAGATTCACCACCTCCTTGTACTTATGTGCTACTTATTTATATTGTACCCTTATTCCTTTCTCCGCCCGGTGCCGAGGAGTCTCCGGGGAAGTGGATGTGATAGCCACTTAGTCTTTATGACTAACGGTTGCTACATCTTCCTTTTTAGGAGGAAACCCAGCATCCAGAGCAGTAGTAGATTTTGCAACAGGACAGCCAGCCAGGACGACAGGGCCTGAAGGGACGGTGTCGTCGCTACCGTTAGTGATAGATGTGAGTTGAGAGATTTTTGATGTAGTCCTTTTGGGAAAGTTTTATGTAACACCCCAGTTTGCAGACCTGGAGTCGCTAGAAGCTAACGCCGGCGGTAGGGGTGCCATGGGCGATGGGTGGCCGTTTTCGACTGTTGTTTAAAGCGCACGATCACTGGATGTAGTGTGCACGTCCACTGGCCGTGCATCGCTGCTCGTGTGCACTTTATCCGGTTAGCCAAGTTTTTGTTGGGTAAACGCACGATATTTGGTCAGAGTGCGCACGACCACTAGTCGTGCGCCGCTGCTCGTGCGCGTTTATCCCTTTCTTTCTGGAGTTCTGCTAGAGGTAATCGCACGACCATGGGATCTATTACGCATGACCACTGGTCGTGCGCCACTGATCGTGCGGTCGGGATGGTTCCATCAATTTTGCTTCGTGGCCGTCCGATGCTTCTCCAAATTAGATCCAAAGGCTAGGATCTTCTGCCCAAATGATCTTATTAGGGCTGAGAGGGTTTTTCCTCTCATTATTCTCATCTTTAGGGTTTGAGAGAGGGGTTGGAGAGGAAGAGAAGGGAAGAAGAAGGAGAGAGCTTCTTCCGCCATTGACGGAGCTTCGGAGCTCCGATCGTCGTTCCGAGACCAGATTCGTAGAGAGTGAGTGGAGGCGCTCGTGTCAAGCCATTCAAAACAAAGCTTCCATGGCTAGGAAGAGGGGTCGTAAGGTAACGACACTTCTCCTCTTGGTTTTAGGATGCACGTTTAACATCTTCTCTTATTCTCATTTCTTTTGGGCTCCAGATCTCTCAAATGAGAGGGGTTTGGGCTGCAATGGTTCAAGATGAACCTCCGGGTCGATTGTGTCCGTTCCCGACATGATTTTGCATTAGAGATCCGCTCCGTTAGTGGATTAGGCATTGTGGGTGAAGCTAAAGTCGTGACCGTTAGTCCGACTCGGTGATGTTGCATAGTGAGCTTTGAGGATTTGATAGAAATCCATTACGGCTAGATGCCGTTATGATTTATGCATTTTTCCCTTTTTCTTGAGTGAGTACTCGTAGCCAGAACCTGGCAAGGTTAGCTCCGCTTCGGCGGTAGATGGTTTCCTTGGTGCGCGGGAACGTTGCGGTACGAATGATGGATTAGGGTGGGGAATTATGGTTGTGCTGTGCTAAGGCGTGGCTACGTCTTCATGGCCGGCTGGCTATCCCGTGACGTGCATGTCACTTGGGGAAAGTGTCCCGGCGAGACTAGTCCCCTTCTGTGAGACTGACGAGAATGCCGAGCGTAGGGCAAGCTCGGGCAATAAAGCCATGAGCGGGTGGGGTCCAGCAAGGGTTCTTAGAATCGGTGTGTGTGTGATACAGAATCCTGACGTGAGAAGTCAGAATTTGCAGGCAAGCCCGGGGTTTAAGACCCATGTGCGGGTGGGGCTTTGCAAGATTTCTGTGTAATGGCGCTTGGGCCATTAGGGACAATGTAGTTCCCTTTTGTTTGTGGCTTATGCCAATTAGGAAACGGAAGTACCCAGTGCTTGATGATGTGTTATATGCATACGAGATAGGGTGCCTTGGGCGAAGCCCGGGTTTGCATACATTTTTAATAATAGGCCCCTTTCACTCTGTTCTAAACATAGAAAACGTGTTTGTTGTATGAGACATCCAAACCTGTTTTATAGCTTTATATATATTTTTTCATATGGTATACGAAGTGCTGACTTGCAGGTTGGAGGGGTACCCGGGGTCCATTAGGGGCGGACAGGAGGAGATGTGTTTGTTACACAGTAGAGGTCAGCCTTTGCTGACCCACATTACTTAAAATCTTTACAGGGCAAGGATCGCAAGCAGGAGCTAGTACGCCATGCGAAAAGCCCTAAGCCTCATGAAGTATTGCTGTACTTTTAGCTTGTTTCCTTTTTCTTGTCTTGTATGATCCATATTTTGGACATTGTCTGGCTTGCACGTCGAGGTAGCTTAGGAGTGCTTGTGCGCGTTCATGTTTGACCTTGTGGTCTTTATTTGATGGACTCTTTTGTGTAAGGCCCTAAGGCCATTTGATACTCCTGATAGTGGTGGATAACTTCTAGTGGTTTTACTTTGTTTTCGCTGTGTTTAGTTCTGAGTTTTGAGTTTGGGTAGTAATATCATCTTATAATGCTGAAGCTGTGGCGTCTGTATGTTATGGGGCCCCGGCCGGACCCATATCATACGGTCCTTACAGGAAAGGGGAGGTGGTACAATTTGGTATCAGAGGGAGGTTAGCGTTCCAAGGAAAGGATTCGTGGTCGAACGTCAAAATCGAGTCACGTATAAGAAGTTATCCACATAGGAGTATCGCGGGACCATGAGTGTCCTTGTGTTTGAGACTTGCGATCAGAGACATATTTGTGTTTTTCTTTGCTTGTGTTAAGAGTGCAAGCAACGAGGCGGGAACGTCGAGGCCAGGAGAAGAGCTCTCGGCGTGTAGCGCTACTGCGCAAGGTCCGTTTGGCATGGGGGTAACTCCGGCCAATTTTGCCGCATGCTTGCATAAGCGATGGTGGTGGCCTAAGCTGCAGCGACAGCACAAGTAGCAGCCCCGTTGCTCAGGTAGTAACTCCTGTTACCCCGGATACGGCGACGGACGTGCCAGGCGAGGAAGCCAGGCGGGCAGAGCCGCTAGCCGAAAGGGTGATTGTCGGGCATGGTGACGGCAAATGAAGTATTTCCTGAGCTTCCACCCTCCAACCTTTAAGGGATTCGGCACACCAACAGATGCAGAGGATTGGTGGGCTCGGATTAAGGAGCTTTTGAGAGCGGCAGAGACGCCAGATGAGAAGAAAGCGGAGTTTGCAGCCTTCATGTTGGAAGGAGACGCCAAGTTGTGGTGGGTGAGCCACAGTGGCCGGCAGTTTTGTATGTACCCCATCCATTGATGAGTTTGGAAATGCTTTCCTGAAGAATTACATTCCCATGTCGACAAGGTTAGCCCTCTAGAGATAGTTTCTGCACTTGGTGCAGCGAGACAAGACCGTGGACGAGTATGTTCAAGAATTCACTCGTTTGGGTCGTTATGCGGGAACGACCATGGCGGATGATGAGGAGAAAGACAATCTCTTCTACCACGGATTGAGGGAGAATCTGAGACAGCCCCTCATATCTATAAAACACATGGGTTTCAACAAATTGGTTAAGGCGGCCAGGATTTTGGAAAGTGATATGGAGCAAACCAACGCCGCAAGGGTTTCACACCCAAGCAAGGGGAAGGGAAGCCTTCTCAGTCCCACGGGAAGTCGGAAGGGAGCAGATGGAAAAAGAAGCCTCACCCATACAAGTCTGGTTATAAAATTAACTGGACGTCCGGAGGGTCTTGCTCTAAGGGACCTCTGACGTGCTATAATTGTGGCAAGGCAGGGCACATAGCAAGATTTTGTACTCAAGGGGGCACTGAGCAAGAACCAAGACAGGAGCAGACTGTGCGCTCTAGCCCAGTGCCGCAGAGAAAGGGAAGATGGCGGAGTCGAGCGCTTCTCGGTTTCAACCGGTGCAGCCAAGGGCCAATAACCTTGGGAAACAGGAAGCGATCTGTCAACCCGATGTGGTGACAGGTATGAGAGTTTAACTTCCACCTTGGGTTTTCATGAATTCAAGCCATTTATGTTTGTTGCATGTGTTTAGGCTTTGTGATAGTTTCTGGGTACCCCGCTAGGGTACTATTTGATACAGGAGCGTCGCACTCCCTTGCAGAAAGCTTTATCCGTAGGATTGGAGTTGAGTCTTTCTCAACGGACGCAGAATTGAAAGTGTGCATGCCCAAGGTCATCTATTACTACCAGGGCTAAAGGACGTATATGTTAAATTCTAGATGGAGTCAACTTCATGTTGATGACGGCAGTCTTACCGTTGGCCGAGTTTGACGTAATATTGGAGATGGACTGGCTAGCAGAGCACCGTGCCAGTATCGACTGCCTGTCCAAGGTGGTAACCTTGAGGGGCGAAGGGCAAGCAGAAGTTAAGTTTGAGGGTCTTCGCGGAGTAGCCTATTCCCTAGTTTCGGCCATGCAGTTAGCACGGGCGATTAACCAAGGAGGTGTAGCCCTAGTAGCACTGTTGGAGGTTAGCCTTTCCAGGTTATCTCTTAGAGAAGTACCCGTAGTGGCAGAGTTCGATGACGTGTTTCCTGAGGAGCTTTCGGGAACACCTCCTCGGCGGGAGATTGATTTCTCTATCGAGCTAGTGCCAGAGGCTAGGCCAGTGTAACGTCCTCCCTTTAGGATGGCACCAAAGGAGTTGGCCGAGCTTAAAGTTCAGTTGTAGGAGCTTTTGGAGCAGGGGTATATCAGACCCAGTTCTTCACCGTGGAGCGCGCTGGTGTTATTCGTGAAAAAGAAAGACAGTAGTATGCGGTTGTACATAGACTACTGAGAGTTGAACAAACTTACTATTAAGAATAAGTATCTGATTCCTTGGATAGATGATTTATTCGCCCAGTTGGTGGGGTCGGTGGTGTATTCCAAGTTAGACTTGAAGTAAGGATACTATCAGTTACGAATTCGAGACGAAGACATACCCAAGACCACATTTGGCACGAGGTATGGTCACTTTGAATTTTCAGTGATGTCGTTCGGGCTGACGAACGCACCATCCATATTCATGGACTTGATGAACCGAGTTTTTCGCAAATACTTGGACTCGTTTGTAGTCGTCTTTATTGATGACATCCTTGTTTATTCCAAGTCGGAAGAAGAGCACGAGACTCACTTGAGATTAGTGTTGCAAGTGTTGAGAGAGAACCAGCTTTATGTGAAGTTCTCCAAGTGTGAATTCTGGTTAGATAAAGTGGCGTTTTTGGGCCATGTGATTAATGGAGATGGGGTGGGTAGTAGATCCAACGAAAGTGGAAGCCATCAGAGATTGGATTGGGTAGTATTGAGGATCATGGCAGAAGCCTGGAGCTTTCTTGGACTAGCCGGGTACTATCGAAGGTTTGTGGAAAACTTTTCGCAGATAACTCTACCCCTCACCTCACTAACTCGTAAGGATCAGAAGTTCGGGTGGACACAAGAGTGTAGTCAAGTGTTTGATACCCTAAAGGAAAGGCTGATGACAGCTCCAATCCTAAGGGTGCCAAAGGGGACTGGAGGATTTCAAATTTTCAGCGACGTGTCCGGATGTGGTTTAGGGTGCGTATTAGTGCAACATGGCAGTATGATCGCCTTTTGGTCTAGGCAGTTGAAGCCTCACGAGAGAAACTATCCCGTCCATGATTTAGAATTGGCGGCGGTAATTTTTGCACTGAAATTGTGGCGGCACTACGTTTATGGTGTGAAGGTGGAGATCTACAAGGATCACAAAAGTCTGAAGTATCTCCTAGATCAGAAAGACTTAAATATGCGGCAGCACAGGTGGGTTGAGTTCCTTGGGGACTACGATGTGGTGATTCAGTACATGCCAGGCAAAGCCAATATGGTGGTTGATGCCTTGAGTAGAAAATAATCTAGGCAAGGGAATTGGATCGAAGCTCATGATGAGCGGTTAAGGCGGGACTGGGATTCCCTCGGTATAGAGTGTGTGGCCAGAGGAGAGTCTAATATGGCTCGGTTGAACTGGATTGAAATGCAGAATGATTTGTGTGATCGTATTCGGGAAGCGACCCGTTTGGATGCGGAGTTCCAACCATACGTGGAGGAAGATCTAAAGGTCCAGGGCAGCGCTTGGGAGATGATTGATGGGATTCTGAGGAAGGGCGGGAGGATTTGTGTACCACAGTTCGGCAATCTCCGTGAGGAGTTGATGTTTGAGGCCCACTCCACAAAGTACTCCATTCACCCGGGCAGTACAAAGATGTACTCGGATATGAAGAAATCCTATTGGTGGCCTGGTCTGAAGGGAGACGTAGCGTTATATGTGAGTCGGTGCCAAACTTGTGCCTTGGTGAAGGCCGAGTGTCAGAAGCCGGGCGGATTTTTGAAGCCTCTTCCTATCCCAGAGTGGAAATTCGATGACATCTCAATGGATTTTGTGCATGGGTTACCTAGATCGCAGTAGGGTAACAATGCAATTTGGGTGATCGTGGATCGCCTGACCAAAGTGGCACACTTCATCCCAAATCGGAAGGAGGACAGCGTGGAGAAGCTGGTGAAATTGTACGTTCGCAACATTGTGCGACTGCATGGGATTCCGAAGAGCATAGTTAGTGACCGCGAGTGACGTTTCACGTCTAAGGATTGGAGGTTAGTGCATAAAAGCCTGGGCACGAAGCTCAAGTTCAGTACGGCCTTCCATCCTCAAACTGATGGGCAGACCGAGAGAACGAACCGTACTATGGAGGATATGCTGAGGATGTGTACTCTTGACTTCGACAAGAAATGGGAGGATCATCTCTTCATGGTAGAGTTTGCATATAACAATAGTTACCAAGCAAGTATAAAGATGGCGCCATACGAAGCTTTGTATGGGAGGCAGTGTCGAACACCAATGTCTTGGACAGAGGAAGGAGACACCAAGCTCTTGGGGAAAGAAGTTGTAGCTAACGCTTGTGAGGTTGTGCAAACCATTCAAGAGCGCATGAAGGTGGCTCAAGATCGGCAAGAGAAATATTTTAATGCTCGCCACAGGAATGTGGAGTTCGCGGTAAGCGACTGGGTTTATCTAAAGATCAAGTCGTTCAAAGGCGTTTCGCGGATTCGCCGACTTAAGAAGTTGAATCCAAGGTTTTTGGGACCCTTCGAGGTTATAAAACGGGTGGGAGAAGCAGTGTATCGGTTGGCGTTGTCTAGTGAGCTTAGTGGATTGCATGATGTCTTCCATGTCTCCGTATTGAGGAAGGCCTTAGTGGAGGCTAGTGTGGTGATCGAATCTGCATCAGTGCCGATAGAATAGGACTTGAGAACGTGAGTTCGTCCAGTTGGTATAGAAGACTCGGAAATTCGGCAGTTGCGGAACAAAGAAGTCAAGCTCGTGAAGGTGCGTTGGGATAACTGTAGTTGTGACGAGTTCTCTTGGGAGCGTGAGCAAGCAATGCGCGAGGATCCCGGGTTATTTGTGTAAGGCTGGTTTAAAACATTAGCTAATGTGTGGAAACAATGTTTTATTCGTTGCAATTATTGTTATTATTTCTTTCTTGTTGTCTCCCTTGATGAGGATTAATTTCGGGGACAAAATTCTTGTAAGGGGGGAGGAGTTGTAACACCCCAGTTTGCAGACCTGGAGTCGCTAGAAGCTAACGCCTGGCGGTAGGGGTGTCATGGGCGATGGGTAGCCATTTTCGGCTGTTGTTTAAAGCGCACGATCACTGGATCTAATGCGCACGACCACTGGCCGTGCGCCGCTGCTCGTGCGCACTTTATCCCAGTTAGCCAAGTTCTGGTTGGGTAAACGCATGATCTTTGGTCAGAGTACGCACGACCACTGGTCGTGCGCCGCTGCTTGTGCACGTTTATCCCTTTCTTTCTGGAGTTCTGCCAGAGGTAATCGCACGACCATGGGATCTATTGCGCACAACCACTGGTCGTGCGCCACTGATCGTGCGGTCGGGACAGTTCCATCAATTTTGCTTCGTGGCCGCCCAATGCTTCTCCAAATTAGATCCAAAGGCTAGGATCTTCCACCCAAACGATCTTATTAGGGCTGAGAGGGTTTTTCCTCTCATTATTCTAATCTTTAGGGTTTAAGAGAGGGGTTGGAGAGGAAGAGAAGGGAAGAGGAAGGAGAGAGCTTCTTCCGCCATTGACAGAGCTCCGATCGCCGTTCTGAGAAGATCCGTGGTGGAGCGGGCGTGGAGGCGCTCGTGTCAAGCCATTCAAAGCAAAGATTCCATGGTTAGGAAGAGGGGTCGTAAGGTAACGACACTTCTCCTCTTGGTTTTAGGATGCACGTTTAGCATCTTCTCTTATTCTCAATTCTTTTGGGCTTCAGATCTCTCAAATGAGAGGGTTTTGGGCTGCCATGGTTCAAGATGAATCTCTGGGTCGATTGTGTCCGTCCCCAGCATGATGTTGCATTAGAGATCCGCTCCGTTAGTGGATTAGGCATTGTGGGTGAAGTTGAAGTCGTGATCGTTAGTCCGACTCGATGATGTTGCATAGCTAGCTTTGAGGATTCGGTAGAAATCCATTACGGCTAGATGTCGTTATGATTTATGCGTTTTTCCCCTTTTTCTTGAGTGATTACTCGTAGCCGGAACCGGGCAAGGTTAGCTCCGCTTTGGCAGTAGATGGTTTCCTTGGTGCGCGGGAACGTTGTGGTACGAATGATGGATTAGGGTGGGGAATTATGGTTGTGTTGTGCTAAGGTGTGGCTACGTCTCCGTGGTCGGCTGCTATCCCGTGACGTGCATATCACTTGGGGAAAGTGTCCCGGCTAGACTAGTCCCCTACAGTGAGACTGACGAGAACGTCGAGCGTAGGTCAAGCCCGGGCAATGAAGCCATGAGCAGGTGGGGTCCAGCAAGGGTTCTTAGAATCGGTTGTGTGTGATACAGAATCCTGATGTGAGAAGTCAGAATTTGTAAGCAAGCCCGGGTTTAAGACCCATGTGCGGGTGGGGCCTTTGCAAGATTTCCGTGTAACGGCGCTTGGGCTGTTAGGGACAATGTAGTTCCCTTTTGTTTGCGATTTATGCCAATGGGGAAACGGAAGTACCCAGTGCTTGATGATGTGTTAGATGCATACGAGATAGGGTGCCTTGGGCGAAGCCCGGGTTTGCATACATGTTGCATAATAGGCCCCTTTCACTCTGTTCTAAACATAGAAAACGTATTTGTTGTATGAGACATCCAAACCTGTTTTATAGCTTTATATATATATTTGCATTTGGTGTACGAAGTGCTGACTTGCAGGTTGGAGGGGTACCCTGGGGTCCGTTAGGGGCGGTCGGGAGGAGATGTGTTGGTTACACAGTAGAGGTCAGTCTTTGCTGACCCACGTTACTAAAAATCTTTACAGGGCAAGGATCGCAAGAAGGAGCTAGTGCGTCGGGCGAAAAGCCCTAAGCCTCATGAAGTGTTGCTGTACATTTAGCTTGTTTCCTTTTTCTTGTCTTATATGATCCATGTTTTGGACATTGTCCGGCTTGCACACCGAGGTAGCTTAGGAGTGCTTTTGCACGTTCATGTTTGACCTTGTGGTCTTTATTTGATGAACTCTTTTGTGTAAGGCCCTAAGGCCATTTGATACTCCTGATAGTGGTGGATAACTTCCAGTGGTTTTGTTTTGTTTTCACTGTGTTTAGTTCTGAGTTTTGAGTTTGGGTAGTAATATCATCTTATAATGCTGAAGCTGTAGCATCTGTATGTTGTGGGGCCCCGTCTGGACCCATATCATACAATCCTTACAGGGGAGGTGTTACATTTTATTCGCACTCTGACATTTTAGAAGCTTGTCGTAGCTTCTTTACTTTTGTACTTTTAGACTATTTACTTTGTGTGGATTGACTTCTGATTTTTATTTTGGTTGGGTTGACATTGGTTGATATTGGTAATAGCCGGCAGAATAGGCGTATTGTAGTATAGGTTAGCCTGAGTGCTAGTGCTACTGCAAGGCGGCTATTCTGGGCATAAGACTCCCTTCGTGCCGTGTTTTGTGTTCCGGTAGGGGGATCTTACACCAAGGGGAAGTTTGGTACTTATAAAGACCTCGTGAGTCCACCCCTCAGTGCTGAAGCTGAAGTTTGGGTGCGAGATGGGCTCCCCGAATTCGCTATCCTCGGCTACTTCCTTGTTCTTAGAGGTGAACTCCTTTCTCCCGGGCCTCTTCTGTGATGGTTTGCCACGCTCAATGCCACTCTCAGTTCTCCTTGAAGGCCTTTTAGGGGCGGGCTCCACGGGTGACTCACCAACCCTCGACTCCTCCAAAATAGGCGACATAGAGCATCAGACCTTTGTTGATGACTCAACTGTGCTCGCCTGAGATTCCGTGCCAGATACTGATGTAGGTGCTTCCTTCGCTGGAGGGAGAAGCTCCCGCAGGACTGTGCAAGCAGCTGTTAGAGCCAAAACTGTGTCAGGAGCGAGTTATGTAAGCTAACTGGAAGAATATTTGTGCTCTCAATATGAATATATGTTCCTGGATAGATATAGGATAGGGTGGCGGCATCACGCCGCCAAAAGGAGACATCGAGCCTCATACTAACAAAGGTCAACCGAAGCTCCTTGGCCGCTCCTTCCAAGGTAGGGGTAAGGAAGAAGTTGTCCGGCGAATGCAGAGGGGCAAATAGGTTATCGTCGATCGGTCTGTTGACAGTCGATTGGTCCAGCGGCATACCTTTTTCACAATACCGACGATGGTACATGTGTGGATGGAAAATAAGACAATCTTTTCCTTGGTCACCCCGATCGAGAAGATGTGTTTGAAGACCTCCAAGTCGAAGATGATCTCTTCTGACTAGAGATAGTAGAGATACCCAACGATGATCGCCACATCGTTGGGATTGATATGGTTCGGCATCAGGCCAAAGTGTCAGAGGATCTCGTAGAACACCGGCCATTGGGGGAGGGGGAGGCCGACCTTAAAGTTTCGAATCAACCACATGACCTTATCTGGTAAAAATGAGTTAATGTGCTCGGAGGATTGGGTTATCCTCGCGTGAAGGTCCTCCTCAATTGGTGGAAAGAATCAATGCTTAAAATACTCAAGATCAACATCATCCGTAATAGGCTTCTTAAAGATCGCATCCCTGAACGCTGTGACATGACTGACTTTGCGAGCATGGGCATCCTTGGCAGAAACAAAACTGAACAGCTACTGGTGAGCAGCGAGCATCAGATAACGAAGAAAGAGCAAGCGAGCAAAGGTCGGTTCCGCAAAAAACAGCGATGTTCTGTCCCCCTCCTCTCATACTTATAGACAAAATCAAAGGGGGGAGCACGCCTCTGAATCCATAGTAGGCACATCGTAAGCCTCGTCGCGCGAGAAGAACACGGTCTTGTGTGTTTGGCGCAATTCGTGTACTTTCCAGCGACACGAAAGGAGGACTAGCGACATCAAACAAATGTAGCGACCTGCTTAGACATACTCACAAACACAATAGAGCGCACATACTATTATTTCAAGTTATAGAATTAAAATGACAAAGCATCAAATTATGAGCTCATAGAGGCGAGCTTATTATAAATAAAACGGAGAGTCTGAATAATTAATTATTATAAAATGAAAGATAAAATCTCTAAGAAGAAAGGAAGGAGAAGATTTTCCCGAGCCGATCTGCGGATTGGGCACCTCGCCCCGACCACCCTTGCTCGTGCACCGCCGGAGGGACGTGTTCTCCATAGCCAACTATTCCTCACACAAACGAATGTGATGTAGCGTTACACGCGCGACACGAATATTATAGCCGTTACGGGTCTCTCTCGGTGTTCCCCTAATTTTGCGGTTCGCACAGAAATTTTATTCTAACCACACGTTTGCGATTTTCGTTCCAATGCTAGCGTACGGGTAGCAAATCCGTTAAAGACGGACAACGGTTATAGACCGAGATCCGATCAAGCTAAAGGGACGAATATTCCGTCCGAACGAGCGGAGTTGTACCAAAAGAGATCTACCCAAAAAAATACGATTCGCAAGAAAAGGTAGATCTCTCCCAACAAAAAGAAACGAGGCCCGCCACGCCTACTCGAATTTAAATAGATCAAGATTTACACAAAAATTCGTCGAGAAATCCACGATTATTTCAAGGCTATCAAGATTGCACGCCAACGTTTTCCACCACAAGAAATTATCAAGAGGGAAATAATCTCACTAATAGTAGAAAGTTTCGTTACCCCGCTCGGAGATAGATCGAGACGTTGATCTATGCCAAAATTTGATCGCCCTTCAACGGTTCCACCGGTAGCACGTCGATGGAGAGAAACTTTCCGTCTTCCTCGCGTCACGCCGGATCCAAGCCTTCTACGTCCAACCTTCTTGTAAAGGTGCGGCCACAAGAGGGAGAGAGAAAAGGTGGTGGAGGGGTTGGCCGAATATTATGATGGGGAGTTGGGCTAGTTGTGAGGGGGCGGCTACACTTGAGGACGGTGATGGCGTGGTGGGCGGCCAAAGTTGCGGGAGAGGAGGAAGAGGGGGAGGCCGGCGGCCAAGAGGGAGAGGGAAAGGAGGGGGCTGCTCTTGTTGGCCGAAACCTAGGAGGAGAGGGAGAGGCTTTGGAGAGAAGGAAAATTAAGAGAGGGAGGTTTCTTAAAATGAAGAGATCTCAAATTATTTCATCCAATTCTATTCCAATAGTACCACCAAGGCCTATATATAGGCTAACAAAGCAACTTTGGCTACATGCAGCCCAAAGTTTGTAAACATAAATATAGTCCAAAATTTGGCTATGTGCAGCCCATAATAATGACAAATAATAAAAGTCCAAATGATAACTAGAAAAGGAAAACATAATAATTAATTAATACTTATAATATCATGATTATATGTATTAACTAATTATTCAAATGCCGTGGGCGGAGATTGTAGCGGCGATGGCGCTTGTCCTCATTCTTGTCACGGCGACCCGCGTCTTTGGTTGGAGCGGTGCAATCATCCGTAACCATGACAGTACTATCATCAAGTTGAGGGCCGTCGTCGTCATCAATCCTCCCCCGCTCGAAAGTACTCATCTCCGATGAGTGGCCCTGAAAGTACTGACGGAGAAGGTCTTCATCCAAACGAGCCACGTCCGCCTCCGGGAGCCATGAATCATCAGAAGCTGGACGATCACGCCAACGAACCAAGTAGCGGCGAATGTCCCCTTGAGGCGAGGAGAGCACTTCATCCCGAATAATCCTATCTGGCAAAAAGGTGGTCCTGGGAAACCTTGGAAAGGCATTAGTCAAAGAAGAAGAAAAATTTACTGCATCAACATCCAACGTACCTCCAGTGGAGACCGATGTAGAGAGCGATCCAGGAACCAACTCACCCCCAAACCCAGTAGAAGTTGCAGTAGACCCAAACGGGCAGGAAGACAATTCAAGTGGTGGAGAAACATAAGGCGTTAAATCCGAAACATTGAAAACAGGGGAAATTCCCCAATCAGTGGGTAACTCTAATAAAAATACGTTTTCTCCTAACCTCTTTAAGATTCGAAATGGACGGCTCGCCGATTCGCTAACTTTTTTATGGTGCCCGAAGGCAACCGTTCAGGGATGAGACGCACATAACCAAATCGCCAACTTTTAAGGGAGACACCCTCTTATGTACGTTAGCATCAGATTGATAAGTCGCATATTGTGTGGCTAGCGTGTCTTTAATGTGCTTATGCAAATGGTGGACATGCGAGGCAAACTCTTGTGCGAATTGACTTGATTTGTACGATGGGGGCAAAGGAATCAAGTCAAGTGGCACTGGCGCTTTATATCCGTGCACGATTTCATTTGGTGAAAGACCCGTGGACCTGTTTTTCGAATTGTTATAAGCTAGCTGAGCATGGGGAAGAATGAGGTCCCACGTACCCTTGTGATCGCCCACAAGACAACGAAGCAAACTACCCAAACTTCTATTTACCACTTCCGTTTGTCCATCCGTCTGGGGATGGTAGGCCGAAGAAATAAAATTTTGGTGCCCATAATTTTCCAAAGGGTCTTCCAAAAATAGCTAGTAAATTTTACGTCCCTATCAGTCACGATGGTCTTAGGAACGCCCCGATGGCCCACTACCTCCTTAAAAAATAATTTAGCAACATGTGACGCATCGCTTGTTTTACTACACGCAATAAAATAGGCCATTTTTGAAAAACGATCTACCACTACCAGAATTGAATCATGACGACGAAACGTGACGGGAAGGCCTAGAATAAAATCCATACTAATGTCTTCCCAGGGAATGGAGGGGATCGGAAGAGGGGTATAAAGTCCTGCGTTAGTTTTATTACCCTTAGCCAGTTGACACGCCCGACAACTACTAACGATTTTATTCACCGTCGACTTGAGACCCGGCCAATAGAACTTGTCCTCTAACAGAGCGATGGTCTTATCTCGACCAAAATGTCCACCCAACCCGCCACTATGCAATTCCCAAACGATAAAGTGTCGTAGGGAGGAACGTGGGATACATAACTTCGCGTGATTAAATAAATAACTGTCTCGAATATAATAGGACGAGATTGTCGTGGGAGAGTCGTTTTGAGCGGAAAAGTATATTTCCTTGAAATCCGGGCAATTGACATACTCGTCCTTAATTCGATCAAACCCAATCACCTTAACCTCTAGCGTGGATAATAATAGGGAGACACGACTAAGAGCGTCGGCTACGCGGTTGAGAGTCCCCTTAAGGTGTTTGATAATGAATGTGTACTCCTGGAGATAGGAGACCCATTTGGCGTGCCTAGGACTAACCTTAGTTTGGGAGTTAATCAACCTCAACGCCTCATGATCGGACAAAATAACAAATTCCTTAGGAAGTAAATAATGTCGCCAATGTTGGAGGCATCTAATGACCGCATAAAATTCCCTGTCATAATTAGAATAATTCAGTTTCGGCCCGCGAGCTTCTCACTAAAATATCCAATGGGGTGACCTTCTTGACTCAACACACCACCAATACCAACTCCCGACGCATCACAAGATAACTCAAAAACCTTATTAAAATCCGGCAAGCGCAATAGTGGAGCTTCAGACATGCGTGATTTAATTATGTGAAATGCTTTAGCGGCCGATTTAGTCCAAATGAAGTCACCCTTTTTCATGCACTCTGTGATGGGGGCCATAATGCTACTAAAATCTCTAATGAAGCGGCGATTAAAAGTGGCTAGGCCGTGAAAACTCCGTACATCCCGAATGTTGGCGGGTTTCGGCCAATCCGTAATGGCTTGAACCTTCTTTGGATCGACGTGGATACCCTCCGAACTAACGATATATCCAAGGAATTCTACCGATGGTACATGGAAAGTACATTTTTTTAGATTAACGAATAATTTTTCCGAGCGCAAAGTGGATAGGATAATCTTCAAATGTGACTCGTGATCGCTCGTGGATGTACTAAAAACTAGAATATCATCAAAGTATACCACAATGAATTTTCCCATATACGGTTGGAAAACATGCGTCATCATTCGAGAAAATGTACTCGGGGCATTGGAAAGTCCAAATGGCATTACTAACCACTCGTAGAGCCCATCTTTAGATTTAAAGGCGGTCTTCCATTCGTCACCTTCCCTAATTCGGATCTGATGGTAGCCACTCCTAAGATCCAATTTCGAAAAAATCGTGGCTCCAGCTAACATGTCCAATAAATCATCTAAGCGGGGAATGGGAAATCGATACTTAATAGTAATTTTATTAATCACTCGACTATCCACACACATCCTCCAAGTGCCGTCTTTCTTGGGAGCAAGTAAAGCGGGTACGGCACACGGACTCGTGCTATGACGGATGAACCCCTTCTGTAGTAAATCAGAAATTTGGGATTGCAGCTCTAAGTGTGCAGCAGGGTTTAACCGGTAATGAGGAAGGTTAGGCAACGAGGACCCCGGAATGAAGTCGATGGCATGTTGGATGTCCCGCATGGGGGTAACTCGGACGGTAGCTCGTCCGGATACACATCCTTATACTCCTCTAGGAGCTTCCGCAACGATGGTGGTAAACTATCGAGTGACGAGTCACCTTCCCTAACTTGCAGACAAACTAGTGCATACACGATACCATCTATAAATGTGTTACGCTCAAATTCCCTTTTCCCTAATAAACTTAACGCCTTCCTTTCGACCGGAACAATCGTGTCTGTGGGGGAAACTGAGGGATCCTTAGGCGGAGTAGGTTTTAATGTAATGGTCTTACCATTAAATTTAAACTCATATGTGTTAGCTCGCCCAAAGTGGGTAACATCATGATCGAATAACCATGGGCGACCCAACAACACGTGGCAGGCATCCATAGGGATAACATCGCACCAGATTTTTTCAGAATAAGCTTTGATGGTAAGTGGTACCAAGCAACGCTTCGAGACCAGGAGGGATGTCTTGTTTACCCAAGCAACCTTATAAGGATGAGGGTGTGGCTCAGTGGTCAATAACATCCGTGATACCGCACTCTCAGAACTACGTTCATACAGCTACCACTATCGATTATTAGTTTACACCATTTTTCCCCACTTTTAAAGTTTACCGAAAATATATTTGTCCTATTCCAAGCATCTACCGTACGAGGAGTAGCTAGGATACACCTCATCACCATCATATTGGCATCGTCGTCTAAATCACTCGGCACTCCTTCTGACTCAGAATCTTCCTCAGCCTCATACACAAACTCAGTGGGCTCAGATGCAACGTCTAACAGTGCTACGGGCTTGGGTTTGGTCGGACACTCACTAGCGTAATGACCCTGAATACCGCATGCAAAACAAGTAGCGTTTGTCTTACTAATCTTCCCTACAGGAACTCTCTCTCCCGTGGATTCCTAATATTCCTTGCGGTGATGACCACAGAATTCGAATCGACAGTACGGAACTTGCCCTTATCCTTAAGTGTGAATGGAGGGGGTTGTCCTAAGATGGACTTGCCCTTATCCTTCTGATAAGTTCGACTCTTGGACTTGAAAGCATTGTGTTTTTCAATATCCAACGCGGCGTTATACGTGGTGCTCAAATCAGTGTGACCGTAACGCAGAAGTTTACCCTGGATGTCAGGGTTGAGCCCTTTACGGAATCTCGATAGGGTGATCTCTGGCATCTCCCTAACGTCGCACCTAACCATCATGTCCTTAAGAAGACTCATGTATTCAGAGACTGTTCTATTTCCTTGCTTAAGGGTTGCTAACTCATCAAACATCTGTGTCCGATGATAGGAGGGGACGTACTGATCCGTCAACATAGCTTTCATGGCTGCCCAACCAATTGGTGGTAAGCCACCATTTACCGCACCTAAACGTCGCTCCTCATTCAGCCAGAATACCTTAGCCCTACCCAGAAGCTTCATTCTCGCAACTCTAACCTTATTCTCGTCAGTCAGACTATACCACTCAAAATAACATTCTATCTCCATGACCCAGTCTAAGAAGACTTGGGGCTCTCCCAACCCATCGTAAGAAGGGAGTTTGACTCGAACTGCCCTAGTGAGATCAAACTCAAAGGGTTCACGGTGGTTGTGTAAAGGTGCACGTGGGACATGATCATTTTGACCATGATTATTCCTATCGTCACGTGGGGGAACAGCTTGATTTCGGAGAGCGGCTATGTTTAAGTTCACTTGGTGAAACATTTCCCTCATCTCCATTATTTGGTCGTTGAACTCCTGACGGAGATCAGCGATCGTTGTGGAACTGTGCTCCATATCCCGCTCGTCTGCCATTTGGGAGGTGGATGGGGTATATTCCGAGCCTAGCCTAGTGCGCATGCAAAAACACTGATTTTGGACAACAGAATTTACGAAGGTGGAATTTTTTTTCTTGCCTAATAACTAGGATAAAATTAAAGAAACTTTGATTTTTTTTCTTTTTTTTTTTGGAAAAATTGAAATTTGAAATTTAAAATTTAAAATTTGAAATTTGAAATTTGATTGCTTTGGAAAAAAGTGAAATTTGAAATTGAAAAATTGGAAATTTGATTTTTTTTGGAAAGAAGAAAAAAAAATGGAATTTGAAATTTGAAATTTTTATTTTGAAATTTGACAGAAAAAACAATGTTTTTTTTGTTGAAAAACTTTGTGCACGTGCGTGTCGACGTACTAAAATTAACTAGGGTGGTGCCAATTAAGAAATCGACACAACCTCCCTCTGATACCAAATTGATGTAGCGTTACACGCGCGACACGAATATTATAGCCGTTACGGGTCTCTCTCGGTGTTTTCCTAATTTTGCGGTTCGCACAGAAATTTTATTCTAACCACACGTTTGCGATTTTCGTTCCAATGCTAGCGTATGGGTAGCAAATCCGTTAGAGACCGGACAACGGTTATAGACCGAGATCCGATCAAGCTAAAGGGACGAATATTCCGTCCGAACGAGCGGAGTTGTACCAAAAGAGATCTACCCAAAAAAATACGATTCGCAAGAAAAGGTAGATCTCTCCCAACAAAAAGAAACGAGGCCCGCCACGCCTACTCGAATTTAAATAGATCAAGATTTACGCAAAAATTCGTCGAGAAATCCACGATTATTTCAAGGCTATCAAGACTGCACGCCAATGTTTTCCACCACAAGAAATTATCAAGAGGGAAATAATCTCACTAATAGTAGAAAGTTTCGTTACCCGCTCGGAGATAGATCGAGACGTTGATCTATGCCAAAATTTGATCGCCCTTCAACGGTTCCACCGGTAGCACGTCGATGGAGAGAAACTTTCCGTCTTCCTCGCGTCACGCCGGATCCAAGCCTTCGACGTCCAACCTTCTTGTAAAGGTGCGGCCACAAGAGGGAGAGAGAAAAGGTGGTGGAGGGGTTGGCCGAATATTATGATGGGGAGTTGGGCTAGTTGTGAGGGGGCGGCTACACTTGAGGACGGTGATGGCGTGGTGGGCGGCCGAAGTTGCGGGAGAGGAGGAAGAGGGGCGGCCGGCGGCCAAGAGGGAGAGGGAAAGGAGGGGGCTGCTCTTGTTGGCCGAAACCTAGGAGGAGAGGAGAGGCTTTGGAGAGAAGGAAAATTAAGAGAGGGAGGTTTCTTAAAATGAAGAGATCTCAAATTATTTCATCCAATTCTATTCCAATAGTACCACCAAGGCCTATATATAGGCTAACAAAGCAACTTTGGCTACATGCAGCCCAAAGTTTGTAAACATAAATATAGTCCAAAATTTGGCTATGTGCAGCCCATAATAATGACAAATAATAAAAGTCCAAATGATAACTAGAAAAGGAAAACATAATAATTAATTAATACTTATAATATCATGATTATATGTATTAACTAATTATTCAAATGCCGCGGGCGGAGATTGTAGCGGCGATGGCGCTTGTCCTCATTCTTGTCACGGCGACGCGCGTCTTTGGTTGGAGCGGTGCAATCATCCGTAACCATGACGGTACTATCATCAAGTTGAGGGCCGTCGTCGTCATCAGAATGTCATCGTCCATCCTCGCCAACCACCCAACCAACCAATGCTCACCGGATCCCGTGGATTTCATTGTGTAGCAAGTCTTGTTAATGCTCCACCATACCCAGGCATTGATTCAGATGGTTGATCGCATAGAAGCGAGATTCCATGAGATTCAGATGCTCCTCGAATTCCTCCAACTTGGCAACACGAGTCTCTAGCAAGCCCATGCGTTAGCGTGACTCACAAATCGCCAGTTGATTGAACTTTAGTTCCCGTTCAAGATATGCCAAGATGGCCTTTCCTAGTACTCGCGAAGCGATAGACCAACGGAGTCGATCACCACTGCCCCGGGCGTGGCTGGATAAACTGCAGAAAAACTCATTGATATTTGTACAGGCAGCGAGAAGAAAGAAATGCAAAAGAAGATTCCATCATGGAGAAATAGTTACCAACACGCGGCATCTGCAGTCTTGGCTCATGCCAATGAGGGGACTGCTCTCGAGCGGGGGACTCATGCCGAGGAGAAGGGAAATCCCAGAGAGGAGGGGTCCACTTGGGGAGGAGCGTGGTCGATGTGGAGAGGACTCTGACGGTGTGAATCTCGGCACCCAGAGAAGCGACCACCGCGCTGTCCCCTATGGAAGTGTGAGATGTTATGATGCAAAGAGGGTTCGGCATAAAGCTCAGTCGACACCTTCCCTAAAGGTCCAGTGGTCTACGGTAGCTAGGGGCCGAAGGGACAAAAGGTTGCGGCCTCTCATTCCCTCTACTGTAGGAGGGAGGAGGCAGCGCACTTTCAGTAACCCCCTGGAGGGAGGTAAGTGCCTGCAGGAGAAGGCATCAAGCTGTTAATCAGTTGCCCAATAGCCAGATGCAGTCGCATTATATGATTAGTCATATGGCTTGGGGCAACGGACGGAGTAGTCGGTGGGTTGCTATTACTCGACGAGGTGTTTGTCAGACCACCAGGGTTCACTAGTGGCATTTTCTCTGCAATAAAAATGGAGCTCGTCAGGAGAAGAAACAAGGAATTAGAATTACGATGGCAACCTTTGGCTGCATACTCTGTACCTTCTGGGGTGGTCAGCGCCTTAGAAGAACGGTCGACTTCAGATGGCACGAACCAGGGAGCGAGTCCCTCAGTGGAAGGGACATCATCAATTAGAGTAGGTGGAGTTTCTAGCACCTCACTGGGACAATCTACCTTAGTTTGCAAGGGAGGATTCGCTGCCAGATCGCTCGGCATAGTACTGGGGTGAGCAGACTCGCCTGTCGGGGTGTCAGCATCCTCGCTCAGGCCCATTTGGTTTAGCTCCTCCTGAGTGGCGGCCGAGATCGTCGAGGGCTCGACATGAACGGGTTGATTCTTTCCGGGGTAAGAGGACCCCTCCCCTATAGAAGTATATCTTCTTTGTGATTTCTTATTCTTCTTTCAACGATCAACTTCCTTATCATCCCCATCACACAAACATTTTTTGGCGGATGGGGGCAGTGGGTTGTGCACCTCCCCGGGAATAGGAACTTTTTGGTGATGTCCTCAGTTGTGAACCATTTAAGGATACATCGAAAGAATATACTTAGAGTATCAAAAGGTCATGCCCCCAAATAAAGAATCTTGGTGGTGGAAAGAGGAAGTGCAAGACAAATTAAAGGCAAAGAGGGCTAGCTATAAATCACTCTATGTTTGTAAGAATGATGAAACCTCAGTCAAGTATAAAGTCGCAAAAAAGAAGCTAAACAGGCAGTAAGCAAAACAAGAAGTCAAGCTTATGGAGTAATATATATATAATTGCTCGAGCTAAAGAAAGAAAGACAAGAGACTTAAGTCAAGTAAAATGCATAAAGAATGAGAAAGATACAGTTTTGACGCTTGATGTTGATATTAAAAAACAATGAAAAGATATTTTTATCAACTCCATAATGAAACAAAGGACAATGAATTGAACTTGAAATAATTAAGAAAAACAAAAAAGTATAAAAACATAACGTTTTATCAAAATTCAAGTATCAGAGATAAAAGAAACTCTAAATAAGATGAAAAATGGAAAGGCAGCTGGGTCAGGCGATATACCCATCGAAGTATGGAAATGTCTAGGAAATGAAAGAATTTTATGGCTTATATGTTTTTTCAATAAGATACTAAAGTTAAAGAGGATGTCATACCAATAGAGAGAAAGCATATTGGTACCTTTGTATAGAAATAAAGGGGATATACAAAATTGTGTTAATTAGAGAGGATTTAAATTGATGAGTCATACCATGAAACTATGGGAACGAGTAATAGAATGAAGATTAAGACGAGAGACTAACATTTCGGAGAATCAATTTGGATTCATGCCAGGGAGGTCGACCATGGAAGCTATACATCTCTTGAGGAGACTCATTGACAACTATCGAGAAAGAAAATAAGATTTGCATATGTTGTTTATTGATCTTGAGAAGGCTTATGATAGAGTTCCAAGAGAGATCTTATGGAGAGTCTTAAAAAAAGGTGTAAATATATCATATATTGACACAATCAAAGATATATATACAAATTCAGTGACAAGGGTGAGTACTTCTGGAGGATTAACACAGGAATTCTCTATCACTGTTGGCTTACATCAAGGTTCAACTTTAATACCTTATCTTTTTACCCTTATCTTAGATGAGCTCACCAGATATATCCATCAAGTAATACCTTGATGTTTATTGTTTGTGGATGATATCGTTTTGGTTGATGAGACGCATGAGGGTGTAAACGTAAAACTTAAATCTTGGCGAGATACTTTAGAAAAAAAGGTTTTAGGTTGGCAAGGCAAAGACAAAGTATATGGAGCTTAAATTTAGCAGTACAAGAAGGACAGATGACTTTGTTATTAAGTTGGGAGATCAAGATATTTCTCGTAGTGAGTGTTTTGAATATCTTGGATCAATAGTTCGAAAAGACAGAGGTATTGATAAAGATGTGACACATAGAATCCAAGCGGGTTGGTTGAAGTGGAGAGGCGCGTCAGGGATCTTATGTGATCATAAAGTCCACTAAAACTTAAGGGCAAGTTTTACCATACTGCAATTAGACCCGCGTTGCTCTATGGTTCTAAGTGCTGGGCAGTCAATTGTGTACATGAGCAAAAAAAGGGAGTTGCGGAGATGAGAATGCTTAGGTGGATTTGTGGACACACGAGATTGGATAAAATTAGGAATGAAAGTATAAGGGATAAGACAGGAGTAGCACCAATTATAGAGAATATGCGAGAAGCTCGTCTAAGATGGTTTGGACAAGTAGAAAGGAGACCATTAGAGCCACATGTTAGACGTTTTGAGAGTCTAGTCACTAGGCATGTTAAATGAGGGAGGGGTAGACCAATAAAGACTTGGAATGAAATTATAAGGAAAGACATGATGTAATTAGGTATTAGTGAGATTATGATAAAAGATAGGGCATAATGGGGACAAAGGATCCATATAGCCGACCCCACTATAGTGGGATAAATGCTTGAGTGTTGTTGTCCTCAGTTGTGAACGACATCTCGTGATGATCCGGGAAGGGTACCCTAGGATTGTCTCCTCCCCCTCTATTTATAGAGATATGGAGGGGAGGGTGTTTCGTCGAGTACCACATAGAGGTTAAATCTTGCTAAGAGGCCTTGCAAAATAGTGGGTTTGATGTTTCTTTCTGAGCTCCAAGCTCGCTCGAAAAAGAGCAGGAATTGTGTACAACGCCTATTCGTCAAGGAGGGTCCAGATGTGCTACGAAGGTAGGAGTGAACGTCGGTATTGAAGACCATGTCAACAGTCAACAATAGACCACGTAGGTGATCATTTATTATGGGAGAGTATAATACTCGCCAGCTTATGAGACCATCCAGCATCATAGGCGAGTATCAAATATCGGACCATCCAGACGTGCATCCGAATAGCGGATCGTGGCGAATAACTGCAACACTCGCCTAGTATACGACTTCAAATACTACCTCGCCAGGTGCAGCCGAGGATCACGGCTGGTCGCCAAAATATAGTCACCAGTCAGTAAGCCGAGAAGTCAGCGGAACCAAGAAGGCAAGCTCACAGGACTGGGTCTTCTCTCCTGAAGACCGCCCTCTCAGGTTTTGTCTATAACTAGGACCACAGGGATACCATGAATGGCACTTTTAAATCCGGTTATTTTACCCCCCTTTCATCCCCTCGAGACTAACTACTCTTTGTGCGGTGCCTTCCTCGTACCTAGCTCAGCCATCTTCGGTTGTAGAGGAGAAGCTCTTTTAAGCTTCCAGGTATATGATGGGACCTCCCTGTTGTAGCGCCTGGGTCCTCTAGTCATTTTTCTCTATCTTGTTTATCTTCAGAGCCAGGTGTGTCGAACCGCTGGGTCAAATAACCTCGGGCTGCACTTAGATCCAAATATTTTGAAGTATGGATTTTCCCGGCTTCAACAATAGAAACTCTCTATTTGAATCTAATATAGAGATAGATTTAGGGAAGAGGTTGGTAGCTTGATGTATGACGACGAGTAAACATTGGGGATATCAGATAATTCCTCTTCTTTGTACCATATTGGTCAAATTTATAGGTAATCGATTCCTAAAGGTTTGAATCTCGTCAGCATCATCTCTTATTATAACAATGACATCCACATAAGTAATAAGGGATGTCAATTTATTTGAATGTGTTTGACAAGGTAGTAATATTGGATCTCGGCGGAATGTCAGATTTTGTTTTTAAATATCAGATGTCAAAAATCAGAGATATGTCTCGTACGTGTCAGATGTCAAAAATTAGATATCTTATAAATATGAAATTTATTTTTATATATACGAAATACAATTATATATTCCCAAATACAAAATTAAGATAGCAAGTGGAAGACCAATGAGTCATGTACATCTCAAACTAGAAGAGTATCCAAAATAAATACTATTAATAAGTATAAAGAGAGTGTAAAATAAATTTAGTATTATACATTAATTTATTTTGATAACAATAAGGGAAGATGGGTCTTTGGTATAACATTTGTTATCCATATTTTCCCTTATTTTTTATTTAGGTATTATTAAGATTAGACCAAGTATGGACTGAATCCATTCAAAAAACGGAGCCGTGTTCCTGAGAGCTGTCGGTCACGGGAGAGGCCTCATGCACAACTAGTGGTAGAAAATAAAGAAGATATGATTGATTGATTTTAAGTTTTTTCAAGCCTAATAAATTTAAGCTAGAAGCTAAATATTCAACTAATAAATATGTTGATTTTTTAAACAATTATTGGAATAAGAATTAAGGCATATAGTGTGAAAAAATATACATAAATGAGTATAAATAAGAATAACATATTTTAAAGAGAATAAAATAGTATGTTTAATCGAGTTATGCACATGTGATATAGGTCCTTTCAGGATGAAAACATATAATATGAAGATGGACGCATAGAAGATGGACATAACACTTGTTTCAGGCAGACTAGCAAGATCAAAACCCCCCATTTTGAAAGACCATGTTTGGCTTTGTTTCATTAGGCTGAAGGAGACGGGACGGGAGGAGATGGGGCCGCTGATCAAGCTGGAGTGGGGAGGCTGCCGATCGAAACGGAGGATTTTTCTTAATTTTTTATGACCCGACGGGAGGAAACGCGGCGGGAGGAGACGACGGGCATTTGACTACCCGCCGTGCGGCGCCGTTTGCCGCAAACGGCGGGTCCAAGCACCGCGCCAATGGCCAAACAAAGCCGAAGTATCTATGCATTTGAGTAAAAAAAACTCTCAATAACGCCCAGGTGTTGACGCCAACGCAGTCCAATATTGAAGAATTACGCTATCAAATTCAAGAATGTTTAACTAATAACATGTTATCACAAAAATCAGATAGCAAATTTAGTATATAACACATACGTTAGTGCTAACGGTAATCCAATAGCGTTAAAGGTCTGTTTGTTATGTCAGAATTGGAGCATTCAAATTGGAATTCAATTGATATTTTAACTCCAGCGTTCGGCAGTTATAAAAATATCTCGGAATTGTAATTCATTTCAGTTCTCAAAGAAATTGGTTATAAAGGAACCACGTCTCTCTCAATTCTGAGCTTGTGAGATCTTAATTCGCAATTCTCATCCCGACCACTGCACCACGGCTTTCTCAAAAAGACCTCGACATCAACTCTGTTGTTCGCTTGGGGGAGCATTTTTGCCCAATTGCGAATTTTTAGACGACACACACCTTTTTCACCCGGGCGCACATTTTTCATCTAAGCGTGCCTTTTTCGCCAATAAACGCATTATTCGGTCGTGCGCGCATTTTCCGGCCGGGCGCGCATTTTTGACGAACATGCATTATTTCGCCCGGGCGTCCATTTTTGCTCGTACGTGCATTTTTTGGTCGGACGGGCATTTTTCACCCGGGCGCAAATTCTTCCGCCCAGGCGCGTATTTTTCGTTTGGTCGCACAATTTTCACCCAGGGGTGTTTTTTTATCAGAGCGCAAATTTTTTTGCTCGGCGCGAATTTTTCAAACCGGGCGCAAATTATTCGCTCAGGCTTGTTTTTTTCGTCCTGGCGCATTTTTTCGCCCGGGTGCATTTTTTTCGCCGGGTGCATTTTTTCTCCCAGACGCAAATTTTTCATTCGGGCCTAAATTTTTCCCCTACCGCGATTTTTTCGCCCAATCGCGATTTTTTCGGCCAGCCTTGATTTTTTGTCACCCGACAGCGTTTTTTTCTACCTCGCGCGATTTTTTCCCTGGACAAAAATTTTTCACCCGGGTTGTAATTTTTCGCCCAAGCATGAATGTTTCGCCCAGGGGCATTTTTTTCCTGGGGCCCGGGGGCGTTTTTTCGCCCAGGAGCGAAGTTTTCACCCGGTCTCAGCCGTGATATTTTCGCACAACCACGATTTTTTTTGCCCAAACGCGATTTTTTATCCCGGGCACGATTTACTTTTTCCCCGAACGTATTTTTTCGCTCCCGGGCGAAAAAATCGGGCTCGGGCGAAAAGTTCATGCTCAGGAGAAAAGTGGATGCTGGGGTGAAAGGTGCGTGCCTGGGCTAAAAGTGTGCGTCCACGCGAAAAACACGCGCCCAAGTGAAAAAATGCTAGCTCGGGTGGAAAATGCGCTCCCGGACGAAAAATACGCGCCCAGGCAGAAAATGCGTACCCGAATGAAAAATTCTAATATGCAGTCGAATAATGGAATTATAAATTACAATTTCTGTGATAGAATTTCTGCATTCAGCCGAACAGGAATTTCTGCATGTGAGAATTTAATTGAAGTCAATTATAATTCTTGCATCTCAATTCCTGCGGAAATTAACAGTGGTTGGTCAGTGATTTTTGAGCCAGTTGAAAACATACTGTTTGGTACATCAACTAAAGAATGTCGTAACTTTCTAACTGTAAAGAATCACAGAATGTGTCACCTCATTCTAGAAAGGGCATTGTTGCGGTTCGCTCAATGCCCTCGGTAGACCGGTTCCGGATCGGTCTGTCTTAGTCCCGGCGCGATCGAGTACGCACACCGTCAAAGTAGAAAAAAAGAGATTGTACACACACACTTTAGCGCGGAAAACCCCGGAAAGGGGAAAAAAACCACATGGTCGGGTCTGTGCCAGCCAAGATCCACTATTTGCCTCTGTTACAGTGCTCTTGTAAAAGAATGTGAGGGTGACAGGCCGCCCTCGTTACAAATACTGGGGGATTGACAGAGCTCTCCTCGGGCGACATGCCGTCGCTTAGGAGTTCGTGCACTTTTCTTTTTTCAATTCTATCGCAAGTATGTTCATGCTATCCTGCATATCCCACACACTTATAGGCTTGAAGGAGGGTCACTATTGCCTTTCTACATTTGTTCTTTTCTCTTCTTGGGCATCGCCTAAGTAGTGAGTGAAAAGTGAACGGAGGAGGAGAGTAGAGAGAGAAG
>CM077082.1:73445699-73598450 GCA_039513925.1 Platanthera zijinensis
ACTGGGTTTATTTAAAGGGGGGGCCTAAGGGGGTTTCCTTTTTAAATCGGGGGGGGGGCGGGTGTGGTGCGGTTCCAAATCAGGCATAATTTTACAGGTTAAGGGGTTCTAAAAATGGGGGTCCCACCCCTGGCATATGTTAATTAAAACCATTTGAAAGATGATAAAAAATTTCCAAAAGCAGGGGATTTTCAACCCAAGTAATTATGTCTGCGCACGGATCTTGACGCAGAACGACGGTTGAAGGCGCGCGACAGGCGATAAGGGTGCGGGGGTGCACCGGCGGGCCCTACACAATCATTAGTTTGGGTCGGTCGAGGGGGGGTGAGGCGGGGCGGGGGTGGTTGTACGCCATCGTAGATCCACCCTTGCGGGGCCCTCCCCCGGCCGGTCGGAATCGTCGTTTCTCCCTCCACTGCCCCTGGTGGCTTTGCCCGGGAAAGGGCGCTCAGGGAGGGTGCCGACCGCGGCCTGTCGCCGCCTCTAGCGGCCGGAAAACTTGAGCAAAGGGCTCCAGGTCTACGGTGGCCGCCGGCCACCACGACCTGGGCTCTTTGCGGGGCCTCCCCACTGCCGCTGGTGGGGGGTTAGATCTGGCCACCTCTCCCGGTGGGAGCGCCCGGGGAGGGGGCTCTAGTGAGGGTAGTTTCCGGCGGCCGGCCGCTGCCGGCGATGGCCGGGAAACGCTATTATTGCTTTTATTATTATTATTTTTTTCGATGGAGGAGGCCGCCGGAGCAAATTTCAACGATCTCCTCCGCCTTAAGGGCCATGAGAGAGGGTCATGGAGTCTCTCTCTCCCCTTCACACGCCTCATGCAAGGTCGAAACCTGTGATGGCAGCGGAGGTTGGTATGGGTGGTCCGAAGCTATCCGAGGTCTGGATCGCCGTTTCTGGTGATCGGAGACGGCAGAGATCGACGATAAAACATCTAGGGTAGAGAGGAGTCGTAAGAACTTAGATGCGTGCCATTTAGGCGAGGGGATCACAGGGTGGCCATGGGAGGTGGAGATCGCCGGAGTTGGGGAAGAATGCTCGTTGGATGGTCGTCGGGGCTCCGGTTCTTGCTGGTTAGGAGTGTAAGGTGATAAAGAAACAAAATTCTACTTCTCATGGGGTTTATATATGGGTGGGGGTGAGTTTAGGTTTTTTAGGAAGAGAATAATTCCCCTTCCCTGGGGAGAAATTTCTCCCCCCTTAATCGCTGTCACATATGCCTCCTCCCTATGCTTAAAAGGTAAGGAATAAACTCCTTATAGCTTGCCCTCATCATGGTGATGAAGAGAATTGATTTATCCGAGTTTATTACTAATTTGGGCACCGAAAACAAAATAATTAATTAATTACAAATAATTTTGAATTCAGATTTTAAGCACCGATTTCTAGTACCTTCAGAAAGCTTCAATAATTATTTCATAATTTTTGAACATATTTATATATATTTTTTAATTTTATTAGTGTGTCTAGCATGATTAAAATAAATTTAAATTAATTAATATATTTTAATTCATAAAATCAATCTTACTATTTTTATGGTGTCTTGATAAAAATTTGAGATTTTTCAAAAACATTTGATATAAAGTTACTCATAGTTAAAAGAAACAATGATCGCCCACCAATTAACAGAAAAATATCTAAGATAAAGCAAATCGCTGATAATTTAAGAAAGAAGAAATCTCAAATCACCAAAAAATCAAAATGACAAAAAAAGATGTAATATTTAATTTATAAATTTAAGGCTATTGTTCTATACCTAATTTATTTTCTTATTTATTCAACATTATTTTTTACAGGATACATCTCAGCTGCACGAGACTACACAGTCAATTTCATAGTTAAATGGCAACCTACAACAAAGTCGTTTGGCACTTGATTTTGATCTAATGTTAGAAATCTTTTTTTTAATACAATTTTATTATTCATACATTTCTTAATTAATTTATATTTTTTTTTTGCTATAAGAATTGTCATGAACTAAATTGTTGAAGGAATTTTTGATTGAATTTGAGTATTACTTTAGGTATTTTTAAAAGCATTTTTTAATTATGCTACAATTGTTCGCTTCATTAACTTAATTAGGTTTCTTTTGCAGTTACGTAAGGCAAAAGTAGGATCTCTTGGTTATGGAGGCGAGCGAACATTGAACTAGCCTTAGGAAGGGCGAGGATCGGTGCATCAATAAAAAAAATGCAGGAAATTAGGTTAGGAGTTGCGGTTCTTAAGACTAGGGAAATAAGGAGTCGGGTGTTTTTGTGCTGAGTGGGGCCCACTTTTTGTGATTTTTTGTTATGTTTTAGGTAGTGGTGCACATAAAGCCCGGCGGGCCCGGGCTTGGCCCGGGCCTGCAGGGCCCGGGCTTTTCCCAACCGGGCCCGGTCCGGGCCTAAGAAGCAACCGGGCCGGGCCGGGCCGGGCAATGCCCCCTGGGGGGGGGGGGGGGCCTGGTAAGGCCCCCCAGGCCGGCCCGGGCCGGGCCCGGGCTTAGCCCGGGCCCGGTTATTATTTTTAATTTTTTTTTTATAAAAATTTATTTATATACTATTTAATTTTATATAAAAATTTAAAAAAAATATATACAATTACAAATTAATAAATTACCCTAAAAAATAAATAAATAACACAACAACTGAACAACATAATATTGAAAAAAAAATTTATTAATAATTAATGTAATGAAATTATACAAATTTAGGAATGTGTAAAATTTACACTATAAATATACAAAAATTATGAAATTCTAAATTTTTAAAAATTACAAATGTCAAATGACAAATATTATAAATTATTAAAAATTAGAAAATTACAAATCAAAAAAATACAAAAAGTTGCCTAGTGGCCCTAGTTTAAATTGATCGCGTCCATCTCGTCTTCCATGTCCGACGAGCTATCCTCGATCGCTGAAATATGCTGCTTTCTCTTCATCGCGTCCAGGTGGTCCTTGTAGCATATGCAGATCTCGAGCGATTCTTCGCTTAGCCGACTTCTCCGCTCGTTTAAAACCCTGCCACTAAGAGAAAAAGCAGACTCCGAAGCTACCGTGCTAGCTTGGATCGTTAGTAAATCTCGGGCCATATAGGCCATAATAGGATATGTATTTACTTTACCTTTCCACCATTTTAAAATATCGAAATTTTCTAATTCGTCCGTGGACATAAAATCGCGAAATTGTGTTTTTGTGTACAATCCTAATTCATTTAAACTACTAGATGTTGTGCGCGCTTTTTTCCTAGAAGCTAACTCTAACATTTTATTTTTTTTTTTTTTTTTTTTAAAATTACTAGATGTTTTGGGTTGCGACACATCCTCTCGGGCCGCGACCCATATAAATTATCGTAATAATTATAACATTGAGTAAAAATAGTGTTAAAATTTAAAATACTCAGATTATCTAAATCTGAATTATTTAGATCTACGCCTATATTGTTATTTATTTCTTCAATAAAATTTTCTACGCCGTCTACGCCGAAAAGAGGATTCAAAGCGGCGGCGCATGAAAACATAACTGGGATTTCTCTATAATATTTTAAAAATTTTATTTCCATTATTTTTATTAATTCGATCCATCCGG
Source organism: Platanthera zijinensis (assembly GCA_039513925.1). Classification (NCBI taxonomy): domain Eukaryota; kingdom Viridiplantae; phylum Streptophyta; class Magnoliopsida; order Asparagales; family Orchidaceae; genus Platanthera; species Platanthera zijinensis. The sequence continues at coordinate 73,449,268 of CM077082.1, forward strand.
CGTGTTGTTTAAAATAATTTAATTTTTGTGAAATATTAACAATATTTTCAATAACTAGCGGGCTAGTAGGATAATATACGCCCGATAAACTATTTGTCGCAGTATAAAAAACTTCTAACAAATCCATGTAATTTTCTAAAATTGCCCAATCGGACTCGGTTAATACGTGTTGACCTAACAAAGTATAAAATTCCATTAATAGTGTTTTTTGGCGAATCGCTCGTTTTAACATTATATATGTAGAGTTCCATCTAATTGACATGTCAAATAGAGGTTTTAAAAATTTGTGACCTTGACCGGTTACGAATTTTTTAAAATCTTGACGTCGTTGTTTAGAACTATAAATAAATTGTAACATTAAACGTATTTTATTAATGTATGGTTCCATATAGGACAAACTATCCTGCACTACTAAATTTAAAACGTGACACGCGCAACGAGTATGAAAAAAGGCGCCGTTTAACATAGGTTTCAAATCACGTTTTAACCACTCAATTGAGGTGGTATTATTTGTGGCGTTATCGAAAGAAATACTCATAATTTTATCTTTTATTTTAAATTCGCGCACACATTTTGAAATTATTTGATAAATTGCCTCACCGGTGTGCGGGACTTCGAAACTTTCAAAACAAATTATTCGTTTATTTAGATCCCAGGAAACGGGATCGACCCAGTGACACGTTATAAACATATATGATAATCCTAATTTTATACTACTTGTCCAAACGTTGCTCGTTAAACTCACTCGACCCTCAAATTTTTCAAAAAAATTTATTAAAATTTGTTTTGCATCTAAGTAATATTTAAGCGCGTCGCGTCTAATAGAAGATCGACTTACTTGGTGATATTTGGGTTGTAGCCCTTGGTGAATGTACTCGGTCTCTTCTTCATTGTCGTAGTGGTTGAACGCCAACCCGCGTCTGATGATATTCTTCACCTGTAGCTCTCGCTGCCGACCTTGATCGTATGTCCAGATTTGTCCGGATGCCGATAATTGCGCCTGGGTCGACTCGGGAGGAGCTTGTTTGGCTGCGCAAGACTTAACGTGTCTTGCGAGTGTCGAGTTGCCAGCGGTCGAAAGTAACTTCGAGCACTGTTTGCACCTCGCCTTTTGCTCCGCGCCGACTTGTACTAAGTCGAAATATTCCCAAACTGCCGCCGTACGCTTGTGCTCCACCACTTCGTGAGCGACGGATGAGGAAGACGACGCCTGCGTTGACGACATACTCGCGAGAAAAAATAAATAGAGTTGAGAGAGAGAGAGAGAGAGGGTGGGAGGGTGAAAGGAAGAAAGGAGGGGGGAGGGGGGGGGGAATTTATAGTTTTTAAAAAAAAAAATTTTTTTTTTAAAAATTATTTAAAAAAAAACAGCCACTTGGGCTGCAAATAGCAGCCCAAGTGGCTGCTTGGCAGCAGCCAACGGCTCTTAGAGCCGTTGGTTGCTGGCTGGCAACCAACGGCTCTAAGAGCCGTTGGTTGGAACCAACGGCTCTTAGAGCCGTTGGTTCCAGCAGCTCGGGCTTTGCCCGGGCTTTTCCCGGCCCGGGCTAAGCCCGGTGACCGGGCTTTGCCCGGCCCGGCTCGGGCAAAGCCCGGTGACCGGGCTTTGCCCGGCCCGGCCCTGGCCGGGCACCGGGCCGGGCAGTGGCTTTAGACTGGGGCCCGCAAGGGCCCCATGGCCCGGCCTGGGCCCGAACCGGGCTTGGCCCGGGACCGGGCCTACCGGGCTTTTCACCGGGCCGGGCCGGGCCGGCCCGGTGAGCCCGGTTTTTTTGGACACCCCTAGTTTTAGGTGAGTGTAGTATTATCCTTAAATTAATATTTCACAACATACTTCTTTGTAAACTAGCTAGGAGGACTTAGTTGTCAACCACCGCATGAGAATTATTTGCATACGTCAATTACTATTTAGTTGAGGGAGCGCACACTTTGCGTTCAAAGCGCAGACGGGGTGCACCCAGCGCACACGCGCTGCGCGTGGGGGCGCACGCCACATGCGTGCACTAAGTAGGGGCACACCTCACGCCCGCTGCGCGCAGGGGCGCACCCCACGCATGCGAAGTCTTAAATGAAACAGGCCTCTCCAAAGAATGATGGGATTATCCTCATTTTATAGGAAAACCGGGCTGCACTTAGCCGGTTTACACTCTTCCCCCACTAGCATCATGGGAGGTTACATGCATAACCACCGCATGTACGATCTACACACCCGATCCCTGCAATAACCACTATGTGCTAGATCCCAGACGTAGTGCACTCGACATTGACCGGCGGCGCCACCACTCGTGCCCTCTCTTCGGTCACCCATTCATGAGCGGCCTTGTCGCGGCCGGCCCCACGAGGGCCGATCGAGGACACCCGACCCCGAGTGGCCTCGCTGCAGCCAACCCCTGCAAGTCCAGCAAGCACCGACCAAGCCCGGGTGGCCTTGGCACGGTCGGCCCCCATAAGGGCTTGCCGACCCCCGCTAGGGATAGCCAAGGCCGCCCGTTCCCAGGCGGCCATGCCGGTACCGGCCCCCGTAAGGGCCGGCCAAGGCTGCCAAGCCCCGGGCGGCCTCCCCGCGGCGGCCCTTCTAAGGGCCGGCCGAGGCGCCAAGATCTGGGTTGTCGCGCCGCGGCTGGCCTCCACAGGGGCCGGCCGACCCCGTGCGGCCTGTTGGTACCCTAGTTTGGATTTGAGTTTAGTCTTCTCAATTAGTTTCTTGACCCATGATTTATCTATGGTCAAAGGTTAGTTGTTTGGTTAGATTGCTTTAGTTGTAGAGTTGTCACTTATCTAGATGAAAATTTGGTTAAGTTGTTTTTGGTTCGACTATGGTCGAACGCCGCTCGACTATCGTCTATCAACTATTCGACGATCGTCTATCAGTTGGTCGACTATCGTCAGTCAGCAGATCGTCTATCTCTGAGTTAGTTAAACTCTTGTTAGGTCGACGATCTGTGGTATCTGCCTCGTCGATCGTCGAACCCCGATCGACTTCTTTTGACCAGACAGATTTCTTGATAGTTCAACTATCTGCTTGGATAGTTCAACTATCTGATAGCTCGACTATCTATTTGATAGTTCGACTATCTGTTTTGTTTGATAGTTCGACTATCTGCCTTGATAGTTCAACTATCTGATAGTTCGACTATCTGCTCTGATAGTTCGACTATCTGTTCTGTTTTGGTAGTTCGACTACCTGCACTTATAGTTCGACTATCTGCTCTGTGTTGATAGTTCGACCATCTGTTTGATGGATCGACTATCTTTTTGATAGCTCGACTATCTGCTTTGATAGTTAGACTATCTGTTCTGATAGATCGACGATCTCTGTAGTTCGGTCGACGATCTCCGAGGGTCGTTCGATGTTCTTCTGTCTACCTTTAGTAATTTTGTACTCCTTCTGTTCTATGATTTATTTTCCTATTTATTTGGCATATTTTATTAAAGATTATTTCATTGATTTTATGCATACATTTCAAGGCAATCTTTGCCCCATCCTTTGTGCATAAGTCAAGCTTTATCTGACAAAGTTTTTTGTCTTATTAGTTGAAATATCTTTTTACTTTATCTGTCATGCTGTCCTTTATAGCCGTTAGACACAAAAGTCTTCTCTGGCCGTAAAGAGTTTAGTCTGATGTGACTTTCTCTAGTACTCCTTTTATCAGATTGGATTTGCAGCTTATTAGAAAGCGTTATCCCTTTATAGCATGTCTGTCTGCAGGATATGTTTTGTTTTGTGCTATTTGCAGTCCAGATCGCAGATCTCAGAAGAAGACAAAATTCAAACAAAGATTAGAGCCGTTACAAAGGCCCATATATAAAGAGTTTCTTTTGAAAGAAGTTTTTAACAACAACAACAATAATACATATACAGAAGAGATATACTCACAGACACCAAGTCTGGTTGATACAGATATTCATATATAGATTCAATTCAAGGAGATACAGCTCTCAGATATTATTACATTCAACTAAGAAGATCGACCTTCTTCATCTCTCTCTTCTTCAATCCTGAGTTCATCCTGCTGCCAAGAACATTCACTCAGAGTCTCAAGAAGAAGAAGAAGAAGGAAGAAAAGCTGTTGAAGAAGAACATCCATTCCAAATCAAGAGTCTTCTTCAAGCTGCTCCTTCAAGAACTTCAAGACAGTTCTCTGTCAAGAGTTCAGAAGAGTTCCTGCACCCTGAAGCAAGACTTCTTCCTGGATATCACTAAGCCAGGGGGAGCCTTGATTCTTTAGAGCTTTCTAGCTCTGTGCAATCCACTTGCTTCTCTAATATTGTTTTAACAATAGAGAAGACCATTCTAACTCTCTCTCAACCTCCTGTATAAAGGGTTATTACTATCTTCAAAAGTGAACCTTGGTGGCAGGGCACCTGATCAAAAACCTGTGTTGGATTTTGAGCTCCTGATCAAAAGCTCAAAGGGTCTACTTGATCTACCTGAACTAGATCAGTTGGTGGCAGGGCACCTAAACAAAAACCTGTAGTGGATTCCTACCAGGGTGGTAGAAGAGTGGACGTACCTATTTAGAGGGAACCACTATAAACCTCTTGTGTCATCTGTGTTGCTTAATTTAATTTATTGCACTGTGGTTGTGAGTAGAAATAACTAGGATTGCTAGTTGCTGTGATAGGACCAAAGTTCAACTGTAATTACAGTTAGCTTTCTCTTGTGCACTTCACTTTGTGTTAGGCTCTAGGGTTTCAAATCTCTATAAACTCATTCCGCAAATTAACTCTAAGGGAGTTGAGTAGGGTGTCATAATTTTTGAATACTCTATTCATCCCCCTCTAGAGTTGTATCTATCCTCACTTTCAATTGGTATCAGAGGGAGGTTGACTGACTGTACAGGCTAACACCTGAGTCACAAGATCCAGATAGATACCAAGTTTATAGACATTCACTTCATGGCCCGGTACAAGGATTATTCAAGCACCAAACCTCCAGTATGCAACTTAGCTAAGTTCAGCATCTGGAAGGCAAGAATCAAGTTATATATGAACTCTATTAATGAAGATACTTTTTCTTCTATTTTGACAGGACCTCCAACACCACCTGCTGCAGCCACTGCTATAACATCTACAAATCTCAGTACATTGCCACCTCCAGACTACAATGATGCTTACAAGAAAGCAAAAGTAGCTGATGCTAAAGCAATGAATATTCTGGCTCAGACTATGTCTGATGAAACCTTTCAGAAAGTGGCTGATTGCACCTCTGCAAAAGCCATTTGGGACTCACTGAACCAGATTGTAGCTGGTTCAGCCGATGATAGGAAGGACAGAAGGTCCAACCTTATATCCCAATATGAAAACTTCAAGAAGACTGAAGCTGAATCAGTTGAAGGAATGTACACCAGGCTCAGCTCAATCATCAATGAGCTGAGAACCCTTGATAAGGAGATAACATTGACAGAGGTCAATGATAAGATACTGATGTGCTTCCCCAGCACATGGGATCTTAGGATCTGGCCCATCAAGGAGGCCAGAAGCACTACTGAAATCTCAACTGAAGCCCTCCTTGGAAAGCTCAAATCTTTTATGCAAGTTCTAAAGTCCAGGGAAGCTGAAGCTGAAGCTAAGACTCCCACTCCAACAAGGAAAGAGCAAACTCTTGCTCTCAAAGCTGCTGATGCCTCTGAAGGAAGCCAATCCAAAGAGGAGCTGATGACACTCTTTGCCAAAAGGTTTCTCAAGATGGGCAGAAAGGACTTCAGAAAGAAGTCTTCAAGATATGAAGATAAACCAAGGTATGATAGATCTCCTGCTAAAGAAATTATCTATTATGGTTGCAGGAAACCTGGACACATTCTACCAGAGTGTCCAGAGGAAAAGAACAAGGAAAAGAGAAAAGAAAAAGAACATCACAAGAAGCACTCCAAGTCCTCCTCCTACAAAAATAAGAAGAAGGAGAAAGGATTTGTTGCTGAAACCTGGAGTGATTCAGATGAGTAATCTTGCTCTTCAATCTCCAGTGAAGATGAGGAAGAGAAGAAGGCAAAGGAAATCTGCCTTATGGCAATTGATGCCTGCAGTAACCACTCAGCTGCAGAGAGTTCTGATGATGATGAAGAAATGCCTACAGAAGATCAAGTATTATCTTCTTATGATTTTTCTTCTGCTGAATTTAAATCTGAATTTAAATCCCTTTGCTTAGACTGAATTAGTTCAGAAAAGGAAATTAAGGAGCTTAGAAATAGGATATCAGAATCAAAAATCCTCTCCATTAAAAATGCTAGGTTAGAAGCAGAACTCACTAAGTCCAGTGAAGAAATAAAATTTCTTAAAAATGAACTAGCTAAATCAAAAAGATTAGAAGAATCTCTAAATGGTAGAAGCCTTAAGCTGCTAGAGATCACTAGCATGACAAACACTAGGTCAAGCAATAATAAGCTAGGCTTAGGAGCCTCATCAAGTGAACCCCCATTGGTTCTTAAAAATCATCTTTCAACTCCAGTAAACTTTATTTCAGCTGATGGAATAAAGACTACTGAGCAAGTAAAACAAGTTAACAAAGCCTTAAATAAAGCTAAGAGAGAAAAGAGAAAGCAAAAATTTAAGGAACTACAAAAGTCGTCGAACGCTGCTCGACGATCGAAGGCTCAATGGTCGAATGATGCTCGACGATCTGAGCATCGATCGTCGAACGATAGTCGACGATCTCAATATGATTTTCAAAATAATCACCTGAACCCTAGAAATTCTAATGTAAATAGAAACCCTAGGTTTATTGACCCATCAACTGCAAGGAGAATTCCACCTAGGAGATCTTACCCTTTAGGATATAAACCCCAACCTGCTTATTCTTTTATTTCAAGCTTTCATTATGTGAAGAATAATGGACCCAAGGTTGTCTGGATCCACAATGTCTAACTGTTTAATTTGCAGGTGAAGACCTATCCAATTACTAAAGATAAATGGTATTTGGATAGTGGCTGTTCCAAACACATGACAGGAAACAAAGAAAATCTGTCAAGATTCAAGGCCAAGCTTGGACTAAAGGTGATCTTTGGGGATTCCAGCTGTGGTCAAACAGAATGATATGGTAGGATTACCATTGGAGCAGTAACATTCAAAAGAGTTGCAGATGTAACTGGACTGAAGGACAACCTTATCTTAGTAAGCCAGTTATGTGATGCAGGATATCAGGTATCTTTCACTAACACTCTCTGTAATATTACTTTAAATAGCATTGTTGTGTTAGTAGGCATTAGACAAGGTAATATTTATGTAGTAGATTTTAACTCAACTCAATCTGAAATCTGCCTGTTTAATGAAGTAACAAATAATAACACCTTATGGCATAGGAGGCTTAGTCATGTTAACCTCAAGAACATATCTAGGTTATCTAAATACAACCTTGTTAGAGGTTTACCTTCTTGCCCCTACAAGAAGGAAAGCCTATGCAAGGCTTGTCAATTAGGCAAGCAAACCAAAAACTCCTTTAAATCTGTAAATAAAAGTGATTCACCTAGAATCCTATATTTATTATATTTGGACCTTTTTGGCCCAATAAATGTACAGAGTCTAGGAGGAAAGTATTACACTTTAGTGATTGTAGATGAATTCTCTAGGTTCAGTTGGGTGTTCTTCTTGAGAACTAAGGCTGATAACTTCAAAGTTCTTACAGACTTTCTACTATGTGTGCAGACTGAGTATTTTACTCATGTGGCCTTGATCAGAAGTGATCATGGTACTGAGTTTGATTCTCTTATCATGCAAGAATTCTGTGAGAAAGAAGGTATCAAACATAGCTTCTCTGCTCCTAGAACTCCCCAACAAAATGGGGTAGTGGAAAGGAAGAATAGAACCCTGATTGAAGCTGCTGGAACATTATTGGCAGATGCTAACATGCCTCTTTCTTATTGGGCAGAAGCTGTTAGCACAGCTAATTATGTCTTGAACAGATGCCTTATACACAAGCTTAAGAGTAAAACTCCTTATAAGTTGCTTAAAGGAAAGAAACCTAAAATTAATTATTTTAGAGTCTTTGGTTGTGTAGTGTATATTCACAATAACAACAAAGAATACCTTAGAAAGTTTGAAGCAAAAGCTTCAATGAGAATTTTTCTTGGATATTCCCAAGTAAGCAAAGCTTATAGAGTCTTTAACAAATCAACATCTAAAATAGAGGAGTCTGTGCATGTCTCTTTTGATGAGTCAAAGATATTTTACAAGGAGAAGGAAACTTCTCCTTCCTCAAGCTCATTGTAGGTACCTAAGTCATGCAAAGATGTTACTCAAGAGATTCTCCATCTATCAACTTTTCATATCACTGATTCAGACAGTGATGAAGACACTGTGGAAGTAGTTTCTGTACCACCAACAGTTGATCCAATTCCTCAGGAGGAATTAATCCCAACTGTTGCTGAAAATCACATCCCACCTGCTGATCTTGTCACACTTAGAGATCATCCTACATCTTAAGTGATTGGTGACATATCAGCTGGTGTGCAAACAAGACATTAATTAAGACAGGATGTGATGCATGCTTGTTTACTTTCACAGATTGAGCCCCTAACCATAAAAGATTCTGAGCTAGATCCCCACTAGATCATTGCTATGCAAGAGAAGCTTAATCAATTTGAAAGATGTAAAGTATGGACTTTGGTTCCAAGACCTAAAGGCCAACTGATCATAGGCACCAAGTGGGTGTTTAGAAACAAGTTGGATGCAAATGGAATTATTGTAAGGAACAAAGCTAGGCTTGTAGCTCAGGGCTACAGACAGGAGGAAGGTATAGACTATGACCAAACCTTTGCCCCTGTTGCAAGGCTAGAGGCAATAAAGATCTTTCTAGCCTATGCAGCCTATATGAAGTTTAAGGTTTTTCAGATGGATGTCAAGAGTGCATTCCTAAATGGTGAGCTAAAGGAAGAGGTGTTTGTTGAACAACCTCCTAGGTTTGTCTCTTCAACTCAACCCTCATTTGTTTACAAGTTGCAAAAAGCTCTTTATGGACTTAAACAAGCACCCAGAGCCTGGTATGAGACTCTAGCTAGTTTCCTGTTAGAGCACAACTTTGTTAGGGGAGTAGTTGATAGAACCCTTTTCGTTAAGCATCACAAGGACACCATCCTGTTAGTTCAAGTTTATGTGGATGATATTATTTTTGGCTCCACTGATCCCAAACTGTGCAAAAAGTTCTCAGACCTGATGCATTCTAAGTTTGAGATGAGTAGTATGGGTGAGCTGTCTTACTTTCTTGGTCTCCAAGTAAAGCAAGATGCTGATGACATCTTCATCTCCCAGTCAAAATATGCCAAAGAATTGGTAAAGAAGTTTGGGATGGCTGATGCTTCAGCAATGCATACACCTATGACTACTAATGTAGTTATAGATTCTGATGATCAGGGTAAGCCAGTTGATCAGAAAAACTATAGAGCCATTGTTGGTTCCCTATTGTATTTAACTGCAAGTAGACCAGATATAATGTTTGCCACATGCTTATGTGCTAGATTTCAGGTCAACCCCAAGGAATCTCATTTGATTCTTCTCAAGAGAATTTTGAGATACCTGAAAGGATGTCCAAATTTAGGACTATGGTACCCAGCTGAATTAGAATTTGAGTTAATTGGATACTCTGATTCTGACTATGCTGGTTGTAGAGTTGACAGGAAAAGTACCTCAGGAACATGTCAGTTCCTGGGAGAGAGATTAGTCTCTTGGTTCTGTAAGAAACATGCTTCTGTCTCAACTTCAACTGCAGAGGCTGAATATATAGCAGCTGCTAGTTGTTGTTCACAGATCCTATGGATTCAAAACCAGCTTTTGGATTATGGGTACACACACAAGAATACCAAAATCATGTGTGACAGTACCAGTGCTATCTCCATTGCACAAAATCCTGTGCACCACTTTAAGACCAAGCACATTGAGATCAGACACCATTTCCTGAGAGATTGTGTGGAAAAGAACAAGATCAGCCTTGAGTTCATATCCACTGACCTTTAGAGAGGTGATATTTTCACCAAGCCCTTAGATGAACAGAAGCATCTGTTCTTTTTGGTTCAACTAGGCATGATTAATGGAAAAGACTAAGTGTGACTTCTGCCTTGTTGAAATCTATTTGAAGATCGTCGAACGACGTTCGACGATAGTCGAATAGGTCGAGCCTATCGTCGACCTATGAGTGACGACGGCTTGTGTTTTTGTGAAGACAGAAATTGTCGAACGATTGATCGACTACTCTGCTTCAGGAAACGATCGTCGAACGACCGTTCGACTATCGTCTCCAGTATCTGTTAAAATAGATCGACGATTGCTGTTTTAATATAAAACCGATGGTTGACCTAGGTTAAGAGATCGTCTTTTTAGTAGTCGACAGAGCTTGTCTTTTCGTATTCCGTCTTTCTGCTTGAGCTCTGCCCCGCGCCTTCTGCCATTTCGTCTTCGTCGTCCTCTCCAACCAAATCAATGGCAGTTGCTCCAGCTCTCCTGACAGCGATGAAGTTTGACGCCGGTTTTAGCGTGGATTTCGACTCGTTCAGCGCCTGCGATGCGGAGATTATAGAGATGCTACAGCTCTGCAAGGATCAAGGTTTGGAAAAGCTGATGTCCACAAGGATCAAGATCAACATCCCAGAGATCAAAGAATGGGTTTACTCTTCGTCTTCCAGCGACGAATCCATGACCGGGACAATAGGCGGCGAAGAGGTAATCCTGACTCCTGCCGTTCTGACTGAAATTTTTGGATTATTAATTGGACAAGAAAAATATGACCAAGATATTCAAGAGTATGGAAGAATGCTCATAGAGCTAGGACATGCTGAGGGCATTCCTACAAAGTTACTGAAAGTTAACTTCCCGTTGAGGATTAAGTTCTTAGCTGAACTTGTTGGAAAAGTGCTGTTAGGTAAGCACTCGGCTCATGACAATATAACCAGGCAACAGTTTGCCTTGATGAGTGCAATTATCAACAAGAAAGAGATAATTTGGGCAGGGATGATGTTTGATTTGATCAGAAAGAAGAACAACAAAAAGGAAGTAACCCTTGGAAGGGTGATAGGAATATTTATGAAAGAAAAATATCCTCAACTGTTGGGTACAGTTGCAACTTCCATCAATGCCAGTAAGAAAATGGATCCAACCTTATTTTTTAAGTGGAAAAGGAGCATTCAGAAGCCTTCACCAGCTGGGGTAGCTCCTATTTTATCTGAGAGCACCAGGACTGTACCAGTCACTCCCCACCTACATGAAGAAGGCTCCTCCTTTCCCCCCCATTACTTCTACTTCTGCATTACCATCCACTTCTACTGCATTGCCATCCACTTCTGCATTACCATCTACATCCACTATCTCTCTTCTACTTGATTTCTCCACTATTCTCCATTCATCACCACCAGCATCTCCACTCCCTTCATATCTTGCTAGGATTTCTCATCCTAGTTTTGATCTGTTGGTTTCTGAGAATCTACCCACTCCACCTCAGTCACTAATTTCTCATTCAGATCATATTGATCTTCCTGCATCCACCCATTAATCCCCAGCTCACAAAATATCTCATCAGGAGACCACCGTCCCTGATGATCTTCCCTCTACTATGCTTTCCCCATCCACATCATTTGAAATAACTCCAGCTTTCATTGTAAACATCCTGGAGCTAATTACTCCTTCAATCAAAACCATGATTGAAGAAGCAATTGCCCCTCTTGTTTCTACCATCTCTTCCCTGTCATCCTCTATCATAGCTCTCTCTAAGTCTGATGAGCCCTCTTCAGTTAGGGGCCTGACTTCAGTATCTACTGAAATCAGGCAGGGGGAGATGTTCGAGGAAGATGCCTCAGGACTGCCCCTTGTTACTCTTCCAGCAGATCCCCAAGCTGAAATTCAAAAAGAAACAACAACTCCAGTTGACATTACAACATCATCTGCAGTACCAGCACCAGTTCAGAGGCCATCTGATATCATAATGGAAGCAGAATTTACCTTCAAAGTGTGCCTTGAAGAAGCCTCCACTCCCTTAGTTGCTCTATTCCTAGAAGGAGTCATTACCTCCTATCTAGATGATTTGTGGGAGGTCGAAAATTCTGAAGAAAATCCTCAAGGTAATTCATTTACTCAATTCCTTGACATGTTAACTGACATGCTAGCCTGTGAATACCTGGAAGGGATGTTTCGATACCATTTAGAACACCTTTGTGTCCCTTTGGTTTCAGATCTAGTTCAAGAAGTTCAAGCTGCTCAAGAACCTGCTCAACAACCAGCTCCAGAACCAGCTCCAGAACTAGCTCCAGAACCAGCTCAAGAACCTACTGTTCAAGATCCTGTATCTACTCCTCCAGCTTAGATAGCTGTGCAAGATGATCAAGAAAAAGTTTCAGATGATCAAGAAGAAAAATAAACAGTCTGGGATGACACCCTAGGACTAGATTTGGATACTCTTCTGGCACAGGATGCCTTAGAAGAAGAAAAAGAGAAAGCTGTATTAAAAGCCAAAGAACAAGCTGAGTAAGAGGCTTTTGATCCCTATAATCAACCTCTATCATCTCATTCCGATGATGAGGAGGATTCTGATGAGTCAGAAGGTTTTAAGAAGAAGAAAGCAGCAAAAAGGAAAAGGAAAGCTGCCGCTCCTCCTCCTCCTAATCCTGATCATGATGTTCCCTATTATATACTGAAAGGGATAGATCACAAATCTAAAGAATATCAACATTGGATGGGACTATCCAAAAACCAACAAAAGCAGAAAAAGAAAAGCAAAAGGTATGACAGTCCAGCGCCAAAGTGGAATCTCAGAGGACCTCCTCCTCCACCTCTTAGTGCAGGAGCCTCTGGAAATGTATCTGCCAATCCATCAACCCCTTCTGCTAGATTCACTCCGTCTCAAGTACATCAAAGAAGAAGCAATCCAGGATATCAAAGCAGATCTCAATCTGGACATCAAAGACAAGATGCTATTACAAAAGAGCAAGTGAAGGACATAGTATATCAGAAGCCAACCTTTTCTCCTCCTCCTTCACCCAAGAGAAAAGCATCCTCTCCTGAAGAAAGCAAAAGCATACCATCCAAAAGGCTAACTCAAACAAAGAAAACTGATTCAAAAGGAAAAAGGATTATTCACTCTGAAAAATCAAGTAAAAAATATGCAGAGTTTGCTCCTCCTTCTTCTTTAGTTATTCAAGAAAATAAAGAGCCAGCTGCAAGTTTGCTGGAACTCTCTACAAAATTCAAAACTGTAAAACCTTTAGATTCAACTGGTGAAAATGAATATGAAAGCCAAGAGCTTAATCCTGATTTCAGGATGGCTAGATTTCTCGAACTAGTTGGATCAGCTCAAATCAGACAGGCTAGAGCTGAAGGAAAAGCTATTACAGGCTTGACTACTATGTCTAAATTCAGAAAGAAGGAGCTAGACAAATTCCAGGTTAGACCTGAGGTTTTTGATCCTTCTAAATATATGGAAAAGCACCCAGAAGTAGTAGTGCCAAGAGCAGGAGAATCTAAAATCATTGGAGAACAAGATTTAAAGATATCAAAGAAAGAAGCTCTAGATCCCTTCAAAAAAATTTCTTTTCTTCCTGGTTCTTCTGTATCTAAATCAGATTCTGATGCTGCTTAAGTTTTATTTATTGACAGTATGTTTATTTGACTGTTTGATTGATGCAATTTGTTGCTTAGGTGTTTCTTTTCCTGAGTTATATTTATTTTCAGTAGTTTTTGTTTTGAGAGACTTAACCCAAATAGGGGGAGATTGTTGGTATCCTAGTTTGGATTTGAGTTTAGTCTTCTCAATTAGTTTCTTGACCCATGATTTATCTATGGTCAAAGGTTAGTTGTTTGGTTAGATTGCTTTAGTTGTAGAGTTGTCACTTATCCAGATGAAAATTTGGTTAAGTTGTTTTTGGTTCGACTATGGTCGAACGCCGCTCGACTATCGTCTATCAACTGTTCGACGATCGTCTATCAGTTGGTCGACTATCGTCAGTCAGCAGATCGTCTATCTCTGAGTTAGTTCAACTCTTGTTAGGTCGACGATCTGTGGTATCTGCCTCGTCGATCGTCAAATCCCGATCGACTTCTTTTGACCAGACAGATTTCTTGATAGTTCAACTATCTGCTTGGATAGTTCAACTATCTGATAGCTCGACTATCTGTTTGATAGTTCGACTATCTATTTTGTTTGATAGTTCGACTATCTGCCTTGATAGTTCAACTATCTGATAGTTCGACTATCTGCTCTGATAGTTCGACTATCTGTTCTATTTTGGTAGTTCGACTACCTGCTCTGATAGTTCGACTATCTGCTCTGTGTTGATAGTTCGACCATCTGTTTGATGGATCGACTATCTTTTTGATAGCTCGACTATCTTTTTGATAGCTCGACTATCTGCTTTGATAGTTCGACTATCTGTGTCGTTCGACTATCTGTTCTGATAGATTGACGATCTCTGTAGTTCGGTCAACGATCTCCGAGGGTCGTTCGACGTTCTTCTGTCTACCTTTAGTAATTTTGCACTCCTTCTATTCTATGATTTATTTTCCTATTTATTTGGCATATTTTATTAAAGATTATTTCATTGATTTTATGCATACATTTCAAGGCAATCTTTGCCCCATCCTTTGTGCATAAGTCAAGCTTTATCTGACAAAGTTTTTTGTTTTATTAGTTGAAATATCTTTTTACTTTATCTACCATGCTCTCCTTTATAGCCGTTAGACACAAAAGTCTTCTCTGGCCGTAAAGAGTTTAGTCTGATGTGACTTTCTCTAGTACTCCTTTTATCAGATTGGATTTGCAGCTTCTTAGAAAGCGTTATCCCTTTATAGCATGTCTGTCTGCAGGATATGTTTTGTTTTGTGCTATTTGCAGCCCAGATCGCAGATCTCAGAAGAAGACAAAATTCAAACATAGATTAGAGCCGTTACAAAGGCCCATATATAAAGAGTTTCTTTTGAAAGAAGTTTTTAACAACAACAATAATACATATACAGAAGAGATATACTCACAGACACCAAGTCTGGTTGATACAGATATTCATATACAGATTCAATTCAAGGAGATACAGCTCTTAGATATTATTACATTTGATTGATAAGATCGACCTTCTTCATCTCTCTCTTCTTCAATCCTAAGTTCATCCTGCTGTCAGAAACATTCACTCAGAGTCTCAAGAAGAAGAAGAAGAAGGAAGAAAAGCTGTTGAAGAAGAACATCCATTCCAAATCAAGAGTCTTCTTCAAGCTGCTCCTTCAAGAACTTCAAGACAGTTCTCTGTCAAGAGTTCAGAAGAGTTCCTGCACCCTGAAGAAGGACTTCTTCCTGGATATCACTAAGCCAGGGGGAGCCTTGATTCTTTAGAGCTTTCTAGCTCTGTGCAATCCACTTGCTTCTCTAATATTGTTTTAACAATAGAGAAGACCATTCTAACTCTCTCTCAACCTCCTGTGTAAAGGGTTATTACTCTCTTCAAAAGTGAACCTTGGTGGCAGGGCACCTGATCAAAAACCTGTGTTGGATTTTGAGCTCCTAATCAAAATCTTAAAGGGTCTACTTGATCTACCTGAACCAGATCAGTTGGTGGCAGGGCACCTGAACAAAAACCTGTAGTGGATTCCTACCAGGGTGGTAGAAGAGTGGACGTTCCTATTTAGAGGGAACCACTATAATCCTCTTGTGTCGTCTGTGATGCTTAATTTAATTTATTGCACTGTGGTTGTGAGTAGAAATAACTAGGATTGCTAGTTGCTGTGATAGGACCAAAGTTCAACTGTAATTACAGTTAGCTTTCTCTTGTGCACTTCACTTTGTGTTAGGCTCTAGGGTTTCAAATCTCTATAAACTCATTCCGTAAATTAACTATAAGGGAGTTGAGTAGGGTGTCATAATTTTTGAATACTCTATTCACCCCCCCTCTCTAGAGTTGTATCTATCCTCACTTTCACGGCCTCGCTGTAGCCAGCCTTCACAAGGGCCGGCAAAGGCCGTCGGTACTCGGGCGGCCTCTCCGCGGGAGGCCCCCGTAAGGGCCCGCCAAGGCCGTCGGTACTCAGGCGGCCTCTCCGCGGGAGGCCCCAGTAAGGGACCGCCAAGGCCACCCGTTCTCGGGCGGCCTCGCCGTGGTCGCCGCCCCCCTTCCCCGCCAGGGCAAGCCGAAGCCGCCGAATCCCGGATGGCGTCGCTGTGGCCGGCCCCCGCGAAGGGCGACCTAGGCCGCCCATATCCGGGTTGCCTCAAACGGGGCAGTCCCCCCGGCCGCTCGCCGGGCGTGGGGGGTGGCGGCCACCTCCCCCGTCGTCGTCGTTGGCCCGCTAGTTTTGGCAGATGGGCTCTTTTTTGGCCCAAGGGAGGGATCGTCATTTTTCCAAAATGACGATCCACGTGCTTAGTTACGAGCAATCCTATTGGCCTTACCGGAAATATTTAACAAACTCTGTTAAAGTGGAATTTAGGTCGGGACTGAACCGGCCATGTGGTTATTTTACCCCGATTGTGGGTTTTCCACGTCATCAGGCCTCTGACTCAACATTCTGTGAATCTTTGACTGTTGATACGCTCGACCGCTCCGCGGGCTCGGACGATTCAGAAGGCCGGATCTACCAAAAGCGACACGCGGACCCCAATAAGATTATGCTCCTAAAAGAACATATTTTTAATATATATATATATATATATATATATATATATATATATATATATATATATATATATATTAAAATAGATGTTCCACGTAGTGAAGTTAAAGGTTTTAGGCTAACTATATTGACAGTGCCAAAAGGCTTGAGTGCGGGAGAAAAGTGAAATTTTGTTTACGATATAATTAGGAGGTAACACCTAACAAAAAAAATATAATTTATGATCCGAATGTTGTTGTTTTAACACATTCAATCCTATTATTTATTGGGTTTTTCCCTACATCTTTGATCGAAACAGGATATCTATTGACCACTGAATGAAACTTGCAACATTAGCATTTGGATTGCTGGATCGGAAAGGGATGCCAATATTTTGGTATGGATTCAATTGCAGGATTGTGATGGATTTTTCTGCATGTCTGCAGGTTTTGATTGTTTAATTTGGTGGCAGAAATGTAGGCGCGTCTTTTAGTTGCCTAAACATAATGTTTGCAATCAATGCTGTTTATTTCCTTTGTTAATTAAGTATCATAGTACTGAAATCATATGTCCTTCGTTAATGTTTTGCAATCAATGCTATTGGTAAATGAACCAGTTGTATGTTGTAGCATGATGCAACCAATAATCTCATGTCAGGCATTGACATCGGCTTATCTAATAGGTCTGGTACCACCCAATAGTCAAGAGATTTTAATAATTCTAATCTCCTTGATGTTCCAAATATATGTGCACAGCAATACCCCCGCCCCCCCTCCTCACCACACGGTAGGACATCGTCCGTCCATTTCAGGTGGCGCACTCACCCCCCCCCCACCACGTGCCCCTGCTCTAATACCATGTAAAGCATTATGACGTCACTCGCCAAAACCACGTGGTTAGGGGAGGAATGAGGACACCCCTTATACACCCCGGACCTAGAAGCATGCTAGGCGGTGTGGGACTAAACCATCCCTTTTAAAGAGTCGTGACACACGCTCGGACATCACCATCCATTCCACGTGACAGACTCAACACCCCCCTCGGCACGTGCCCCCTACTCTGATATCATGTAAAGTATTGTGTCGTCACTCCCCAAAACCAAGCGGGTAGGAGAGGAGTGGTCACCCCGCTTATACACTCAGAACCAAGGAGCACGCTAGGCGGTGTGAGACTAAACCATCCCTTTTAACGAGTCACGACACACACTCGGACATCACCGTCCATTCCACATGACGCACGCAACAAGTTCTTTCACTCCTCACTACCAATTGAGCTGCAACACGAAAGAGGCAAAGACGCGCGCGACGCCGTAGATGAACCAGGCCTCTCCAAAGAACGAGCCCCATGTTGGAAACGTGAATGGGTCCCGCCTCGGACTACACCTCTAAAATACTTAACACAAAATCCTCCGAGTAACCGGCGAAACCAAACTGGCGAGACCGCCTACTCGCGCGGTAAGCCACCGGCGAGATCCCCACTCGCAACTTTCCCTCTCGCACGCGAGAGCGACCTTCCCAGCGAGCTCACTCTGCCGAGTAGCACCGACTCGCAGAAAATCACTTCTCGCCCGACTACCTCACTCGCCCGCTGCCCTTCTCTCTCGCTAGACTCCACTCCTGGTGCGAGATCTACCCGGCGAGACCACCACAGGCTTGCGAGACCGATCTCGGCGACTAACTTCTATCCGCTCGGCAAGTCACGCGCGAGCTCCCTCTCTCGCCCAAACGCTTCGCGCAAACCTACTCGCCCGGCTACCTAGTCTAGCCACCCGAACTCGCGAGTGACCACTCCGCGCTGCAGCGCTCTCCCTCTCTCACAAGGCCGAAGAACTTAAAACTTGGAGGATTTTCTCTCTCTATTTCAGCAACCAAAAAGTATACATGGGGGGGCCTTTATATAGGCAAGCAAAATAACCTCTCAACTACCCTATTAATTACAAAACCTCTCTCTCCTCATAAATGCATAAAAAACAAATATTAAAATACTTTAAACATAAAAGCTTTGACAGTTGACCCGGTCAACTTGTCAACACCAACAAACTCCCCCTCAAACTTGGCAGCACATGCCGAGTTTGCCTTTGAGCTTCAGAAACGTGTCCACCTTCAACGCCTTGGTAAAGATGTCCGCAACTTGCTCTCCGGTCGGGCAATACTTGACCTCCACGGTCTTCAGCTCCACCTGCTCCCTCAGGAAGTGATACCTTGTATCGATGTGTTTGCTCCTCCCGTGTAGTACCGGGTTTTGCGTGAGCTGGATGGCCGACATGTTGTCCACCAACATGGTCGTTGGCCCATCCACTCCATGCTGCAAGCTCTCCAACAAATTCCTTAGCCAGATGGCTTGGCAGATGCCAGCTGCTGCCGCTATGTACTCCGCCTCGCAGGACGATAGAGCTATCGTGGCCTGCTTCTTCGAACTCCAAGAGAACACTCCTGTTCCCATGTTGAAAGCATATCCGGAAGTGCTCTTCCGGTCATTGACATCCCCGCCGTAGTCACTGTCCGAGTAACCTACCAGCGTCAGCTCCTCTCCAGTAGCATACTTCAGCCCATGGCCTCTCGTCCCGTTGATGTACCTCAGGATCCTCTTCGCTGCTGTGAAGTGGTCTTCCTTTGGCTCCTCCATGTGCCTACTCACCACCCCGACCGCATACATGATGTCCGGTCGGGTGAAGGTCAGGTAGCGCAGACTACCCACCAAGCTTTTGAATAAGGTGGAGTCCACCGCTCCTTCCTTCGACTACTTGCTCAGCTTCATCCCCGGGTCGGCAGGAGTGGAGATAGGCTTGCTATCCTCCATCCTAAATTTCTTCAGAATCTCCTCCGCATACTTCTTCTGGGATATGAAAATCCCGTCTTCTCCCTGTTTCACTTCCACCCCCAGGAAATAACTTAGTTCTCCTAAGTCAGTCATCTCAAACTCCTTCTTCATCATCTCCCGGAACTCATCATACATGGTAGCATTGTTCCCCGTGAAGATCATGTCATCCACGTAGAGACATATTATCATGATGCCTCCATCCTTGTCCACTTTGGTATAAAGGGCGTACTCATGCGGGCTCTTTTGATAGCCATGCTTTTGCAGGAAAGCATCTATCCTCCCGTTCCATGCTCATGCTCCCTGTTTCAACCCGTAGAGTGCCTTCACCAACTTGCAGACCTTCCTCTCTTGTCCCTTCACCACGTACCCTGGAGGCTGCTCGATGTATACTTCCTCCTCCAGGTACCCGTTCAGGTAGGCAGAGACAACATCCATCTGCATGATCTTCCACCCATGGTGTGCAGCTAGGGCGATGATCAAGCGGATGGTGTCAATCCGTGCTACAGGGGCGAACACCTCATCATAGTTGACCCCTTGAACTTGGCGGTAGCCCTTCACGACTAGCCTCGCCTTGTGCTTCTCCACGCCTCCATCTTTATTTTTCTTCACCTTGTACACCCACTTCACCCCCGAGGGGTTTGTGGCCAGCAGGAGGGTCGACCAGCTTCCAGGTCTCATTTTTCTTGATGGAGGCGATCTCCACATCCATCGCCTTCCTCCAGCTTTTCTCCTTTGCGACCTCATCATAGGAGCACGGCTCAACATCTGCCAAAAGACAATATAGAGAAAAATTATTAAGGGCCGGAGCCATCTCCTCATAAATTTCATCCAGCCTCCTCATCCTGGGCTGAGGACGGTTGTCCTTGCTCCCACTGGTGCTTGCTCCACCAGAGCCGCCTCCACTTGTACTTGCACCACTAGAGTAAGGGGTGAGAGCTCCCCCCTGAACCTCCGCTAGGTGGTGATGGTGGCTCTGCTCCACCCATCTCGGCTTCAGCCTCTTCTCCACCTTCTTCCTCATCATCCTCGTAGAACATCCCCTTGGTGTTCTTCACCTCCTCATTCCAGCTCCAACAGCTTCCTTCTTCAAACACCACATCTCTAGAGATGATGGCTTTCCCTGTCTCCGGGTTATACAACTTGTAAGCCTTGCTCGCAGGAGCGTAGCCTAGAAAGATGCATCTCTCACTCCGGTCATCTAACTTCCTCCTCCTCTGGTCAGGGATGTGAGCATAAGCAACACACCCGAAGACCCTCAAATGCTTCACATTGGGCTTCCACCCACTCCAAGCTTCAAAGGGTGTCTTGAACTTCACACTCTTTATTGGACAACGGTTCAGCACGTACACTGCCACCTGTACCGCTTCCGCCCAATACATCTTTGGCAACCCCTTGCCCTTCACCATACTCCTCGCCATGTTCATGATGGTAAGGTTCTTTCTCTTCGCCACACCATTCTGCTGAGGCGAGTATGCCGCCGTCAGCTGATGAGAGATCCCCCATTGCTTACAGTACTCGTCAAACAGCCTAGAGGTGTACTCCCCACCCCTATCCGTTCTAAGCACCTTCAGCGGTTGACCGCTCTCCTTCTCAGCCATCGCCCGGAACTCCTTGAACTTCTCCAGTGCCTCAGCCTTCTCTCTTAGAAAATACACCCAACACTTCCTGCTGAAGTCATCGGTGAATGTGATGTAGTATCTGCTTCCGCCTATTGAAGTAGTCTCAAACGGACCAGCGATGTCCGAGTGAACTAACTCCAATGGCCTTGTCGCCCTTCGGGACTTGCCACCTTCAAATGTCTCCCTTCTTTGCTTCCCCTTCGTGCATGCCTCACAGACCCTTTGAGGAGGTGTGATCATAGGCAATCCTTCCACCATCTTGGATCCAGACAACAACTTCAGGCCTGTGAACCCCAGATGCCCCATCCGGTGGTGCCACAGCCAAGCTTCTTCCTCCTCTTCAATCCTCGCGAGACATGCCGTCTCCTTCACATCCATGCTAAAAGTGAAGAGACGATTCGTCGTCATCTTCACCCTCACCACTTCTTTCCCTTGACCATCTTTCATGGCTAGGGTGCCATCCCTTAATAAGACCCGGTAGCCCTTCTCCACCAATTGCCCGAGGCTTAGGATGTTACTCCTCAAGCCTGACACGTAGAAGACATCATTGATGAGCACCTCCTTCCCATTCAACACAATCGCCACTACTCCTCTTCCCTCAACTGAAATCTTAGAAGCATCGCCGAAACTCACCTCACCACCATTTGGTTCAAGGCTCGTAAACAGCTCCTTCTCTCCGCACATGTGATTACTGGCTCCGGTGTCCAACTACCATATTCCATTCTTTCCGCCTCCAGCCCCTTGGACGGTAAGGAACATCATCGGGTCGCCTCCCGTGTTGCTCGTCTCCGCATAATGGTTGGCATCTCCTCCCTTCCTAGGAGCCCAACAATCGTAGCTCATGTGCCCGAACTTGCCACAGTTGTAGCATTGAGTCTGGGACATGTCTCCTCTTCCTCCTCTGCCTTGATCTCTTCCTTGACCTTTACCTTGGCCCCTTCCTTGGCCTCTTCCTCTGCCACCTGCGTCGTGTCTCCAACCCTGAGGTTGCTCCACCTCACGCTGGTTGTACTGATTCCTTCCAAAGTCTCTTCCACCTCTTCCTGTTCTACCTCTGCCTTGGAAGCCTCGTCCACGCTGGCCTCCTCCTCTTCCAGAGCTCTCTCCAAAATTGAGCTGAGTCTGAAGTGCTTTCCCTAAGCCACTCGACTCCTCCTCATCTTGCACCATTCGATACTCATGTGCTTGTAGCGATCCTATCAGTTCATCCGCCGTCATCACTGTGAGGTCCTTCGATTCTTCGATGGCCACCACCACGTGTCGGAACTTCTTAGACATAGAGCGCAGGAGCTTCTCCATGAAGCTGACCTCATCTATCGTCTCCCCGTTTCTCTTCATCTCATTTGTGAGCGTCCGCAGACGGGTCACATAGTCTCCAACCTTCTCCGAGCTCTGCATCCGCATCATCTCATATTGTGCTCGGAGGGATTGCAACTTCACCTTCTTGGCCTTGTCTACTCCTTGCATGGAGCGCTGCAAAATCTCCCAAGCTTCCTTTGAAGTCTCGGCATCCGAGATCTTCTCAAACGTAGCTTCATCCACCCCTTGGTACAAGATGAACAACGCCTTTTTGTCCTTCTTCTTGGCTTCTCTCAATGCCACCCTCTGAGCGTTCGTCAATGCAGCCTCTGCTTCAGCAGTAACCTCCTCAACACCATCCTCTACTACCTCCCACAGCTCCTTGGAGGCTAGTAGTACTCTCATCTGAATGCTCCAATTTCCATAGTTTGTTTTGCTCAACTTGGGGACCTGCCCCGGCATCCCGCTTCCCATTTCCATCACTACTCTTCGCAAACGCAACTTCTAGGAGTCTCTCAACCTCCCTCTGATACCACTTG
This sequence comes from Platanthera zijinensis, assembly GCA_039513925.1. Lineage (NCBI taxonomy): Eukaryota > Viridiplantae > Streptophyta > Magnoliopsida > Asparagales > Orchidaceae > Platanthera > Platanthera zijinensis. Next base: position 73,472,090 of record CM077082.1, read on the forward strand.
TTGGAAACGTGAATGGGTCCCGCCTCGGACTACACCTCTAAAATACTTAGCACAAAATCCTCCGAGTAACCGGCGAAACCAAACTGGCGAGACCGCCTACTCGCGCGGTAAGCCACCGGCGAGATCCCCACTCGCAACTTTCCCTCTCGCACGCGAGAGCGACCTTCCCAGCGAGCTCACTCTGCCGAGTAGCACCGACTCGCAGAAAATCACTTCTCGCCCGACTACCTCACTCGCCCGCTGCCCTTCTCGCTCGCTAGACTCCACTCCTGGTGCGAGATCTACCCGGCGAGACCACCACAGGCTTGCGAGACCGATCCCGGCGACTAACTTCTATCCGCTCGGCAAGTCACGCGCGAGCTCCCTCTCTCGCCCAAACGCTTCGCGCAAACCTACTCGCCCGGCTACCTAGTCTAGCCGCCCGAACTCGCGAGTGACCACTCCGCGCTGCAGCGCTCTCCCTCTCTCACAAGGCCGAAAAACTTAAAACTTGGAGGATTTTCTCTCTCTATTTCAGCAACCAAAAAGTATACATGGGGGGGGGGGGGCTTTATATAGGCAAGCAAAATAACCTCTCAACTACCCTATTAATTACAAAACCTCTCTCTCCTCATAAATGCATAAAAAACAAATATTAAAATACTTTAAACATAAAAGCTTTGACAGTTGACCCGGTCAACTTGTCAACACCAACACCCCACACCATAGCTCGATGATTATCAGTGCACCCAACCCCCCTCCTTCCACAGGTGGGTTGTTGGTAGTCGTAGTCCTGATGAGGGAAACTCGATAGTTAATTATGTTGTACGGGAACTCCCCAGAAGGTCACCAATCCCAATACTACTCTCGCTCAAGCACGCTTTCAAATTGTTCGTATTTTATTATACCCTTGAACTCTCTATCAGTTCAACTTAATTTTTTTGATATACCCTTGCTAATTTCTGACGTCATTTCATTTATTTTTCTCTGTTAAAATGACTTTTTAATAGTAGAAAAACATGTTGGTAGTTCTCCTCAAACCTACATCAATATTCACAACCTTATCGGTTTGGCATTTGGGGCAACACATGTCTTCTTTGTATAAGATATATGCCATATATGGACCAGACACTCTTATGCAGATATTGTTCACCAATTTAAACTTTTAAAAGTAGAATATTAATTGCAGCCATGAGTAAAATGAAATAGATTATGGCTCCGTTTGGGGGGCTTATTTTCACCGGACAAGTGGTTACGACTGCATGAACTGGATCATAATTAAGGTCCGGTTCATGCGGTCGTAAAAGCTTGACCGGTAAAAATAAGAGTGTCAATAACACTTTATTTTTGTAAATCTTAATATTGAATTTGTACTATCTTGATATGGCTTAAACTAAGGCTCAGTTTGACACAGTGACGGGTCATGAACATGAGAGATTAAATTGTCATTCATTAACACACACGAGGAACTTCATCCACTTCTATGTTCAAACAGATGATATTTATTAGATGATCCTTAACAAATGACAGTTTTAACTCATACGTTTACGACCGCCACCACCGTGTCAAACGGAACCTTAAACTACGGCTCAGTTTAGCACGGTGATGTTTGTTAGCTGATCCTTAACGAATGACCGTTTAACCCATGTCCCAAACGAAACCTAAATCATGTTTCTTTTGCTCCCAAAATATGTCTATTTTTTCTTTTTTCCTTTTTCCTTTTTTAAAAAAAAATGATCGGAAAAAAAAAAAGATGTCGAGGAGATGTATTTTTCAAGTAGTTGCTGTATATATCTCTATCAAAAAATAAAATAGAAGATTCTCAATATGTTGAGTTGGATGTTGCACCAAATAAAAAATATATTTTTATTAATTTAAAATATTATTGGCAGCATTTTAAACGTGGCCAATGTTAGGCACATTTTTTAAAAAAAAAACATGAACAAAGTTATTTGTCCCATTTTTGTAAACAATGTTAAATGTGCGTCATTTTTTAAGTGCACCGCCAATCTATACAACCTATAGTGCTATTTGAATGAGAAAGGTAGTAGAAGAATCGACCACGAATTTTGTACCACGGCATTTATAAAAAAACATCACCATAGCATTAGAGGCATTTGAAAATTGTTGCTAAATAAACATAAAAACAACCACAATGCTCAATTTTATTATAATTCAAACTTAGTTCTTATTTCAATAGAATGGATTCATCTATCATCAACATTAAATATTAAGCATGCAAAACCCCCCATGCAAAGTGTTATGATTCAAAGATTAGAAAATATTATCATATTTTTTTCTCAATCTCTATATTCACAACTCACACAGCTTGCTCGTATCTCAAAAATTTTAGTAGCATCATTTACTTATTCAATCATTCAAGATACCTCTATTTATGGTATGAATGTCTTTTAAAAGCCAGCACGGTCCCCACCATCTTCTTCTACATCACCTACTTCATTGTGATAATAACCCACCAGCTCAATTATCAAAACAAATATTACATTCACTGTCAATACAGTGTTTTTCAGCTTGACATCTTTGTACATGAAATAAAGCACCGTACCATTTGGAGGAGGTCTAACACCCGACCAAAAATATCTGACAGTTGTGCACTCAATAGATATTAATATTTTAGGGTTCAGTTAGTTAATTAAATAAATATTTTACTTTGACATAAACTTAATACCAGTAAGTAATTTATTTAAGTAAAATAGTGCAAGCTCAAATAAATTACCTGTTAGTATTAAATTCGGGACAAAAAACATTTCTTTAACTAATTCACTGAAATACTAAAGTATTAATATTTATTGAATGCACAGCTGTCAAATATTTCTTATCTGGTGTTAAGCGTCATCCAAATTGTGCTATATTGCATGTACAAGGATGCCAAGCTAGAAAGGACTATACCGACGGTGAATGTAACAGTTGTTCCGTCAATTGAAGTGGTGCATTATCATCGCAATGAAGCGGCCAATGCAAAAGAAGGTGGTGGGGATCGTGCAGGCTTTTAGAACGTACTTGAGATATTGTAAATAGAGGCATTTTAAATTCATGTGTGAGCAAAGGTGATGAAAAGTAGATGATGATAATAAAGTTTACATATATGAGAAAGTTGTATGAGTTATGAGTAGATTTAAAAATATATAATAATACTTTTTGATCTCAAAATCAATAATATTTTATATGTGAGGGTTTTGCATTTCACCGGGAAGTAAAACCCAAAAGAGAAAAAGGAGTTGGTGGTTCAACTACAATTCAAATATAACTCTTGTTTTCATGCCAAGTGTTTATTTGGCTAAAATCCAAGTACCTTCAAAAATATTGCAAAATCAGCCATAAAGATTTCAACTTTAATTTGCTTCCATCTCTCCTTCAAGAGCAAAACTTGTACATCATCATCATTATACAAAACCTAGAAGAAAAACAAATTTCTCAAATTGAAATGCAAATACTACAAACTTGAAAAAAATCAGTGAAGTAGTAAAAATATGCTCAAGTTTATCAACCCAAAAATATAGCATGCTTTAGTGCAATAATCAAAATGGATCATCCCTTCCACTCAAGCATGCTCTATTTTCCTAATTTATTTTCAGCCACGTGTTTTCTAAATAAATTCACTAAAATGTTTAACTAAAATGCATTTATATGATATGATTAAGTATATACAGAGGCAGCTCCAAAATCGTCGACACTTGAGATGCCCTCTAGGAATGAATGTAGATCCTGGGAGGGATAAGAGAAAGAAAAAGTAAATGTGAGTTTTTATTTCTTTAATTTAGTTTTATTTCAAATAAAATTAAAAGGGAGGGGTTGAGACACACCATGTTAAAAGAAAGGAATTTAGCATTTCTTTCACGCACGAAAAATACACAGGTTGTAAAGTTTTTCTGATTATGGTCATTCAACAAGTGTGCAGAAGTTGACAATACTTACAAGCCCTCATAAAAATATTTTGCATGGGACGAGCCCATAAAAAGGGGAAAAAAGAAAATCAATCTACCTTTAGCTTTATCGTCAACAGAAAAGATCAAGTGGGTATTTGCTCTACATTCGCTCTTTTGTTTAGTTACTCTGGTGGTGTTTGTGATTGTATCTATATAATAAGATGAAGATGCATGTTGTGCGGGTCTTATTTTTATGCAAGTGTCTTTATTTTCATACGATGTGACTCTGATATTAATACTCTCTTTATAAATGCGTTTATATTGTGACGACAACTCTCCTCACAGGCCGGGCATCCTGCGATTAAAGGGTGGGTTGTGTGAAAATCCCGTTATTATTGGGCGGTCTTCCTGGGTACAAGGGCCTTACACCACATCTCTATTCAGGGGCGGAACTAGGATTTAGACTAAAATAATATTTGTTGAAATAACCAATTTGAACGAGATTGTCACAATCCTTGCTATGTTGATTTCCTAATTTGGAGCTCATTTACCAAAAATTGCTCCCAAGCTCACTCTAGTGGACTTTTACTAAAGAGAGTTGAGATTAAACACATTATTTATTTATTGTTTGCTCTAGTCATTTTAGTATAGAGCGATTTTTTGCACATGAAAATTTTTTGAATAGGAAAAACCTAAACAATGAATTAACATGATAAATCTTACCTATGCATAAGCTCTCAATGAAATCATCCACCGCGACATGCATCAGGATACAACAACTCATGGTCATGTTCTCCGGGTCAAGCACTGTTGAAAATTTTGATATAGCGGAAAACGAGAACCAGACGCAGGAACACTTCAACCATAAATTGAGCTTAATAAACCATAGACAACAGAAGGCAACAACAAAGTCTTGTAATATCAACAATCTTCTTTACAATGCAAGACATAAATGACGAGACATGATTCGCCAATGTACAAACCGTTGTTTGCAAATACAAGATAGGAGGACAGCCTCAGAGACCGCCGAGAACGCCAAGCCGATGCTGTACCGAACTAAGCTACGGAGTCCGCGTAGACCGCGGACAAACTGTTATTCTGCTGAACGCCTTGTCCGCTCTCTGCAAGCCGCCTAACCGCAGAGGTTGCCTAGCAGCCAGAGTCCGCGAACAAGAGCTGCTGCCGAACTGAACAACAGACCCCCGAGACCGGCAGACAGGTTATTGAACTGGAAAGCTGAAGGAGAGAAGACTGGCTGGCCGCAACTGCGACCTGCTGCAAACCGCTGATTGTTAACCGCAAGTTCCACTGATTCCTGACTGCTGTCAGAACCAAAAACCTGGCTTCTCAGTGCTAGCCCCACAACCTGTAAACAACAAACCGGTTAACCTTCTCAAACCGCACAGACAGAGAATCTGAGGCTGCAACAATTAAACAAAGTCCAACTTACTGTTCATTCAGTTAATTATGATGTGATAGGGGGGGTCCTATTTATAGGCATGGAGAGGAGTGTGGTCACCGCCCTAGTGGATAGAAACACCACCCCAGCTCGCAGCTAGCACCAAGCAGTCTGCCCAGTCCGCATGGACAAGGCCGAACACAGCATCAGTCCGCAATAAGCAACGTCCACGACCAAAGGCACAAGCCGCCCGGTCAACCAGCGGACTCTGCGATCAAACTGAACTTGTCACAGATCGTGACCAAGTCCAGCAACTAATGTACCTCTTGCGCGAGCTCCGTGGACACGAACAGCTGTCCATCCAGACCGCCAGCTCCATGCCAGATCGCCTAACCGCAAACTCCGCGGTTACCTCCTAACCGCACCACCAGAGATCAAGGGCAAAAACCAAAGCCGATCTCAACAACAGTCCGCAACAAGCGGACTCCGCAAACTCAGAGTGAGTCCGCCCTTCCCTCGGATACACCACCTATTTGCACGGTTACACCAGGGAACTAGCCAACTTCTAGACAACACGCCGATCGGGTTGGTCGTCATCACCAAGCCGAAACATCAGACTGCCCAGGCCGCACCATCAGTCCGCAGGACTGTCCGCCCAAGACGCGCGGTATGCCTGATCAACCTCCACTTTCACTTCATAATTTTCAACACTCCCCCTTGAAGTGAGAAGTGGTGACCAAACCCAGCAGTTCCCGTAATCGTGTAAATGGCACCTTTGGCAATGGCTTCCTGAAGATGTCCGCAATGTTGTCCTCACTCCACACATATTCAATCATAAGAGATCCCTCCAACACCTTCTCTCGAATGAAGTGGTGATCAATCTCTATATGCTTGGTCTGCGCGTGAAAAACTGGATTATTAATCAGTTTCAAGGCACTCTCATTGTCACCGCGAAGCAGAGTTTGATTGCGCACTTCTTTATAGACGTCATCTACTAGTCTCCTCAGCCAGATGGCTTCCCGAGCTGCCAAGGCCGAAACCTTGTACTCCACTTTCGTAGCAGAGACGGACACCGAGTCTTGTGTTTTGCTATACCAAGAAATACTGGCTGATCCACACGTGAAGACATAACCGGATGTTGACTTCCGGTCGTCTGAATCTCCCCTGTAATCAGCATCTGAGTATCCTTGAATAATAAAACTCGTGTCTCTCATATAAAGGAGACCCATATCAGAAGTGAATGTTGGGTATTGTATCCACAATTACCTGGATTTGAGGAAGCCTCCTATCAAAGCTAAGATGAATTCACTATGTATTTGATGAATTTCTTCTAGTTGTGCTTGCAGTTATTCCATGCTAAGTACACACCAATGTCAGGGTGCAGTGGGTCAATATACACGGGTCTGTGCAACGTAATCCCTCGTTGAGCAGATCAGTGTGTTGGCCTACGTGTACTCTCTCTATTGGGGTGTACTTAATTTCAAGTACAGGGCTATGATAAAGCTAGAGCAGACATGGAGCAAGGATGGGCCAAAGACCATCTCACGGGTTGAAAGACGAGAATCGTCTAAGTGTAAATCGTCGAGAATCCCTAAGTGATTCTCACTGATTCGTCGAGAATCACCAGTGATTCTCGACGAGTCGTCGAGAATCACTAGTTGATTCTTGCCGGGATGGGCCGGCTGTCTCGACGCAGTCAGAAAAATCATCTAAGGCAGAATCGTCGAGAATCACCAAGTGATTCTCGCCAATTCGTCGAGAATGACTTTGCATTCTCGACGAGTCGGCGAGAATCCAAGGTGATTCCCACCGATTCTCCCCGGCCACAATAACCTGTGCAGCAAGAATTCTCTAAGTAGAATTCAGCGAGAATCGTAAGTGATTCTCGCAGATTCGTCGAGAATCACTCACGATTCTCGCCGAATTTGACTTGGGTATTTTTCCGACTCTGTCTAGACCGGTCCACGACATCTGCGGGATTTTGAACCGGACTTTGGTCTTACTGCTGGTGGGGCCCACAACGGTCATCTCTTGACCTAGTGTATAAATACTCTGTATTTGTGAATAGTAAAAAGACTGATTACAGATCGAAGAAAAAGAAGTCGCCGTCAATCCCTAGATCGGAAGCGAGCTCGGCCGACCTTCTCCGCCTCTCGCTAGTTGCTCGCCACCGTTGATCGGGGTTTTCGTTACCTCTCCCGGCGACAGAAGCCTAGTCGGGCACAGCGTCTCACGCGTCTATCCAGAGATCTTTTGTCTCTTGATTTGTGATCGGGAAACCTTCCCCATCCGAATCGATCGAGACGATCGATCCTAGTGTGACCGTTGGAAGACCTTGTCGACTTTGCTAAGAAGATTGGATCTACATAGTATCACCGCCTCTCTTGTTGAAGCCGTCGATCTAGAGAAGATTCTCTCCAAGAAAGATCTAGGGTTGTGGACTTTTCGTTGCCTACAAGAACAAGTAGTCTAACGAAAAGGGACACCTGGATCTTCACGTTGTTTGTATTTCTTACAAGCTATTTTCATTTTCTCTTTCATTGTAAAGGACCGATTGGTCTCTAGTTGTTGGGTTGGGTGCAACCCGTGTTGTGGGAGTGTTGACTCCTACGTGTGGAAGGGTTCCTTCCGTTAGTGCAAGGATTGGATTTCAATCCTGTTGGTGAAGTGACCGAGTCGTCCCTGGTTGGGAGATAGGTCGAAGGGGGAAAGTGGACGTACCCAAATCGGGGAACCACTATAAATTGCTTGTGTACTTTCTGTGCTGTGGTGTTTTATTTTCTTGTGCAGGTAAAACTTTAATTCCGCAAATACGCTGCAAAGACACCTATTCCCCCCCATAGGTGTAAGTAGTTGACACTAAGTGGACTTTCAAGTGGTATCAGAGGGAGGTTACTCATCAAAGGGGTTAACACCTCGAGTAAGTTTCTGCATCTAGTGTCAACAAGAAGATCAGACTCAAGCATGGAGTTGGATTATGATGTCCCTCCTCTAAGACTCCCCTCTTGTACAAAGGAGTACTATCCTGTATGGAAGATGAGAGTACTATTTCATCTGGAGGCCATCGACCCTCGAGCATCACTCATTCTGGAAGAGGGCCCCTTCATTCCCATGAAGGCCTCCTGCTTTGGAAAGGATATGCAGATCCCCAAGGAGACTACTGAAATGTCTGAGATTGAATTCTCTCTTTTCAACTTGGATAAAATGATTCGTAAAATCATCTTGGATGTCTGGACTGGACCTTCCCGGTCAAGACTTGAAAAGTGTAAGACGACCAAGTCCTTGTGGCAAACTGTATCAGACCTCATGGAGGGATCAAACAGAACAGGGATAAGTCGTCAGCAAGAGGTTGAGGCATATATGGGGGTCAGTATTTCTGAAGAAGAAAGTGATGACCAATTTCTCAGTATCAGGGCTCCTGTGTCCTTATCAGAGACTGAGGAGGAAGTTGATGAAGACTGCACAGCTGAAGATGACTCAGCTGCCCCGGTCAGTCCTAACACTATTCCTGATCAGCTAAGTCAGGACCAGGTAAATTCTTCACCTTGCCCCTCTCTTCCTCATGTTCCTGAAGACAGGAATATTTTGGATGATTGCCCTCAAGAAAATCCTGATGCCCTGAAGAGTGTCCTTCAGAAAAGCAACCTGATTGTTGAGGAGCAAGCTCAGGAGATTGCTCGGCTGAAGATCTTATTGGTTCTCCAATTGGCATCCAATAAGGTTAAGGACTCTAAGATCTCAGATCTAGAGAGTCGTCTAGAGACCGAGAAGAGGATTGTTTCTAACTTTTCCAAGATAGATGCTATCAAAAGAAAAGCAGAAAATGGGTGGATCTCCCAAATCGTCAATTCATGGAGAAATGGGGAAACTGTGTTCAGACCCCCCACCCCGAGCAGGAAGGGCACACATCATGCATTTAGGTATGACCATAGGAACAACCATGGTCACTGCAAGAATGATCAGCCCTCTTGTGGAAGCACCCAGAATGCAAGGGCTATCATGGCCACCCAGAAGAGCATACCTCAGGCTTCCACCAAGCCTTTTGTATTCTCGGCCACTGCCCCTACTCATCATGAGTCTGCCAGCATCAGCTCACAATGCGCCTCTCACCTCCCTAGGACTCAGGAAAGGGGGGTTAGAAATCATGTTGTTGGCACACATGGGGACCTTGGAAGGGGGCTGACTGAAAGGAAGGCACCACCTCCCAGGCCTCATGACGCCTACCATATGCATTCTTTCCACCCATCCATGAGTCACGGTGGAAGAGATAATTCGGTTAGCAGATTCGGCACTATCCCGTTTAGACCTAGGACTATGACTACCTCAGTCACCAGTTCAGGTCACAAACGGCGGTACAACATTCATGAATGTTGGTGTTGTGGCAAAGTGGGTCATTTTGCCATAGATTGTTGGCACAACCCTTCTGTGTCAAAGGCAAGGGGACTTTCACATCCTCGAGGCAATGTTAGTCCTCCCTCCAGGATCCCTGAGGGGAGGCATCCCAATTATTATGCTGACAGGAACCTAGGACCCAATACTTATTGGGTTCCTAAGGCAAGATAACTCTTTCCTGTAGGGTGGTCTAGGTTCCCACAATCCTGACGGGAACTGGACAGGAGATGCTCCAAGATTGACGTGGATAAAGTGTCGAGAATGGGAGCAGTGCCATCATTACAGGCACATGCATACTGACCTCCTGATGTAACCTGTGCTGATGATTTGAATGTTACGTCTTGTTATCACAGGTAATTGAAATTAGTCCAAATGTTTGAGCCATATCGCATAAATAATTCCATATATGTATATATGTATGTTGACATATCCACACTTAATAATGAATTCACCTCGTCTGAAATTAGATGGTCTTATAGACAAAGTATTCGCGTATGCTCATTCACCTTGGGAAGGAGTATATGTGTGAGATAACCTTTACTTCTACTAGTAGAGATTAGTTTGACATTTTTTTTGGGGGGATAAGTCCGCCTCCGAAAATTGAAAAGATACGTCATGAAGAGTCACTCAACATGATCTCTGACATCAAGATTATTGCACTTATCCATCTAGAAATGACCGGTGAAATTGGCAAAGCCACTATCATGATGTCAAGTAAATCCTAGTTGATGTGCCTCCTAAGCCATGTAGTTTGGCAATCCCTTTAGTGGATGTAGAAGCAAGTATGCCTCCTGAGCCCTTCCAACCCTTGACAAAAACGTTATGTTGGAATATAGGCGATACTCGTCATATCAAATCACATACTCATCAAATTACAAGTCTCGCCGAATTGTCAAATCTCGCTGAGATATTTAAACCGGGGGAGCCATTCGGCGGGAATAGGTTAGTCGACAATACCCTCCTTAAACCTGACGATACCCTCCGACCCTTTGTATTTCGACCCTACTCTTCCCGACGATATTACTTTTCCCGACGATACCCCACGCTGGAATCATCTCAAACCTACTCTTCCAGACGATACCCTCCGACCCTTCGTATTCCGCCGTTCGTCGTTTTGCCGAGACCCTGCGCTGGAATCCCCGTCTCTCTCACCTCCCGGCGACCTTCTCCTGCGTAACTCCATGGTGACCTAAAGACCGATGCCTTCTGCCGATCGCCGCAGCTCCGCGTCTCAGGCGTCCTCGAGTGTTCCCTCGTGAAGAAGCCGGAACTTTCTCTGCCTCTCCCCACTAGGTAATCTCTATATTGTTCCTTTCCATGATTTGAGCTTGGTTAGATTTTGCTCTCACTCTCGTGGTTTCGGAGATCCTTAGACTTGAAATTGGTATTCTCCTTCCTCCTAGGTTTACTATGGCCCCACGGATTACTGCAGGCCTGGTCACTGGATGTGAGCTAGTGAGAACCGGGTTCTCCCAGGCCTCGGATGAGTTCCGGAACATAATCATCATGCTTGAAGAAGCAGGCCTGACGTTCGTGCTGGAGCACCCGTGCAAGATCTTGGACAAAGAAGTATTGGAGTTCTTTGCAACGACAAAGCTCCGTCATGAAGACACCTCCATCAAAAGCAAGGTTGCCGGGAAGAAAATCAAGTTATCCGCCAGGAAACTGACACAATGCATGCGGCTATCCAGTAGTGAAGAGGAAGATTACCTGGAGGAAGAGGATAGAGCATGGACCCTATCCTTCTGTGGATTGGCCAGATGGACCAGGTCAATCAAAAGGAAAGATATGAACGAGGAAGGAAAGTTGCTGTCTGATATTGTTGGGAAGGCTCTAATCTGCAAACCTGGATCCCACGACCATATTTCTGGGGAAATGTTCAAAACTCTGGTGGCAATCGTATGCCGAAAGCGGTTCAACTGGGGAGCCATGCTTTTTGACAGGATTAAAGACACACTCCGAACCCCCAGCTTTGGCAGAATCATTAGCCTTTATCTGAATCAACTGGACGGAGACACATTCGACATGAGCAAGGGAGTGCCTCTGCACTACTTGAAAAGGATGGATGCTAGCATATTCGACCGATGGGAATGTCGAATAGGGCAGGCTGCCAGGGAAATAGACCAAGAGGCAGCATCTCCAGCCGTGGACACCAGTGCTCCTGCTCATTCTATGGCAGCACCCAGTGAAGTTCCTGACGCCCTGATTGCAGGAACTGAGGGGGAGCCTGTAACCGGTTCTGCAAACATCTTATCTGATATTTCTCTGATAGCTAAAGAGGCTGTGGAGATGGTGGCAGATGAAGTAGCAGATGATGAGGAGGTTGAGAACGATGAGGCAGCTCGTATCGACGATGATCTGGGAGATGAGGTGGCTGATGAGGAGGAGGAAGAAGTAGAAGAAGATGTGCACAACTCTGCTGATAAGCATGATCACTTGGAGACTGAGATAGAGGAAGAAGTACCAGAGAATGAGAAAGCAGCAGATTCTCAGGAGGATGCTGAGGTTCCATCTGAGGAACAAGCTCCTAAGCGGTCAGATGCAAGGATGAGGGGGAGCAATCCTTTGTTCCCCCTGTGGACTCCATACTACTATCCAGCTCTCCCAGTGCTTCTGCGGGGGAGCCTGACCAGGGTCTGCCTGCAGCTCCTCCACTTCAAGCAAACATAGCAAATCACACTGTCAATTTGTTCCAAGGTATGCTAGATGAGCTCAAGGATACGTTTGAGAAATCCCACAACAAAGTGCTAAAGAGACTGCGGGACTCTGAGGATCTCATGCTTAAGAATGTGGTTCATATCAACCACAAACTAGATATGATGGAGAAGAAATTTGATGAAAAATATACAGAGGCAGGCACAGCCGTCTCTCTTCTCATGAAAGGACTGAAGAAGAATATTGACGACCTGACAGTAGTAAATAAAAATGTTCATGTTGTGGCACAGACCATACAAAAATTTGATGCCAACATGGTAACGCTGAACGCTAATCAGAAATCTCTGCTGGACGAATTCAGTAAAACCGTGAAGCACATTGACGCATCTCTGCATTCCTATACAAACTCTATAGCCGCCGAAGCCAAAAAGGGGGAGGAAGCGTATAACGCTAAGATGGCAGGGATTCAAGAGTTAGTACTTCTAAACTTCGATCAGACCAATAGGTATGCCTTTCAAAACTACCACATCGTAACTGCACCTTTAATCAACTTAATAAATAGTAATTGACAAATACAAATTCGATAATTCGAATAGGTACATGTTTGAAACGGCCCAATGGTTGGTAACAGAAGCATCGGGAATACATGTCCCTGTTGCTCCACCTGAGGATGAGGGCCGTGCTGGTACTACTGAGGGTGAAATAAGGACTGAAGAAGTACAACTGGGCGAAGTCGAGTTGAAGAAAGCTGCGGAGAGGGCTGAAAGAAGAAGCTGGTTTGACCAAGATGCCTTAGCAAAAGCCAAAGGAAAAAGGCAAATCAAAGAAGGAACTTCAAAGGAAACACCAGCTGAAAAGAAGATCAGATTGTCGGAGGAGGATGTGAGAAACGAAATATGGAGTCCTGTATCAAAGAGTATCATCTTGGACACCTTTGCATTACTACAAGGAGGGCAAGTCAAAAGGAATGACGTATATAGCCAATACGAGTGGGAACAGCACAAAATGTATGAAGCCAAAAGAAACTTGTTCTTCAGAAGCAACACTGTGGCAAACAAAGCTTCCCCTCCGAGATACTATCCTAAGCCCAAGGAGTATTTTGAGCGACAAAGCAAAAAATTCTTAGCTCAGCAACTCAAAGAAGGCATAGCTAAGGACAAAGATCTGTAGGATGTTAGCTCTTGTGGTTATCTCATTTTAACTTTTGATTAAGTAAACTGTAAACATTTATGTGTGGATATTCACATTTATATATTCATGTGTGTGGTTTATTAATTGACTCTCACATTGGTATGATTACATTTGTTGTTCACTCTTCTAGTTTATGCATATTTTATCTGGAATGTTGAAATTCATCTTAGCTTAGTAGGATTTTGGCTTCGTCAAATAGGGGGAGATTGTTGGGTATTGTATCCACAATTACCTGGATTTGAGGAAGCCTCCTATCAAAGCTAAGATGAATTCACTATGTATTTGATGAATTTCTTCTAGTTGTGCTTGCAGTTATTCCATGCTAAGTACACACCAATGTCAGGGTGCAGTGGGTCAATATACACGGGTCTGTACAACGTAATCCCTCGTTGAGCAGATCAGTGTGTTGGCCTACGTGTACTCTCTCTATTGGGGTGTACTTAATTTAAAGTACAAGGCTATGATAAAGCTAGAGCAGACATGGAGCAAGGATGGGACAAAGACCATCTCACGGGTTGAAAGACGAGAATCGTCTAAGTGTAAATCATCGAGAATCACTAAGTGATTCTCACCGATTCGTCGAGAATCACCAGTGATTCTCGACGAGTCGTCGAGAATCACTAGTTGATTCTTGCCGGGATGGGCCGGCTGTCTCGACGCAGTCAGAAAAATCATCTAAGGCAGAATCGTCGAGAATCACCAAGTGATTCTCGCCGATTCGTCGAGAATGACTTTGCATTCTCGACGAGTCGGCGAGAATCCAAGGTGATTCCCACCGATTCTCCCCGGCCTCAATAACCTGAGCAGCAAGAATTCTCTAAGTAGAATTCGGCGAGAATCGTAAGTGATTCTCGCCGATTTGTCGAGAATCACTCACGATTCTCGCCGAATTTGACTTGGGTATTTTTCCGACTCTGTCTGGACCGGTCCACGACATCTGCGGGATTTTGAACCGGACTTTGGTCTTACTGCTGGTGGGGCCCACAACGGTCATCTCTTGACCTAGTGTATAAATACTCTGTATTTGTGAACAGTAAAAAGACGGATTACAGATCGAAGAAAAAGAAGTCGCCGTCAAGCCCTAGATCGGAAGCGAGCTCAGCCGACCTTCTACGCCTCTCGCTAGTTGCTCGCCACCGTTGATCGGGGTTTTCGTTACCTCTCCCGGCGACAGAAGCCTAGTCGGGCACAGCGTCTCACGCGTCTATCCAGAGATCTTTTGTCTCTTGATTTGTGATCGAGAAACCATCCCCATCCGAATCGATCGAGACGATCGATCCTAGTGTGACCGTTGGAAGACCTTGCCGACTTTGCTAAGAAGATTGGATCTACATAGTATCACCGCCTCTCTTGTTGAAGCCGTCGATCTAGAGAAGATTCTCTCCAAGAAAGATCTAGGGTTGTGGACTTTTCGTTGCCTACAAGAACAAGTAGTCTAACGAAAAGGGACACCTGGATCTTCACGTTGTTTGTATTTCTTACAAGCTATTTTCATTTTCTCTTTCATTGTAAAGGACCGATTGGTCTCTAATTGTTAGGTTGGGTGCAACCCGTATTGTGGGAGTGTTGACTCCTACGTGTGGAAGAGTTCCTTCCGTTAGTGCAAGGATTGGATTTCAATCCTGTTGGTGAAGTGACCGAGTCGTCCCTGGTTGGGAGATAGGTCGAAGGGGTAAAGTGGACGTACCCAAATCGGGGAACCACTATAAATTGCTTGTGTACTTTCTGTGCTGTGGTGTTTTATTTTCTTGTGCAGGTAAAACTTTAATTCTGCAAATACGCTGCAAAGACACCTATTCCCCCCCATAGGTGTAAGTAGTTGACACTAAGTGGACTTTCAGTGAACTTCACATAATTATGAATATTTCTTGCCGCTACCATATGAGGTTTCCTAGGTTCCGCTATATACCGACTTACTCAGCCAACTACATAAGCAATGTCTGGCCTGGTAATCGTCAAGTAAATAAGGCTCTCAACCAGATCCCGGAACACAAGAGGATCTGGAAGAATCCTCCCCTCACCTCGCCGAAGTTTGATGCCAGAGTCAAATGGAGTAGAGCTACTCTTCCCCTCCCGCATGCTGAATCGCTGAACAATTCGCTCTGCATAGCCCTTCTGGGAAACGAGTATGTCGCTCTCTTTCCTCTCCACATCGAGTCCAAGGAAGTGGTAGAGCTCACCCAATTCCTTCATCTTGAATCTTATAGCTAGCTCTGCCCTGAGCCTAGCTACCTCCTCCTTGGATTTACCCGTGATGATCATGTCATCCACGTACAACAGCACCAAGACTAGAAGCTCCCCCTTCTTCTTGATGAACAAGCTCGAGTCATAATTAGAAGCAAGGTAATCGCAGAACTTGAGATATTATGCAATCTTCCAATACCAAGCTCGAGGAACCTGCTTCAAACCATAGAGGGCTTTTCGAAGCTTGCAGACGTAGTCTGAATGTTCTTTAGATATGTATCCCAGTGGCTGATCCATGAAGATGTCTTTATCGATTTCCCCGTTAAAAAAAAGCATTCTTTACGTCTAGCTGCCACATCTTCCAACCCTAGCAAGCCGCCAAATCCATCACTACCCGAACTGAAGTCATCTTTACCACGGGACTGAACGTCTTTTCATAGTCTTTGTCATACTATTATGAAAAACCTCGAGCTACAAGGAGAGCCTTGTACCGCTCGATGCTTCCATCCGCCTTCTTCTTTAGCTTATATACCCACTTGCAGGTCATAGGAGTAACGCCAACAACCTTGGGCACAAGGTCTCAGGTCTCATTCTTCTTGAGGGCAGCCATCTCCTCATCCATGACATCTTCCCACTCTTTGACTCTAGTGGCTTCATTGAAGCTAGAAGGCTCCCGCTCATCTAGTGGACCTGTGAAGAAACAGGAGACAAAGCTCACCGAGTTTCCTTCCATATAATGAGCTGGTGTCTTGATGGTCCTCTTTGATCTCCGAAGATTTTGACCCTTGCTAACCACCTCCGCTGCTTCTTAGGAATCAGCTCCATTCTCAGGCATACTTGGAGCGTCGCTCCCCCTGCTTCCTGAACCAGAATCCTCTACCCTAGAGCTTGAATCACCTGGAGCTCTTGGAGACACAGGCAACTCCACCTGAAGATCTTCAACAGCCTCCTTCTGCCCTTCATCCAACCTGCTCTCTGGTAGCTCCACAGATGAGCTACCTCCATATGATGTTAGCTCATCGAAGACAACGTCCCTGGAGACGACAAACTTTCTCATCACTGGATCCATACACTTCCATCCCTTCTTCCGCTCGTCATAGCCCACAAAGACAAGCTTCTCTGCCTTCGCATCCATATTAGTTCTGAGAGCATCTAGGACGTGTACGCAGCAGGTTGATCCAAACACCCGAAGGTGTTCCACGCTAGGCTTCTCCTTGAACATCATTTCAACAAGAGATTTCATGTTGATCGGACTCAGAGACATCTGATTGATGACGTAGGTAGCACAGGACATTCCTTCCGCCCAAAAGGACCTCGGAATGTCTTTTGCATAAAGCCAACATTTACATGTTTCCATCAAATGATGGATCTTCCTCTCCGCTACTCCATTTTGTTGTTGAGTATGAGCACAATTGAGCTCTCTCTAGATCATGTGCTTCCTGCAGAAGTTAGAGAACTCGAATGAAACAAACTCACCTCCGTTGTCCGTTCTAAACTTCTTGATCCGCAGGCCAAGCCGACCCTCCACCAGCTCCTTGAACTCCACAAACAATCAGAAAGCATATGACTTCTCCTTCATGAAATGCACTCAAGTGTATCTTAAATAGTCATTAATAAGCACCAGCATGTATCTGCTGCCTCCAAGACTACGGTGATAGTTGACCTCATTAGATCACTATGGATACACTCCAATGGTGCTTTACTCCTTGTTTGTGACTTGTAAAACGGGAGGCGATGATCTTTTCCATACTGACACCTCGCACAAACATGGTTAATAACTTAGGCAAGCCTCTCACAAGACTTTTATCTGTCATAGCTTTCAACTTGTCCATCCCGACGGGTCCTAGTCTTTCATGCCATATAACAGCGCTATCGTTGGCCCTCATCCGATTAACATAAAATCTTGTTGATGAAACAAACAAGTCTCTAACTCTTCTCCCAACATGAACAACATTAGACTTTACTGCTGATACGTTGTAGAGAAATTTCACTTCTGTTGGACTGAACAGAACATGATAGCTTGCGTCAACCGCATTGGTCATAGAGAAGAGGTTCTTCTTCATACAGGTACGTGATAGACACTCCTTAATGTGAGTGGACCCCGGGCACTACCCAAAGACATTACACCCTCCTTCTCTATAGTATGAACAGTATCATCAGCGGTTATGATAGCTTCATTACCTTAGAATGTTTGTAGCGATGAGAAATTTGACTCGCCTCCAGTAAGGTGATGACCACACCCCGAGTCAACTATCCAGCCATCTTAGCAGTTGACGGTGGAAAGAGAACGGACACACGTTCCCGTAAGAAAAGCTCCTCCCTACCCGGCTTCCTCAGCACTGGAACCAGCTCCCTCCTTATCTGCGACATGCTCATGCTATAGTTTGACCTTGCATTGTCATTTGAAGTGACCTGGCTGATTGCACCTGTAGCACTTCAACTCCTTCCAGTTCTTCTTAGGAGCAGCACTCCTCTCTTATTGATAAGAAGTTGAAGGCCCATCCTCAACAACAGTCTCCTTCTTCTTCTCTCATCTCTTCTTCTTCTTACCCATGAAAAGAGCATCATTACCTCCTTTACAGATAGTAACCCCCACCATCTATCTAGTCAGGCTCTCCTGTGAAGCCAATAGTTTCTCCAACTCCAACAAAGGTGGCTGAGTAGCCTAGCCTTGAACAGAAGTCACAAAGGCAACATATTCCTTCTGCAAACCACGGATTATGTGCCTCTTCAGCTTGGCTTCAGAAATGGGCTCATCAAGGTCCAGCGCAGAGATTTTAGCGCGCAGGTTCTTCATCTTAAGAAAGAACTTTGAGATGGGCAGATCTCCTTGAGTTGCTCGAGCCAACTCATTCTCTAAGAACTGTAGTCATGCTACATTCTTCCAGTTGAACAGTCCATCAATGGATGTCCAAATCTCAACAGCAGACTCACATCCTAAGATGTGATCAACGAGTTCAGGTGATATAGCCCGCTTGAGAGCAAACTCTGCTTTCATATTGGTCTTTCTCCAAGCTCTAACCTGCTCAGCAGTAACAGTTACAACAGTAAATTCTTGCTTGTCGTCACCACCGACGACTTCCCACAACTCCTCACCCAGAAGATAGCTCTTCATACACGACTTCCACTTTTTAAAGTTAGTCAATGTAAGAAGCTCAATACCAAGACCCCTTGCGTAACCACCTTCCATTACAACAACCACTGAACAATAAGCTTCAAGAAGCGCCGAGCACAACTGAGGTTGATCACTGCTCAAGCCTCTGTTCCCTCTGATATCATGTTGAAAATTTTGATATAGCGGAAAATGGGAACCAGGCGCAGGAACACTCCAACCATAAACTGAGCTTAATAAACTAGAGACAACTAAAGGCAACAACAAAGTCTTGTAATATCATTAATCTTCTTTACAAGACAAGACATACATGGTGAGACATGATTCGCCAATGTACAAACCGTTATTCGCAAATACAAGCTAGGCGGACAGCCTCAAATACCGTCGAGTCTGTCGAGTCCGCCGAGACCGCCAAGCCGCTGCTGCACCGAACTAAGCTATGGAGTGCGCGTAGACCGTGGACAAACCGTTATTCTACTGAATGCCTTGTCAGCTCTCTGCAAGACGCCTAACCGCAGAGGTTGCCTAGCTGCTAGAGTCCACGAACAAGAGCTGCTGCCGAACTGAAGAATAGACCGCCGAGACCGACAGACAGGTTATTGAACTGGGAAAGCTGAAGGAGAGAAGACCGGCTGACTGCAACTGCGACCTGCTGCAAACCGCTGATTGTTAACCGCAAGCTCCACTAATTCCTAACCGTAGTCAGAACCAAAAACCTGGCTTCTTAGTGCTAGCCACACAACCTGCAAACAACAAATCGATTAACCTTCTCAAACCACGCGGACAGGGAATCCGAGGCCGCAACAATTAACCCAAGTCCAACTTAATGTTCATTCAGTTAATTATGATGTGATAGGGGGGGGGGGTCCTATTTATAGGCACAAAGAGGAGTGTGGTCACCGCCCTAGTGGATAGAAACACCACCCTAGCTCGCAGCTAGCACCAAGCAGTCCTCTCAGTCCGCATGGACAAGGCCGGACACCGCACCAGCCTACAATAAGCAACTTCCACGGCCAAAGGCACAAGCCGCCCGGTCAACCAGCGGACATTGCGGATTCTGCGATCAAACTGGACTTGCCACAGATCATAACCAAGTCCAGCAACCAATGTTCCTCTGGCGTAAGCTCTGCGGACACGAACAACTGTCCATCCAGACCGCCAGCTCCATGCCAGATCGCCTAACTGTGAACTCCACAGTTACCTTCTCACCGCACCACCAGAGATCAAGGGCAAAAACCAAAGTCGATCTCAATAGCAGCCCGCAACAAGCGGACTCCGAGAACTCAGAGTGAGTCCGCCCTTCCCGCGGATACACCACCTATCCGCACAGTTACACTGGGGAACTAGCCAACTATTGAACAACAAGTTGATCGAGTTGGTCTCCATCACCAGGCCGAAACATCAGATCGCCCATGCCGCACCATCAGTCTGCAGGACTATCTGTCCAGGCCGCGCGATCTGCCTGATCAACACCCACTTTCACTTCACAATTTTCAACAAGCACCGCTAAAACCCTGCAAAAAGAGAACATATGAGGAAGTCAAATAATTAAAGAAGGCTTAACTATGAAAGAAGCAACCCCTCCAGAAACTTGAAAAATTTCTAAGAAACTTTACATTACCATAAGAAAACAATCATCGTGAAAAGTAGTTCAATATTATATATGACTAACAAGCTTTGAAATAAGATGTGAATGTATACTGCATTTTTGACCGGGCAAACATTTTAGAAGATATAAAGCTTTTGTCTAAATCAAATT
Organism: Platanthera zijinensis; assembly: GCA_039513925.1. Taxonomy (NCBI): domain Eukaryota; kingdom Viridiplantae; phylum Streptophyta; class Magnoliopsida; order Asparagales; family Orchidaceae; genus Platanthera; species Platanthera zijinensis. Next base: position 73,492,648 of record CM077082.1, read on the forward strand.
AGAAACTATATGTTCATAGCATTCATCATATATTGAAAACAAATAAATAACTACACTGGAAATTGATGAGAAGATTTATGAAGATGAATCTTAATAAGTGAACAAAACCTGCCCTAGGCGTGTAATAGCAAAAATAACACTCGGGCACGTGGCCGACCGTGTCGGAAGGTGGGTCCTCCTGTGTCTCTATTAATATCCATATGAATGCATAACTCTGACACAATCTTTCCAAAAATCTCGCGAAAATAAAAAGATCAACGTCTCTTGATATGCTGTACTACTTTCGCTTCTCTAAATAGCTCCTCTCTTCCAAATGCCTATTCTCTCGTGGTTTTCATAGTAAAATCATTCCTCAGAAAATTGACTTGCGAAACTAGCTAGCTCCAAAAGTACCATTTTTATGTCATATATAGGAGTTTTGATAGTCTCAAAAATGACCTGTTAGATTGCATTCATTTTGTCCCTAAGAATACGACCCTTCTTCGATTTTGAAATTGAAATTAAATATTTTGAAAATAATTAATACTAAGTTAATTATATTCAATTGATGGATTTGATACTTAAATTGAATTAAAGCCCCACTTGATTTAACTCAACCTAAACAAACTTCATTTTCCAATACATTCTTAATGTGCGGTCTCATATAGATTCCTATAACTTTGACAACATTAGCTAATAGATCACAACTGCAACACAAATCCAATGTAGTTCTTAATCAAGTTTATCGCATGTTATTTTGCATTATGTATCATAACGTACTGGTGTGTCTACTGTTCCCGCATACATGTTCAAACCCCATGTACTTCTTCGGTTGTTATTTTGTATTCCAATATTATATATATATATATCTATATATATATATATATGAAAGTGTTGCTCGAAGCATCCGAATGAGGATCTAGGTGGAATCCTCTACCCGTTGCCCCTAGGTGGGTATAAATAGGCAAAACCCTTAGGAGTTTCTACGGGTATGGGTTAACTGTGTACTCGACACGACCCGTTAAGTCTCCGAACCCGTTATTGTCCAAATATACACTAACAATCTCCTCTTATATTTGTGACAAATAATGTGTACGTTTCGGAGTGCAGAAAGTGGAGAATATTAAAATAAATTTCCGACTTAACACATTTTCATAAGAGTTAACACAGTTTTTAAAGAAAACCATAAACATGAATTTTAAAAACAATAACATAATACATCAAATGAAAATGTGCTACTCAACAATAAATAAGTCTGGAAAACAATAAAATGACTACAGATAAACGTCTAACAATTCTACTCAGAGAGTAGATCATCATCATCTATGTCAAAATCCACTTTCTCTCCTCCATCTTCACCAGTGCCTGCAAGGAATTTCACGAGTCAGACTCTATGAATTCATAAACATATGCAGTGACGTATCAAAGTAAACTAGCTCTACCTAAATGAGCTTAGTACTTGTAGTAGTAGTGAAGTAATACTGTCAGCATCTTTATCCAGTCTAGCTAGGACCAGTCAAGTTTTGATTTTAATAAATCAAACGTTGTTATCTTACTCATTAGTGACCACTATGTGCCTCATCATATGACTTGGCACACCGTCATTTGCAACATTATCAAATGTGGAATAATGTGCTATGATCATTAATGTTAGATTAACTCATACAACGACTTTCTATTCCCAGTTGAATAATTCTCAAATCAGCTTACAATGAGAAAGACGTTAAGTCATCAGGTGTGGAATGACTAACATCTAACCATATTGGGCTTTCATCAAAAAATTATTTGGGGTTTTCAGTCTGTTATTAGATGCTTGAATATTGCGACTATAGGTTCTTACTATGAAAACATAAACATAAGAGGAAGTTTCATATTTCTATGAACTTTAATCCCATCTCCCCCGATGTTTTAATCGTGAGAACTCTATTTAAGCCCTTTGTTAAGGCGTCTGCAATATTATCTTTTGACCTCACATCAACGAGGTTCACAATCCCTTGACTTTTAAGGGAGGTTAACCAGGCTTGTTTCATCCGTAGTTGCCTTCTTTTGCTGTTGAACAAAGTGTTCGTAGCAATCGTTTTCGTAGCCTGATTATCGCAGTAAACTGCAACAGAACTCAATTTCAGGCTCGAAAATGGAATGTCCATCACCAAATCTCTTATCCACTCTGCTTCTTCTCCCGCTGAAGCTAAAGCGTAGAGTTCGGATTCCATAGAAGATAGTGCAATACATGATTGCCTCTTGGACTTCCAGGCTACAGCTGCTCCTCCTAGTGTGAATATAAATCCACTAGTGGACTTGCTGTCATTTAATTCTGAGCACCATGATGCATCAGAATATCCTTCCAACACTGGAGGATGACCATGATAACATAAAGCAAACTTTTGGGTGTGCTTTAGGTATCGCATCAGCCTATCGAGGGCATCCCAATGGTCTTGGCTAGGATTACTAGTGAATCTGCTCAACATGCCGACCGTAAAGGCTATGTCAGGTATTGTGCAGACCATAGCATACATGAGACTACCAATCAGTTTAGCATAATCTGACTGTCGAATCGCAGCTCCATCATTGGGCTTTAAGCGATTATTATAATCGTAAGGTGTCTCCACTGCTCTACGTTCACTGTATCCCCATGTGTCCAACATGGACTTTATGTAGTGGCTTTGACTTAGGGAAATGCCATTTTTCCCAAAGCTCACTTGTATGCCTAGAATAGTCTCAGCTACACCTAGGTCTTTAATGCTAAACTCTTTCATTAGTTCTGACTTAACGTCATCCACTACGGATTGATCAGAACCAAGTATCAGCATATCATCCACATACAAGCATATTATAGCGACTTTGTTCGATCTATGACGTATGTAAAGACATTTGTCCGAGAGACTCGACATGAATCTCATGTTCCTTACACTATAGTCAAACTTCTCATGCCATAATTTTGGTGCTTGTTTTAGTCCGTATAGCGACTTGATCAACTTACAGACCTTATTTTCGTGACCTTCTACTATGAAGCCTTCAGGTTGGCTCATGTATATTTCTTCGGTCAGATCTCCGTTCAAGAACACAGTCTTAACATCCATTTGATGAACAATAAAGTTCTCAATAGACGTGATGAATAATTATTTATAAACATTTTAGTATACGTTTTAGTTTAATTTCGAAATATAATTTGTAATATTTTATGTAAATTATTGAATAAATGATTTGTTTTTTCTCTAAATAAATATTTTTAGAACTTAAAAAAATATATTATAACAAATATAAGTTGTTTAGATATAAGTTAAATAAAATATGTAATTGTTGTATTTATATTATATAAAATAAAAATAAAATTAGATTATAATTATTAAAATAAATATTAAATATAATGGTACAGTTATGATAATAATATAAATATTTATACTACTTTTATATAATATATATATATCTAATAACTGTAATAATTAATATAATAATAATTATATTATCATAATGATAATCATAACTTATAATAATTAAAGATATATTATAATTAATATATATTTCTATGTATATATATATATAAAGTTATAATTAAACATATATATTAATTATATTACATAAAGGTATATATATATATATATATATAAATATATCTATATATGTAAATAAAAAAATAAATAAAAAGAATTTAAAACTAGGACAAAATAATTTTATCATTTGAATATATTAATCTATATGTATAAATCTTGAAGAACATAATATATATATAATGTTTCTGCTCTTGACAGAAATGATCAGTTGGTCTAGTGGAATGGTGGCTAGTTATACTCTCTGGTTGATTGGGATCAAGACCAGGCCAAAGCATTTTTTGTATGGATTTATTCCAGCCCGCTGCCCGACCCGCCAGCTGCCTGCCTGCCCGACCCGCCAGCTACCTGCCAGCCCGACCCGCCAGCTGCCAGCCCGACCCGCCATCCTTATCCAGCCAGCCAACTCAGCTGCCAAGTGTGCTCTATCCTTATCCAAGCCGCCACGTGTCAAGCTATCCAATAGCCAGCTGTCCCATAAGCTGATTTTCAGCTTTTCCAAAAGCTGTTTGGCAGCTTTTCCATAAGCTGTTTGGCAACTTTTCCAAAAGTGCTTTTCCAAAAGCAATTTTTTTTCTATAAATAGAGGGCAGAGCTGAGTAGAATTATTCGAACTCCAGCAGATTCCTTAAGAACTGTTAGGACTCCCCAGCTCTCTGACAAGGAACTGGTAGTAGCTTTCAAGTATTCTAAAGTTCTGTAAGTTGTAATTTTTCAGCTTTATTTTCAGCTTTTTAGAAAGTTGTAATATTTTCGGACTTTATAAAATAGACTCTTTCAATTTCAATTCTGAGTACTTTACTGCTTTCTTTTACTTTATTTTTTTTATACTATCCCGAATGAAAGGCGAAGCTCTGCTTATGTCCTGGATTAAGATAGTGTAAAACTGCTTTCAAATCTATTTTCAAAACCCTATTCTTTCATACTATCCCGAATGAAAGGCGAGGCAAAAGCCTAAGTCCTGGATTAAGATAGTGCGGAAGCGCTGCAAAATTTTACTACCCTATCCCAAAAACAAAGGTGAAGCGAAAGCTTAAATCCTGGATTGAGATAGATAGGTAGATATTATTTTCTGTACTTTATACCGCCCCCATCCTGAGAAAAGGCTAAGAACCCTTAGCACTTGGTCAAGATGAGCTCTGGGCTGGATACTATTTTCAACTATTTCAACTCTACTTTCTAGTTATTCTAATTAGGGTTTTCTGTTAATTGATCATATACCAGGTGACGAGACACTACGTTTACGTTAACCCGTTTAAACGCAAGCCTTCCCGGTCGTACTTTCGAGTCAGTGATGCTACCAAAGGAACCCTCTCGTTAAGTTAGATAATTAAGAAAGAAAGTTGTTCTTTAATAGGCGAATTAATATCCGCTCAAAGTAATTCTGAAATCGAGGACTAAACTCTAAGTCCCTCTCTTAATAGAATCACGTATATAATTTTTAATTTTAAAATAAACCCCACTCCGTTCTTTCGATAAAATAATAGTCAGTTCTAAAAAGTAGAATAATTAACACCGATCCCAGGAAAAATACGACCTTGATATTTTCTACAAAATACTATACTCCTATGCGATAGGTACTCTTGCCTTAATCCACAGGATATAAGTAAGTAAACAAAGAGATAGACTTATATACGTAAAAGATTATATAAAACCAAATCTATCTTCTTTAAAACAAACTTTACTTATCAAGCTTTTTGGCGCCGTTGCCGGGGATTAGTTTATTTGTGTTAATATTTGAAAATAAAAGAACACTATTAATTTTATCTTTTCTTTTTCTTGTTATTTAAAAACATTAGTTTTTATAAAAATAAAACAAACATAAAATTCCCTGAATTTAAAACTTTGTTTTTATAAAACCTACTTTTTTTTTACAAGTTTATTAACCACTAACGAATTCTAACAGAAAAATCTAACCTACTTTTTAACGTATTTTATATAGAACTTGAAAAAATAAAAAGTAGTTTATAATAAAAAACCTGCTTTTATTATAAAACTTCTTTTATAGAAAACTTGTTTTATAAGAAAAAAAAAACCTGTTTTTAGTTATTTTTGTATCTTTATTTTTTTTACTTAGTTTTTTTTACTTAGTTTTTTTTTTATTTTATTCAAAAGCCTTTTTTAGTGTATGACCCGCAGAACTCCATCTGATTTAACTCTTGGACTTGATCCTGAAATCGAACGCACCTTTCGCAGGCGCCTCCGATCTCTGAATCAAGAGCTCGTATTAAATCTGGAAGAGTCCGTAGGCACCGCACACGTTCAAGAAATGGCAACAGAGCAACAACAAATGCCAGAGGTGGTCCCCCAAAGGACCATGTCTTATTATGCACGACCTAATTTAGATGACACCGGGTCTAGTATCGTTCGTCCACCAATTGCTAATAATAACTTCGAGATTAAATCGAGTATAATCCAAATGATTCAAAATTCCGTTCAATTCGATGGATTGCCCGACGAAGATCCAAACACGCACTTATGCAATTTCTTAGAAATATGCGACACATTTAAGATAAATGGCGTCACTGATGATGCCATCCGTCTTCGCTTATTTCCTTTTTCGCTACGAACGAAAGCCAAACAGTGGCTAGGTTCTCTCCCCAGAGGATCTATTACCACTTGGGCTGAAATGACCGAAAAATTCCTTACAAAGTATTTTCCACCTGCAAAAACCGCACGTCTGCGTGCGGATATTTCTTCCTTTGTGCAAGGCGAGTCCGAGTCTCTTTATGAGACTTGGGAACGTTTTAAGGAATATTTACGTCGGTGTCCACATCACGCACTGCCAACTTGGCTCCAGGTACAAATATTTTATAATGGTTTGAATATTCAAACCAGACAAGCCATTGATGCTGCCGCTGGGGGCACGCTCAATAACAAAACCCCTGAGGCCGCTCAAACCCTCTTTGAGGAAATGGCCATGAACGCGTACCAGTGGAACGTGCCAAGGTCACACCCTAAACAAGCTGGGATATATGAGCTCGACACTTCTTCTACTTTAGCACTCCAAGTAGAAAATCTAACTAAACAATTGGCTGGAATATCTGCTTCCTCCGCCACTACTTGGAATCCGAATAATAATATAATTGAAGAAATCGATTATATGGGGAACTCTTATAGACCTTCCTATAATCCTAATATAAACTTAAATAATAATTCTTATAATCCAGGATATAGGAACCATCCTAATTTTTCGTGGAGCAACCCCAATAATGCTCAACGCCCACCGACTGCAAATCCAATTGGATTTGCACCGCAACCCCCACAACCACAAACAACACCACCACCACCGAACCAATTTAGGCCAACCCCGATAGAAGACATATTTACGAAATATGTCAGTATTAATGAGTCCAATATCCAGAACCTGACCGGATCAATTAAAAACTTAGAAACACAAATTGGACAAATATCAAAAATGCTATCGGAACGCCAACCTGGTAATTTGCCAGGAAATACGGAACCAAATCTGCGGGATACTGGCCATTCCAGTAACCCAAGTTGACAATCCGTCCAACTACGAAGTGGCAGGGAGCTACCACCACCCGTTAGGGTAGAAAAAGAAGCTAAGGTTAGCCTTCCTACACCACTTCCCGTTACAACTCTGCCTCCTCAACCCCCGCGAATTTCTTCCACACATGTTGTTGTACCTTATCCATCTAAATTAAAAGATGAGCGAGAAGATGAACAATATAAAATTTTTCTAAAAATGCTAAAACAAATTCAAATCAATATACCTTTCTGCGAGGCAATTGTACAAATGCCTAAATACGCAAAATATTTAAAAGCGTTATTTTCAAATAAAAAGAAACTCGAAGATATTTCGAGAGTTTTTCTTAACGCCGAATGTTCAGCCGTTTTATTACATAAATTACCCCCAAAATTAAACGATCCGGGACGATTTTCCATCCCGTGTCTTTTCGGTAATCTATTAATAAAAGATGCGTTAGCAGATTTAGGTGCTAGCATAAATTTAATGCCCTACTCGCTCTTTCAAAAACTAGGATTAGGTAACCCCAGCCCAACTAAAATGAGCATCCAATTAGCAGATCGTTCTATTAAATATCCAATAGGGATAGTAGAGGATGTTCTGGTCAAAATAGACAAGTTTATCTTCCCGGTAGACTTTGTTATACTTGACATAGAGGAAGACGCCGATGTTCCCATAATTCTCGGTCGTCCTTTTCTCGCAACCTCTCGCGCGATAATAGATGTAAGTAACGGTAGACTTCTCTTATGATTAGGAGATGACGAAGTTATTATCGATATAGATCCCTCTATGAAAAACTCTTTAATAAATGACGATTCCTGCTACCTTGCGGAAGCCTCTTTTGAGGAAAATGGTTTTCCCTATTCTGATTTATTTTCAATAACGGTAGAAGAATCGGACTTGGCAGACTTACCCATTTCAAATGAAATGCCTACCGATGACCCTTTAGAACCTTTTATATCCTTAACTTCTACAACTTTAAAAACTCCAACTTCATATGAAAAACCACCAACCCTCGAGCTGAAAATACTTCCTGCACATTTAAAATACGTTTTCCTTGAAGCTGAATCTAAACTCCCTGTTATCATTTCTGCTGAATTAAATGATAAGAAAACGTATGAATTAATAGAAGTGTTAAAACAACATCGCCGTGCATTAGCATGGCAAATTTCTGATATCCAAGGACTCAACCCATCTTTTTGTACGCATAAAATATTTTTGGAAGATAACCCTCGTAAATCTATCCAGCCCCAACGACGTTTAAATCCTAATATGAAGGATGTCGTAAAAGCTGAAGTAATGAAATTATTAGACGTAGGAATTATCTATCCAATCTCAGATAGCACATGGGTTAGTCCCATACAAGTCATCCCTAAGAAGGGCGGTATAACGGTAGTGCCAAACGCTAATAATGAACTAATTCCAACACGTACTGTTACGGGTTGGAGGATGTGCATCGATTATCGAAAATTAAATGATGCCACCCGTAAAGATCACTTTCCACTACCGTTTATAGATCAAATATTAGAGCGACTCTCGGGTCACTCATATTATTGTTTTCTCGATGGTTATTCAGGGTATTTACAAATTCCTATAGCCCCTGAAGATCAAGAGAAAACTACGTTCACTTGCCCCTTTGGTACTTTTGCCTATAGGCGAATGCCGTTTGGACTTTGTAATGCGCCAGCTACATTTCAAAGATGTATGCTAGCTATTTTTGGCAAGTTAGTAGAGGACGTTATGGAAGTATTTATGGATGATTTCTCCGTATTTGGAGACTCATTCCATGCGTGTTTAGACAACCTCGCTCGTGTTCTTCAACGCTGTGAAGACACGAATTTAGTGTTGAACTGGGAGAAATGCCATTTTATGGTCCGCGAAGGTTTAGTTCTCGGTCATAAAATTTCTTCCCAGGGAATCGAGGTAGATAAGGCCAAAATAGAAATAATTGAAAAACTTCCTCCTCCAACAAATGTAAAATCTATTCGAAGTTTCTTAGGCCATGCAGGTTTCTATAGACGGTTCATTCAAAATTTCTCTAAAATAACAAAACCGTTAACTCATTTATTAGAAAAAGAAGCCCCATTTATATTCGATAGTGAATGCTTAGTAACATTCAATATTATTAAGGACAAACTTATCAACTCTCCTATTCTAGTAGCCCCAGACTGGTCCTTCCCTTTTGAGATCATGTGTGATGCGAGTGATTATGCGGTAGGAGCTGTCTTAGGACAACGAGTAGACAAATATTTTCATCCTATCTATTATGCAAGTAAAACTCTCACATCTACAAAAACCAATTACACGACCACGGAAAAGGAACTACTGGCGATTGTATTTGCATTTGATAAGTTTAGATCTTATATTACACTATCGAAAGTTATAGTTTTTACAGATCATTCTGCTTTAAAATATTTACTAACAAAGGCAGATGCCAAACCCCGTTTATTACGTTGGATTCTCTTATTACAAGAATTTGATTTAGAGATCCGAGATAAGAAAGGCGCAGAGAATTTGGCAGCCGATCATCTTTCGCGACTAGAGAATGCTGCAACAGATACACTCGTGGAAGCCGACATCGAAGATAAATTCCCTGAAGAAAGTCTCCTCGCACTCGAAAAGGTAAACAACTCTTCTACTCCTTGGTTCGCAGACTTGGCTAACTATTTAGTAGCTCGAGTCCTTCCAAAAGCTTTTTCATTTCAAGAAAAGAAGAAATTCTTTTCTGACTTGAAAAACTACTTTTGGGAAGACCCGTATTTATTCCGAGTCTGTGCCGACCAAGTAATTCGAAGATGTATTTCGAACGAGGAAGGACTAAAAATACTACGGCACTGCCACGAAGGACCAACCGGCGGTCATTATCAATCCAACCGGACTGCACGTAAAGCCCTTGAAGCAGGATTCTTTTGGCCTACTTTATTCAAGGACGCTCAAAAATTGGTAAGCGTTTGCAACCGCTGCCAACGGTCAGGTAACATTTCCCGTCGGGACGAAATGCCCCAAAACTTTTACTTAGAATGTGAAATTTTTGATCTGTGGGGCATAGATTTTGTAGGCCCTTTACCTCCTTCTTTTAAAAATCGTTATATCTTAGTAGCGGTCGATTACGTTTCACGATGGGCTGAAGCGCAAGCTTTACCCACCGCTGACTCGAGAGTCGTCGTTAAATTTCTGAAAACCTTATTTTCACGTTTTGGCACGCCTAGGGCAATAGTGAGCGACCGAGGTACTCATTTTTGTAACACCCAGATGGCTAAAGTGTTAGCCAAATATGGAGTTACTCATAAACTCGCTACCGCTTATCACCCCCAAACAAGCGGCCAAGTGGAGGTAGTCAATAGAGAACTAAAGCGCATATTAGAAAAGACTGTAGATACCAATCGAAAAGATTGGTCTCTCAAATTAGATGATGCACTTTGGGCCTACCGTACAACATTCAAAACTGCGATCGGTTGTACACCTTATCGTTTAGTATATGGAAAAGCATGTCACCTACCTGTAGAATTAGAACATCGCGCATATTGGGCGCTAAAATTTCTTAACTTAGATACAAACTTAGCCGCCGAACAACGTAAATTTCAACTCAATGAACTTGAGGAATGGCGTGCAAACGCCTATGAAAATAATAAATTTTATAAAGAGCGATCTAAGTTTTATCATGATAGGAAAATTAAATTTCCAAAATCTTTTTCACCAGGTGATCTTGTCCTACTATATAACTCACGTCTTAAATTATTTCCAGGAAAATTAAAATCCCGATGGACCGGACCCTATACTGTTAAACAAACCTGGCCATATGGGACCGTTCTTATTTCTCACCCTGAACTAGGAACTTTCAAAGTAAACGGGCATCGTTTAAAACTATATTTTACTGGGGACCCTTTTCAAAAAGAACCTGAAACCCTAACACTACTCCATAACCTCAAAATATAAATTCCCTTGTATATTTCCATCCTTTATGCTTTTGTATATTTTGTACATATTTTTCACTTCATACCTATGCCTAACAATAAGTATGGGGGTGCTTTTAGCTGCAATATGTTTTTATCACTTTTATGTTATATTTTTCCTTTAAAATAAAAGCATTGTTTATTTTAGTACTCATCCAAAACAAGTCAAAATTTTCAAAAACCATACTATGTAAATATATTCCAAAAAAATCTGAGTTGATCAAAAATGCAAATTATTCAATTTTCAAATTTACTACTCCTTCTCCTAACTAGATAGATATAAATATCCGGAATACACTTGTAAACACTACCTTGTAAAATTTCATTATAAACGGAGTTAGTTTTTTAGCAAGCCTGCTTTCAATATCAAAGGAAATACATATATATACAATAGAAGCAAACATATTATGTTCACCAAACAATTGTAGATTGTAATTATCATTACTTCAATCTTGTTACAATATAGAAAATATCAAGCTATTACCATTGCTCTCAAAATTTTTTATCAAAATTATTTTACAACCCTACCGACTATTTCGCTTGGCATGTTTCTTTACGCACGCAAGCATCTAGGAGTATGTGCTCCTAGAAAAGAAAAGATCTTATGTCCATGAGAATAAAATATTCCGTAAACATAGGCATCCAATAAATGTTAAAAGACCATATAAAATGGAGTATGTGCTCCTAAACATATGCATTGGATTAATTCAAAAGTCAATTCTGCAAAGTTTTTTTTTTCTATTTTGGAAAATCTTTTCCTAAAATAGTTATAACAATGCATGAATATGAAAAAAAGGTGAGAGGATAAAATTCATCACCTCGTACTTTCAAAGCCTTTGTGTGGGCAAAACCACCAAGTTGATATCCCCTAAAACCACTACAACATTGAATTAATTTTGCTTAAAATTTTGAGAGAGCATACTTAATAGGTTGTAATTTTTCAACATATCTCATGCAAGAATAGTAGTCATAAAGCCAATCTATCTTTGTTATATCTGATTTTAATATCTGCTTACTATTTGTTTTCAAAAACTTTTATGGCTATAAATTCTAACTCTGGTATCAATGATATATATATATAGCATTTAACGCTTTATTCACCGGATGTTTATACCTGTTTTATCTTGAAGAATTAAATTGATAGTAAATAGAAAATTTCATAACTTGTAAATATACTCAACTCTATATTTGCTCCGGAATAGCAAAATCTAAGTATGGGGGTATTTGATGAATAATTATTTATAAACATTTTAGTATACGTTTTAGTTTAATTTCGAAATATAATTTGTAATATTTTATGTAAATTATTGAATAAATGATTTGTTTTTTCTCTAAATAAATATTTTTAGAACTTAAAAAAATATATTATAACAAATATAAGTTGTTTAGATATAAGTTAAATAAAATATGTAATTGTTGTATTTATATTATATAAAATAAAAATAAAATTAGATTATAATTATTAAAATAAATATTAAATATAATGGTACAGTTATGATAATAATATAAATATTTATACTACTTTTATATAATATATATATATCTAATAACTGTAATAATTAATATAATAATAATTATATTATCATAATGATAATCATAACTTATAATAATTAAAGATATATTATAATTAATATATATTTCTATGTATATATATATATAAAGTTACAATTAAACATATATATTAATTATATTACATAAAGGTATATATATATATATATAAATATATCTATATATGTAAATAAAAAAATAAATAAAAAGAATTTAAAACTAGGACAAAATAATTTTATCATTTGAATATATTAATCTATATGTATAAATCTTGAAGAACATAATATATATATAATGTTTCTGCTCTTGACAGAAATGATCAGTTGGTCTAGTGGAATGGTGGCTAGTTATACTCTCTGGTTGATTGGGATCAAGACCAGGCCAAAGCATTTTTTGTATGGATTTATTCCAGCCCGCTGCCCGACCCGCCAGCTGCCTGCCTGCCCGACCCGCCAGCTACCTGCCTGCCCGACCCGCCAGCTGCCAGCCCGACCCGCCATCCTTATCCAGCCAGCCAACTCAGCTGCCAAGTGTGCTCTATCCTTATCCAAGCCGCCACGTGTCAAGCTATCCAATAGCCAGCTGTCCCATAAGCTGATTTTCAGCTTTTCCAAAAGCTGTTTGGCAGCTTTTCCATAAGCTGTTTGGCAACTTTTCCAAAAGTGCTTTTCCAAAAGCAATTTTTTTCTATAAATAGAGGGCAGAGCTGAGTAGAATTATTCGAACTCCAGCAGATTCCTTAAGAACTGTTAGGACTCCCCAGCTCTCTGACAAGGAACTGGTAGTAGCTTTCAAGTATTCTAAAGTTCTGTAAGTTGTAATTTTTCAGCTTTATTTTCAGCTTTTTAGAAAGTTGTAATATTTTCGGACTTTATAAAATAGACTCTTTCAATTTCAATTCTGAGTACTTTACTGCTTTCTTTTACTTTATTTTTTTTATACTATCCCGAATGAAAGGCGAAGCTCTGCTTATGTCCTGGATTAAGATAGTGTAAAACTGCTTTCAAATCTATTTTCAAAACCCTATTCTTTCATACTATCCCGAATGAAAGGCGAGGCGAAAGCCTAAGTCCTGGATTAAGATAGTGCGGAAGCGCTGCAAAATTTTACTACCCTATCCCAAAAACAAAGGTGAAGCGAAAGCTTAAATCCTGGATTGAGATAGATAGGTAGATATTATTTTCTGTACTTTATACCGCCCCCATCCTGAGAAAAGGCTAAGAACCCTTAGCACTTGGTCAAGATGAGCTCTGGACTGGATACTATTTTCAACTATTTCAACTCTACTTTCTAGTTATTCTAATTAGGGTTTTCTGTTAATTGATCATATACCAGGTGACGAGACACTACGTTTACGTTAACCCGTTTAAACGCAAGCCTTCCCGGTCGTACTTTCGAGTCAGTGATGCTACCAAAGGAACCCTCTCGTTAAGTTAGATAATTAAGAAAGAAAGTTGTTCTTTAATAGGCGAATTAATATCCGCTCAAAGTAATTCTGAAATCGAGGACTAAACTCTAAGTCCCTCTCTTAATAAAATCACATATATAATTTTTAATTTTAAAATAAACCCCACTCCGTTCTTTCGATAAAATAATAGTCAGTTCTAAAAAGTAGAATAATTAACACCGATCCCAGGAAAAATACGACCTTGATATTTTCTACAAAATACTATACTCCTATGCGATAGGTACTCTTGCCTTAATCCACAGGATATAAGTAAGTAAACAAAGAGATAGACTTATATACGTAAAAGATTATATAAAACCAAATCTATCTTCTTTAAAACAAACTTTACTTATCAAGATGCAATAGCAAGTAGGATCCTAATAGTTGCTAAATGACACACTGGTGAATATACATCAAAGTAATCCACCCCACTAACTTGTGTGAAACCTTTAGCCACCAGGCGTGCTTTATACTTAGCTACGCTACAATCAGGATTGAGTTTCTTTTTCAGAACCCATTTACATCCTATAGTTTTAGCCCCTCTTGGCTTATCAACCAACGTCCAGGTGTTATTTTGAAGTAGAGAATTCATCTCTTCATCAATGGCTTCTTTCCAGAGTAATGAATCCCTTGATCTCATCGCATCCTTATAGGTGGATGGATAGGCCTCAACGTGGTAAGTGACAAAGTCACTACCAAAGGTTCTAGGAGTTCGCTCTTTCACCGAAGTCCGTCTAGACTCTAGGACACTACTGTCTACCGGGACTGAATAAGAGGTGCTCGGTACTGATTCAAGGTCTTCCTCAGTAATAGTTGCTTGCATACCTGGGATGGTCAGGTTTTTATCCTTAAGGAACTTATCCTCAAAGAACACTGCATCCCTTGATTCAATAATTATATTATTAGACAGGTCTAAGAATCTATCTGCAGCACTATCTTCAGCACAACCTAAGTAGACACACGTGTTAGTCCTAGGTCCAAGTTTAGACCATCTAGGGTCAGATACCCTGACATAGGCTATACAGCCCCAGGTCTTAAGTCTGGTTAAAGACGGGGGTCTCTTAAACCAAAGCTCGTAGGGTGTGACGTCTAACTTAGCATGAGGAACTTTGTTTAGAATATTATTTACAGTTAAAACTGCTTCTCCCCAATAGGCAGTAGGCATGCCAGCAGTGAGGATCATAAAGTTTAATATTTCTGTCAACATTCTATTCTTTCTCTCGGCTATACCATTTGATTGGGGTGAGTAAGGAGCAGTGGTTTCTGCTATGATCCCTTGAGAGGCAAGGAAACCCCAGAACTCACTGGACATGTATTCTCCTCCTCTATCACTTCTAAACCTCTTAATTCTCATGTCTAGTTGGTTCTCTACCCTGGTTTTGAAAAGACAAAACTTTTCAAACGCTTCATCTTTAATTTTAAGAAGATAGATGTGACAAAACCTAGAGCAATCATCTATAAACGTGACCATATACTTCCTTCCTCCTCGGGTGACAAAACTTTTAAAGTCACATATGTCGGAATGTATAAGCTCTAGCGGTGTTGTGCTCTTAGTAACCGCACTAAAAGGTTTCCTAGTGATCTTAGTCTGAGCACACACGTCACATTTCTCAGGCGGTGACTTAGTGTCTAATGTGATCTGGTGAGTTCTAGCTATTTGGAACATCTTCCTATAGTTCACGTGTCCTAGTCTCTCATGTAGAGTCTTAGGACTAACTAAGTTTGTTTGAACTTGTTGAACTAACTCGTTTGCTACTTAGTCGGTACATCCTATTTTGGACGTATGCACATCCAAAATAGTGTGAGTTAACTGACAGTGTTACTCTACCGCTACAAAAAGTAAAAGACATACCAGCATCACATAATAAACTAATAGACACTAAGTTAGCAGCTAGAGAAGGAATAAATTTAACATTTTTAAGAGTTAGAGTCTTACCTGAGGATAGCAGCAGCGTTGCATTCCCCACCTTCAGGACGTCAGCTGTCTCGCCATTTGCAACTGTAACAGACTCTTTTACAGTAGTGAGCCCTGTCATAAGATCAGCATTGTTGCAAACGTGGCACGTCGCCCCCGAATCCAAGTACCACTCCGTGCCTGCCTTAGCGTTTCCGACCATCCCA
This sequence comes from Platanthera zijinensis, assembly GCA_039513925.1. Classification (NCBI taxonomy): domain Eukaryota; kingdom Viridiplantae; phylum Streptophyta; class Magnoliopsida; order Asparagales; family Orchidaceae; genus Platanthera; species Platanthera zijinensis. The sequence goes on from CM077082.1 coordinate 73,508,734, forward strand.
ACAAAATCAGAAGACTCAGCTAGGCTAACCATATTGGCTTGGTTGCCATCCTGTGGTGCTTTGGTTCTTTCCCGTTTAGGGAGCCTGCAATCAGATGCGCTGTACCCCCACTTATTGCAGTTAAAACACTTGCCCTTGAACTTTTTGGCGCGTTTGCTAGGACCTGCAACCTGGGAGCTACCATGGGAGGGTCTGGTTCTCTTAGGGTTCGACACATGTTTAGAACTGAGAACCATGTTAGCCGCAGCCTTCTTCTTGCTAACAGTTTCTAAAGCGTGTCGAGTCCTATTCTCATCCTCAATGCGAATAAATCGCTTGAGATCATTGAGACCGACCTACATCTTCTTGCGGTACATTTCAGTTTTAAAGTTGTACCACGTAGAGGGCAGCTTAAAAATAATCGTGCCAGCAACAAAGCTGTTTGGCAGGGAAATATTCTCACTATGTAAAGAATCTACTAAAGCTTCAAAATCCGATACCTGAGGGAGAATTGCCTTCTCCTCGTCGAACATGAAGGAATGAAATTTGTCCACCAGGTGCGCCTTGAACAGATCTTCCTCTTGCCTGAAGTGCTCCTCCAGTGCTTCCCAGATTTCCTTGGCGGTCTTCAGCTTGATGTACGTCTTCGCCAGCTGGAGGACAGGCAGTTCAGCAGGTAGTCACGATAGAAGTCCTCATCAGCTATCCACTGAGCCTCTTCTTCGGTCCCCATAACGGCAGCACGATCAGACTGAACTGTGTAGAACACGTTCAGATACTTCATTCCAAACTGTGTATTCAGCTTCCAGTCAGTAAATTCAGTCGCTGTGAATTTCTCTAGTTTGATCATAGGAACTGGGGAGGAGAAATTTCCCTTCATCATTTTTGAGAGCGGCGACGGGAGTAAGATTGCACAGCACAGAACGTCGCTCCTTGAGGCTCTTGAAGAACACTACTAGAAAAGACTTCGTTCTCTTGCAAGGAGTGAACCAGCAAAATTGATCCAAAACTTTTGGTGGAAACAGAACCCAACATTCTTTTCTTCCTTCCAAGCAACAACACAGGCAAAAAAAAAAATTTCTTAATTAAAGAGGGCAAAGGATGTTGAAATTTTCACAAATTTCTTCCTCTCAAAAATCCTGATATATCAAATGACAGTCGCTGCTTCCTCCCAGAAATTTTTCCCAGAGATTCTGATAAAGCAAATTCCAAAGTTGGGGAGAAAAAAAAACTTCCAGTGACGCCTCTTCCTTCTTTTTATCAAAAGGCATCAACTGTGCTTCTCCCGATTTCCTCCTGTCGGCGAATATTTCGATCGAAAAAGAAGAAAAGGAAACAGCGGCGGTGGACTCCTGGAAAAACGCGGCGGTAGTCTCCTCCCGTTTTTCCAATCACCAAACAATGGAGGATCGTTCTTCCTTCCGGTTCGTTTCCAGTGTCGATGGCGAACGGCGATAAAATCCCTTTCTTCTCCTGTGCGAAAATCAGGCGGTGGGATCGTTCTTCCCTTATCCTGCAGTCGGCGACGGAAAAAAATGATTCCCGATCGAAAAACTAAATACAACGGCTTGTCTCTCGCGTGAACGGAGGCGGCGAAGAAAAAAAACGAGCGCAAACTGCTACGTTTGCTTCTTACTCCAGGCGGCAGGAAAGAAATTCAAGGCGATTTCTCTCCTCCTGTGCGAAAAACCGACCGACGGGAAGAAGCGGTTACCAGATGGTTACGAGCAAAGGGGCGTGCTTCGAGAATGAAAGTGTTGCTCGAAGCATCCGGATGAGGATCTAGGTGGAATCCTCTACCCGTTGCCCCTAGGTGGGTATAAATAGGCAAAACCCTTAGGAGTTTCTACGGGTATGGGTTAACCGTGTACCCGACACGACTCGTTAAGTCTCCGAACCCGTTATTGTCCAAATATATACTAACAATATATATATATATATATATATACAAGTGACAGGGACGGGCCTTTGGCCCTGGGGGCATTCGGCGGGGGTGCGACAATCGGCAGGGTGCGACATTCGGCGGGGTGCGACATTCACCGGGATGCGACATTCGCCGGGATGCGACATTCGCCGGTAGTGCGACATTTGTCATGGGGACGCCATTTGTCGTGGGCGGCAACATTTTTCGTGGGCGGCGACATTTGCCGTGGGTGGAGACATTTGCCGTGGGCGGCGACATTGTAGTGGATAGTACCCGCCCCTATGGCCTCGCACGACAGTACCCGACCGGCGACGGCGGGCTTCGCCCGCTCCCGGCGGGCTCCGCCCGACCCGCAACATATACATATGAGTACTCAAAATGACCGTAAGAAAATATAAATCAAGAATACAATTTTTATTTTGTAAAACAAATTATATTTTAACGTTAAAACGTTAATCTTTCTTTTGTCATTCCTAGCTAGGGACAATAGGTTTAGGGTATCTAGTATTTTTATTTTTTATATTTTAATATTATAAAGTTATGTAATTACCTAAAAGGATATTGTCTTTATAATATATTAATATAAAGTTTGGTATAATTGTGTAATTATGAATACAACTATAAGGACAATATAGGGACATCAGGCAATGTTTCACTAAAGAGTAATTTTCGTATAATAGTATACAAGTGACAGGCATGGGCCTTCGGCCCTGGGGGCATTCGGCGAGGGTGCGACAATCGGCGGGGTGCGACTTTCGGCGGGGTGCGACATTCGCCGGGATGCGACATTTGCCGGTGGTGTGACATTTGTCGTGGGAACGACATTTATCATGGGTGTGGATGACATTTGTCGTGGGCGGCGACAATTGTCGTGGGCGCGACATTTGTCGTGGGCGGCAACATTTGTCGTGGACAGTACCTGCTTCTATGGCCTCGCGCGACAGTACCCAACCGACGACGGCGGGCTCCGCCCGCTCCCGGTGGGCTCCGCCCTCTCCCGGCGGGCTCCGCCCGCTCCCGGCGAGCTCCACTCGAGCCGCAACATATACATATGAGTACTCAAAATGACCGTAAAAAAATATATATCAAGAATACAATTTTTATTCTGTAAAACAAATTATATTTTAACGTTAAAACAATAATTTTTCTCTTGTAATTCCTAGCTATAGACAATAGGTTTAGGGTATCTAGTGTTTTTTTTGTATTTTAATATTGTAAAGTTGTGTAATTACTTAAAAGATATTGACTTTATAATATACTAATATAAAGTTCGGTATAATTTTGTAATTATGAATACAACTATAAGGGCAATATAGGGACATCGGGCAATGTTTCACCAAAGAGTTGTTTTCGCATATTAGTAGATATATATATACAAGTGATAGGCACGGGCCTTCGGCCCTGGGGGCATTCAGCAGGAGTGCGACAATTGGCGGGGTGCGACATTCGACGAGGTGCGACATTCGTTGGGATGCAATATTCGCCGGTGGTGCGACATTTGTCGTGGGGACGACATTTGTCGTGGGCGGCGACATTTGTCGTGAGCGGCGACATTTGTCGTGGACAGTACCTACCCCTATGGCCTCGCGCGACAGAACCCGACAGACGACGGCGGGCTCCGCCCGCTCCCGGCGGTCTCTGCCATCTCCCGGCGGGCTCCACCCGACCCGCAACATATACATATGAGTACTAAAAATGACCGTAAAAAAATATAAATTTTGAATACAATTTTTATTTTGTAAAACAAATTATATTTTAACGTTAAAATATTGATTTATCTCTTGTCATTCCTAGTTACATACAATAGGTTTAGGGTATCTATTGTTTTTATTTTTTGTATTTAGTATTGTAAAGTTGTGTAATTATCAAAAATGTTATTGTCTTTATAATATACTAATATAAAGTTTGGTATAATTGTGTAATTATGAATACAACTATAAGGACAATATAGGAACATCAGACAATGTTTCACCAAAGAGTAGTTTTCATATATTAGTAGAGATATATATATTTATATATATCTTATATATATATATCTTATATATATATATATATCTTATATATATAAGAGAATATAGATATTTGGTGGCACACCAAAAATTCAACGTTGGTCATTGGATCATGAGAGAGAACATGATGGAAGAATTGAGAGAGAGAGAGAGAGAGGAGGGAGAGGGAGAGAGAGGGGCGGGAGAGAGAAGGAGAGAGAGAGAGGGGAGTGATAGAGAGAGAGAAGGAGAGAGAAAGAGAAATAAATTAATTTTTATAGATTAAAATTTGCAAAATTTTATAAAATAAAAATAGGAATAGTACTTCATATTTTTTGCAGTCATTTTAAGTACTCATATGTATATGTTTTGAAGAAAAAAAAATTCGGGTGCGGGCGCAACCCGCAGCGATGCATTGAGCACAGACGAAGTCCGTGCACAGGCGGGCTTCGTCTGGATGCGACTGAAGTCTGCCCGAGAGCTTCGAGCATGGGCGTAGCCCGTGCGAAGAAGCTCGTATATATATATATATATATATATATATATATATATATATATTTATTTATGTTTACAATATTTTCTATTCACGTGTATAAAGATTGCATGCTTGAGAATAGTATACAAGAAATGTAAACCTTGCAATCATTAACAAATATGGAAGCCCTAACGAATGTAAATGTTGAAAATTTGATATAGCGGAAGACGGGAAACCAAGCGCAGGAACACTCAACCTATCCGAGCCCAAATAAACCAGATGCAAAGCAGAAAATCAAGAATCTTGTACTAAACAATCTTTACAAGGCGAGACATACATGTTGAAATTTCTCAAAAAGCTCAGCAAGATAGTCTAAACACCAAATTAATATCTTCAGAACTATACAGATCACAACTTGACCAAGCGGAAAACAGGAAGAAACTCAATCAACCAGATGCAAAGACAGAGTCAAGCAGATCATGTATATATCAATCTTCTTTACAGAGCGGGGTATACATGACGAGACATTATTTCGTCAGTACACTAGGGAAAGCAGAAAAAATACAAGTATCAATTCGGGCGGACAGAACACTGGAGGCCGCCGAGACCGCCTGCCGCAGAAGTCGCGGAGACCGCCCGAACTGCTGCTGAAGCCGAACTGAACAACGGAGTCTGCCGAGACCGCGAGGTCGCACAGACACACCGTTATTCGCTGAACTACTGCTCCTGCCAAACTGGAGAACAGACCGACTAACCGCCGAGTCTGGCGGACAGGTTATTGAACTTGGAAAGTTGAAGCAGAGAGAAAACTGGTAAACCGCTGAACGCAGTCCACAAACTTCACTGAGTCTGACCAAAGTCAAAACCAAACTTCTGGCTCCACAGTGCTAGCCGCGCCACCTGCAAACATCAACCCGTTAAGTCTTCTCAAACCGCGCGGATAGGAAAACCGAGTCTGCAACACTTAATCCAAGTTCAACTTACTGTTCACTCTGTTTCAAATGAAGTGCGGGGGGGGGGTCCTATTTATAGGCGGGTGAGGAGTGTGATCACCACCCTATGAGATAGGCTAACCGCCCCTTGATCGCAGCAAGCACAACCAGTTCGTCGAGTCTGCATTATCCGCATTACCAATGCCGGGCTCGCGAATAGTCCGCTAACCTACATGCGCAAGATTGCCTCCATAGCAGTCCTGCTAGCCAGAGGCCAGTCCGCGCAAGGCAGTCCGCCCAGTCTACAAGGACATGGCCGGACAACAGCCAAAACCGTCAAGTACCAAGGAGAGATGACAGTCTGCACAGAGTAGCGGACACTGCACCAGTCCGCAAGCACAAGTCCACGACCAACATGCAAATCGCCCGATCACAGCGGACTCTACGAACACCGACGCAGCCCGCAACCTATCCACGACCAACAAGCAGACCGCCCGGTCACAGCGGATAATGCGGACACACCCGAATACAGCAACAGCCCGCAACACAAGTCCACGACCAACAGGCAGATCACCCGGTCAACAACGGACTATGCGGACACCCTGGACTTATCATAGTGTGTGACCAACTCCAGCAACCCGCCAACAAATGGCGCGAGCTCAGCAGACACCAAGTCAGGTCGCCAGCTCCAAGGCCAGTCCGCCACAAAGAATGCGGCTCACCGCCACAACTCGAGACGACCATCGCATATCCCGCGGACTCCAAAATAACAGTCTGCGCAGTCCGCGAAGATCGCGGACTCCAACCTGAAAACCACCAACAACAGCCAACTGCCTAACTCATACTCAGTCCGCACAGTCCGTGGATTTCAACCCGCACATCAGCCACCAGAACTCCACAGGTCGCCAATCACCAGACCGCTAGACTGTAACATCAATCCGCACGGTCAGTCCGCCCAGGCCGCGCGGTCTGCCCGATCACCCACTTTCACTTCACAAATTTCAACACTCCCTCTTGAAGTGAGAAGTGGTGATCAAGCCCAAAAGTCCTCTAAGTCACTGGAAATTCCCCTTCTACAACGGCTTCGTGAAGATGTTAGCAAGATTATCTTCACTCCGAACATGCCCGACCACAAGAGATCCTTCCAACACCTTCTCCCTTACGAAGTGGTGCTCGATCTCAATATGTTTGGTCCTTGCGTGACAAACTGGATTGTTCACTAGTTTGAGAGCACTCTCATTATCTCCTCGGAGAGAAGTAGGACCTTGCACTTCCTCATGGACGTCCTCTACTATCCTCCTCAGCCAGATGGCTTCTCGAGCAGCCAAGGCCGAAGCCTTATACTCCGCTTCCGTAGTAGAGACGGACACCGAGTCTTGCTTCTTGCTACACCACGAGATGCTCGCTGATCCACAAGTAAACACATAACCAAAAGTTGATCTTAGATCATCCGAATCACCACAATAATCAGCATCCGTGTATCCTAGCAAAGAAAAACCCGAATCCCTCCTATAAAAGAGTCCCATATCAGAAGTCTCCTTGACAAACTTCAAGATATTCTTTGTTGCCACCAGGTGAGACTTCCTTGGCTCTGCCATAAATTGACTTACTCGACCAATAGCGTAAGCAATGTCTGGTCTCGTAATCGTCAAGTAGATTAAGCTCCCTACAAGAGCTCTGAACACCAAAGGATCAGGAAGAATCCTTCCTTCATCTCGCCGAAGCTTCAGGCCACAATCCAGAGGAGTAGAGGAACTCTTTCCCCCTTCCATGCCGAATCATTTCATAATCCAATCCGCATAACCTTTCTGAGAAACAAGAATCCCGCTCTCCTTCCTCTCCACTTCGAGACCAAGAAAATGATGAAGCTCTCCCAGGTCTTTCATCTCGAAGCGAATAGCTAGCTCATACCTGAGCCTAACTACCTCCTCCTCAGAGTTCTCTGTGATGATCATATCATCAACATACAACAGGACCAAGACATGAAGCTCCCCCTTCTTCTTGATGAACAAGCTTGAATCCGAGTTGGAAGCAAGATAGCCGCAGAATTGGAGGTATTCTGCTATCTTCCCGTACCAAGATCTTGGAGCATGCTTCAACCCGTAGAGAGCCTTCCTGAGCTTGCAGACATAATACAGATGATCTTCAGAGACAAAACCAAGTGGCTGATCCATGAAGATGTCCTTATCAATCTCCTCATAGAGAAATGTGTTCTTCACATCAAGTTGCCACATCTTCCATCCTTGGCAAGCAGCCAATGCGATCACCACCCGAACAGAAGTCATCTTAGCAATCGGACTAAATGTCTTTTTACAGTCTTCTTCATACTATTGCAAGAACCCTCGAGCAACAAGGCGAGCCGTGTACCTTTCAATGCTCCCATCAGCCTTCTTCTTCAACTTGTACACACACTTGCAAGTCACTAGAGTAATGCCATCAACCCTGGGCACAAGGTCTCAGGTTTCATTCTTCTTGAGAGTGGCTATCTCCTATCCTATGACATCTTCCCACTCCTTAACTCCAATGGCCTCATTAAAGCTTGAAGGCTCTCGCTCATCAAGAGGAACTGCAAAGAAACATGAGACATAGCTCACTGCATTCCCTTCGCAGTAGCAAGCTTGAGGCTTGATGGCCCTCTTTGATCTCCGAAGATGTTGCTCCTTGCTCACCACCTCCGCTGCTTCTTCAGGCTCAGCTTAATTCTCAGGCAGAACCTGAGCAATGCTCCCCCTATTTCCTGACCCAGAAGCTTCTACCGCAGAGCTTGAAGCAATAGGAGCTGCTGGTGAAACATCAATCTCCTCTTGAATAATATCCACAACCACCTGCTCTTCATCAACCTTGCTCTCTGGTAGATCAACCGAGCTTCCTCCATACGACGTCAGTTCATCAAAGACCACGTCTCTTGATACAACAAACTTCTTCGTCGCAGGATCCATGCACTTCCATCCCTTCTTCCACTCATCATAGCCTACAAAGACAAGCTTCCTTGCCTTTGCATCAAGCTTTGTCCTTAAGGCATCCAGGATATGCACATAACAAGTTGATCCAAACACCCGAAGGTGTTCCATGCTCGGTTACTCCTTGAACATCATCTCGACAGGAGAATTCATGTTGATTGGGCTGAGAGGCAACCGATTGATGACATAAGCTGCATAAGACATTCCCTCCGCCCAAAAGGACCTTGGGATACTCTTGGCATGAAGCCAGTATTTGCAGGTTTCCATCAGATGATGGATCTTCCTCTCCGCTACTCCATTTTATTGTGGAGTGTGAGCACAAGTAAACTCTCTCTGGATCCCGTGCTTCCTGAAAAAATTAGAAAACTCGGAGGAGAGAAATTCTCCGACATTGTCAGTTCTAAACTTCTTGATCCGCAAGTTAAGCCGGCCCTCTACCAGCTCCTTGAACTCCACAAACAACTGGAAAGCAGTTAACTTCTCCTTCATAAAATACACTCAAGTGTAACTTGAGTAGTCATCAATCAAAACAAGCATGTATCTGCTCCCACTAAGGCTAACAGTGGCGGTTGGTCCCATCAAGTCACCATGGATACACTCCAATGGTTTCTTACTCTTTGCTTGAGATTTATCAAACGAAAGACGATGAGCCTTGCCGAACTGACAACTTGCACAAACGTGACCATCTCCAAAGGATGACAGCTTAGGCAAGCCTTTCATAAGGCTTCTGCTTGCCATATCTTTCAGCTTATCCATCCCTACATGCCCCAACCTCTCATGCCAAATAGCAGCGCTATCGTTAGCCCTCATCCGATCAACATAGGAGCTTGTTCCAAGAACAAACAATTCATTTACTCTCCTTCCAACGTGAGCAACATCATCTTTAACCACTGATACGTTGTAGAGAAACTTCACTTCTGTTTTATCAAACAAGACCTGATATCCTGCATCTACTGCGTTGATAACCGAGAAGAGATTATTCTTCATGCCTGATATGTGATAGACACTCCTTAATGTGAGTAGACCCTGATCACTACCCATAGACACTACACCCTCCTTCTCTATAGTATGAACAGTATTATCAGCAGTAATGATGGATTTGTTACCTGAGTAAGTTTGCAGCGAGGAGAACTTTGACTTGTCTCCTGTGAGGTGATGACCACACCCGGAGTCCACGATCCAGTTGTCTTCAAAGTCGATAGCTGATAAGGCACGGACACAAGTGCCCGTCATGAAGGCTCCACCCTAGCCAGCTTCCTCAGTATTAGAGCAAGCTTCCTCCTTGCCTGCAGTATGCCTAGGCTGCAGCTTGACCTTACAGTCACGCTTGAAGTGACCCGGCTGATGACACATGTAGCACTTCAAGTTCTTCTTCCAATACTTCTTAAGAGCAGAGCACCTCTCTTGCTGATTAGAGGTTGAAGGCTCATCTCCAGCCGCGGTCATCTTCTTCTTCCCTTCCCATCTCTTCTTCTTCTTCCCAATAAACAGAGCTTCACTGCCACTATCAGAAATAGTAACTCCAGCCATCTGCCTTGCCAAACTTTCCTGCGAAGCAAGCATGTTCTCAAGTTCCAGCAAAGATGTCTAAGTTTAACAGCCTTGAACTGAAGTTACAAATGCCACATACTCCTTCCGCAAGCCGCAAATTATGTGACTTTTCAGCTTACCCTCAGAGATAGGCTCATCAGGATCAAGTGCTGATAGCTTAGCACACAAGCTCTTCATTTTCAAGAAAAACTTTGAGATGGAAAGGTCTCCTTGAGTTGTTTTAGCCAACTCATTCTCCAGGAACTGTAGCCTAGCTACATTCTTCCTATTGAACAACCCATCATGGGAAGTCCAAATTTCAGCAGCAGATTCACATCCAATGATGTGATCAAACAGCTCCGGTGAGACAACTCGTTTGAGAGTAAACTCTGCCTTTGCATTAGTCTTCCTCCAAACTCTCACCTTCTAGGCAGTTCCAAACTCAGCTGTAATTTCCACCTGGTCATCACCACCAACAACCTCCCACAGCTCCTCGCCCAGAAGATATCTTTTCATGCACGACTTCCGCTTCTTGAAGTTAGTCGGCATCAAAAGCTCAATTCCTAGACCCCTTGCATAACCTCCGTCCATTGTAGTAAATCTGATTAAGTTCTCAGAAGCACAGAGCATAATCAAACGTTGATCACCACTCAAGGAACTGAACCTCCCTCTGATACCATGTTGAAATTTCTCAAGAAGCTCAGTAAGATAGTCTAAACACCAAATTAATATCGTCAGAACTATCCAGATCATAACTTGACCAAGCGGAAAACAGGAAGAAACTCAATCAACCAGATGTAAAGACAGATACAAGCAAATCATGTATATATCAATCTTATTTACAGAGCGAGGTATACATGGCGAGACATGATTTCGCCAGTACACTAGGGAAAGCAAAAAAAAATACAAGTATTAATTCGGGCGGACAGTACACTGGAGACCGCCTGTCCGCAGAAGTCGCAGAGACCGCCCGAACTGCTGTTGAAGCCGAACTAAACAATGGAGTCCGCCGAGACCGCGAGGTTGCGCGGACACACCGTTATTCGCTGAACTACTACTCCTGTCGAACTGGAGAATAGACTGCCTAACCGCCGAGTCCGACGGACAAGTTATTGAACTTGGAAAGTTGAAGCAAAGAGAGAACTGGTAAACTGCTGAACGCAGTCTGCAAACTTCACTGAGCCTGACTGAAGTCAAAACCAAACTCCTGGCTCCACAGTGCTAGCCGCGCCACCTGCAAACAGCAACCCGTTAAGTCTGCTCAAACCGCGCGGATAGAAAAACCGAGTCCGCAGCACTTAATCCAAGTTCAACTTACTGTTCACTCTATTACAAATGAAGTGTCGGGGGGTCCTATTTATAGGCGGGGTGAGGAGTGTGATCACTGCCCTATGAGATAGGCTAACCGCCCCTTGATCGCAGCTAGCACAACCAGTCCGCCGAGTCCGTATTGTCCGCATTACCAATACCGGACTCGTGAATAGTCCGCTAACCACCAGGCGCAAGATTGATACCATAGCAGACCTGCTAGCCAGAGGCCAGTCCGCACAAGGCAGTCCGCCTAGTCCGTAAGGACCAGGCCGGACAACAGCCAAAACCGTCAAGTACCAAGGCGAGATGACAGTCCGCACAGAGTAGCAGACACTTCACGAGTCCGCAAGCACAGGTCCACGACCAACAGGAAAATCTCCTGGTCACAGCGGACTGTGCGAACACCGACGCAGCCCGCAACCTGTTCATGACCAACAGGCAGAACGCCCGGTCATAACGGACAATGCGTACACCCCCGAATATATCAACAACCCACAACACAAGTCCACGACCAACAAGCAGATCGCCCGGTCAATAGCGGACTATGCGGACACCCTGGACTTGTCATAGTGTGTGACCAAGTCCAGCAACCCGCCAACAAATGGCGTGAGCTCAGCGGACATGAAGTCAGGTCACCAGCTCTAAGGCCAGTCTGCCACAAAGAATGTGGCTCACCACCACAACTCGAGACGACCATCGCCTATCCCGCGGACTCCAAAAAAACAGTCTGTGAAGACCGCAGACTCCAACCTGCAAACCGCCAACAACAGCCAACTGCCGAACTCACACTCAATCCGCGCAGTCCGTGGATTTAACCCGCACAGTAGCCACCAGAACTCCATAGGTAGGCAATCACCAGACCGCCAGGCTGCAACATCAGTCTGCACGGTCATTCCTCCCAGACCACGCGGTCTGCCCGATCACCCACTTTCACTTCACAAATTTCAACAATACATGGCGAGACATGATTTCGCCATTTACAAAGGAGAAGCAAATAAGCAAACAAGAGATTTAAGCCGGGCGTACTGCCTCAGAGATCACCGAGTTCATCGAGTCCGCTGAGACCGCCAAGCCGCTACTGCACCACTGATCTACAGAGACCGCGAAGTCTGCCTAGTCGCAAGACCGCAACCAAGCCGCGCGGACTGCCCGTTATTCCAATGCTGAACTCTAACCGCCAATCTGCAAGCTGCCTAACCACGAGGTCGCCTAGCCGTCAGACCACACGAGCTATTACCGAACTGAACAGGCCGCCAGAAGCGGACAACTTATTGAACCGGGAAACTAGTTGCAGAAGAGAGACCGCCTAGCCATAACCCGCGACCTACTCTTAACCGCTGGTTGCTATCCGCAGAGTCCGCATTGTGAAAGTGGAAGTTGTAAACCTAAAAGACCTAGAGGGGGGGGGTGAATAGGTGAATCGTGCGTCTATTTGCGGAAAAAAATTTTAGCGATCTAGCACAAGAAATCAAGCAATCACAGAAAGACAAGAAGATTTATAGTGGTTCCCCAATCTTGGGTACGTCCACTTTACCTCACCGATCTAGCAAATCACTAGACTCGGCTACTTCACTATCTCGTATTGAAAACAATCCTACGCCTCGGAACCAAGTTCCTACAACCTCGATCCAAAAGGATCTACACTCGGAAGATAAAAACTTCCTACAAACTTGGAGAAAATCTCCTACAATAATTGTAAAGAAATTTTGAATTACAAACAGAATAAATTTCTCAGATCTGGAAAATTGAATGTCTGAATCTTATTCTTGAACTTTGCGGCTCTTTCAGAATTGATGAAGAAGATGAGTAGATCTGATCCGAGAAAGCTTTGACTTACTCGATCAAGGAGAAGATGAGAATCCTTGAACAGCAAGTCTTCTTGATCGATAACAGAAGAGTCGATCTGGTCGTGAGCGGCGGCGACTTCAGAGATTTGAAATTAGAATAAGGCCGACGAGAGAGATTTCGCGTGAACGAACAGTCGATCTTTTCTAAAAATTATTATTGTTGTTAGGGTTAGGTCTTATTGACAAGACCTTATATAGGATTACTCCTAACGGTTAGAAAAGTCATTAATGACGACACGTGGACCAATCACGTCACGTCATTCAAAAATCTGGTCGATCTGGACTTAAACAAATTTCAGAAAAAAATAAGTCTGTAGTTCTCGAGAAGTAGCATAAGCTCTCGAGAACTGATTGAATTTCTGGAGAACTGAACTGTCTGGAATTGAACTTAGTTTTCGAGACTTCAGGAACAATATTTATCGAAAACAATATGGACTTCTCGAGAACTATAGCCTGACTTCTCGAGAACTATGAAGCTGAGTTTCACGAGAATTAAGGACTTCTCGAGAACTAATCTGGACTTCTCGAGAACAAATCTGGACTTCTCGAGAACTAAGACTTATAAAGAATTTCTTGAAACTTTCTGAACTTCCCGAGAACTACTCTGGGACTTCTTGAGAACTAAGAGTCGAGCTTCTCGAGAACTGAAAGAACTTCTCAAGAACTAAGTGTTGGGTATTGTATCCACAATGTACCTGATTTGAAGAAGTCCCTATACAAGCTAAGATGAATTCACAATGTATTTGACAATCTTCTATTAAGTTGTGCTTGCAGCTATTCCATGTTAAGTACACACCAATGTCAGGGTGTAGTGGGTCAATATATACGAGTCTGCCCAACATAATCCCTCGTTGAGTAGATCAGTGTGTTGGCTCACGTGTGCTCTCTCTATTGGAGTGTACTTATTCTCAAGTACAGGACTGAGATAGATCAAGAGCAGAAGAGGAGCAAAGATGGGTCAAAGACCAAGTTCATGGGAAGGAATAGGAAAATCGTCTAAGTAAAAATCGACGGGAATAACTAAGTGATTCTCGCTGAATCGACGGGAATCACTAGCGATTCTCGCCAAATCGTCGAGAATCAGCCAGTGATTCCCGCTGATTTTATCTGTCTGACTGTCCTCCTTCAAGAATTCTGCTAAGGCAGAATCGACGGGAATCATTAATTGATTCTCGTCGATTCGTCGAGAATGACGTTGCATTCCAGCTGATTCGTCGTGAATGACCTTGCTTTCTCGCTGATTCCCTCCGGATGACAAGAGTTTCAACTGGAATTATGCCAAGGCAAATTCGACGGGAATCATGAGTGATTCCCGCCGACTTCGACGGGAATCACCAATGATTCTCGCCAAATTTGCCTTAGGCAAATTTGCTCTGTCCGCTGGACCGAATCAAGAAGCTGTGCGCTGTTTTGACCGGAACTAGGGCTTCTTCTTGGGGGACCCACAACAGTCATTTAGGGTTGTTCTACTGTATATATACTCGCGTATTTTGAACTTACAAGGTAGCGATTCATGGAAAATCAAAAGCGGCCGAGCGTGACCTAGCCGATCGCGGAAATCTTCCCGTCGCCGTCCCCGCTCGCAAGGTAGTTGCCGTTGCAGATCCCAGATCATCTTTGATCTCCCGAAGACAGAACCGAGGCAAGTCTAGCGTCTCACGCTTCTCTCTCGAGATCTTTTGTCTCTCGATTTGTTGAACGAGGATAGTTCTTCATTCCGAATTGATTGAGATGACTGATCCGATTGAGATCGTTGGTCGACCTTGCTTGCTTCGTCAATAAGTTTGGATCTACAAAGCATCGCCGCCGCATTCACTTGCCTCCGCCGATCTTGGCAAGATCCTCTCCAAGAGAGTACTCCGGTCGTGGACTCTTCGTCTTCATCAAGAACGCTTCAACGAACGAAGAGGGACATCGGGTTCTCCACACGTGTAGTTTGTATCTCTTGTACATTCTATTTTTGTTTTGTTGTAAAGGAATAGTGATTCCTAGTTATAAGGGTTGGGTGCAACCCGTGGTGGAGGAGTAGTGACTCCTTCGGTTGGAAGGGCGCCTTCCGTAGTGTGAGGATTGGATTTCAATCCGTTTGGTGAAGTGACTGAGTCGTCCCTTGGTGGGAGATAGGTCGAAGGGGGAGAGTGGACGTACCCAAATCGGGGAACCACTATAATTGCTTGTGTGCTTTTTTGTGCTGTGTTTGTTTAATTATGCAGGTTATTTAAATTCCGCAAAAGACTGCAATTCACCTATTCCCCCCTAGGTGGAATTTGTTGACACTAAAGACTTTCAAGTGGTATCAGAGGGAGGTTACTCGTCAATAAGGTTAACACCTTGAGTAAGATCCCGTGTCTAGTGTCAAGAAGAAAACAAGACTCAAGCATGGAGTTATACACTGATGTCTCTCCCCTGAGACTGCCTGCATGCACAAAAGATTATTATCCCATCTGTAAAATGAGGGTTCAATTTCATCTGGAAGCGATTGACCCTCATGCAGTATTCATTGTGGAAGAGGGTCCCTTCATTCCCATGAAGGCTTCTGACTCTAGAGAAGATCACCAAATCCCTAAGAGTACCGTAGAGATGTCTGAAACCAAGCTTTCACTATTCAACTTGGACAAGCTAGTACGACAGATCATCTCTGATATTTGGTCAGGGTCTTCTCTTACAAGATTGGACAAGTGCAAGACTACAAAGTCCATGTGGGAAACAATCTCTTACCTCATGGAAGGAAAAAAGGCTGTCGGGACTGAATGCCAGCAAGAGGATGAGGCTTATGTGGGGGTCCTCATCTCTGATGATGAATGTCAAGAACAACTTCTCAATATCAGGGCTCCGGTATCTCTATCAGAGACTGAAGAAGAGATTGAGGAATGCTGTTGTGATGAAGCTGAAACCTCAGTCTCAGCTGACCACAACTCCAACCCTGATCAGCATGATTAGGATCAGGTATCTTCCTCTTCCTGCTCTCTTCCTCTTGTATATCCTGAAGGCAGGAGAAGTTCAGAGGTTTTCCCCTCTTTTGATGCTAGGGAAATAGACAGTTCAAATCAAAAGATTGAAACTCTTGATTCCCTTCGTTGTGCCCTTCAGAAGAGCAACTTGCTTGTGGAGACACAAGCTATGAAAATTGCTCAGTTGAGGACCATGATGGATCTCCAATTGGAATCCATCAAGGAAGGGCACACATTATGCTTTCAGGTATGACCATAAGAACAACTATGGTCACTGCAAGAGTAATCAGCCCTCATGTGGAAATACCCATAGTGCAAGAGCTGTTATTGCTACCCATAAGAGAATACACAAGGCTCATCATGAACCTTTTGTATTCACGGCCTCAACCCCAACTCGTCATGAAAGTGCAGGAACCAGCTCTCACAGTAACTCTCACCACCCTAGGACACAGGGAAAGGGGGTTGGGAAACATGTAGCAAGTACCCATGGGGCCCCCGGAGGTGTGCTGGCTGAAAAGAAGGCACCACCTCCCAGGCCTCATGGCACTCACCACATGTTCTCTATCCACCCTGAAAGTGAGATCTATCCTAGAGATTAGAGAAGACACACATCAAGAATAATAAAGAAAAGAAATAAAGGCAAACTAGACGACACAAGAATTTTATAGTGGTTCCCCTAAACTTGGGTAGTCCACTCTTCTACCACCCTAGGTAGGAATCCACTGCATGAAGAGTTGATCAGGTGTCCTGGGCACCAATGAGCTTTTGATAAGGTGCTCAAAAACCAAACTGGATTTTTTGATCAGGTGTCTTGCTACCACTGAGTTTTGATAAGGTCTCAGAAACCAAGCAGAACTTTTAAAGGGAGTTCAAGAATCCTTTATACAGTAGGGAAGGGAGAGTTGATGTTGTCTTCTCTGTTCAACAATCAAAGAGAAGCACAAGTGGATTTTGATGATGTTGTCAAAGCTCCCTCTGAGATTTGCAATTGTTCAGGAAGGAGAGCTTTGCAAAGGGTGATAGGTCTTCAATGAATGACTGCTCCAGCAAATGATGATTTCAGCAAAGGATGAAATGTGAATTGTCTTAGAGTGTGAATGATGAAGCCTTGATGATGTTGATCTTCCAGTAAGCCTTCAGACTGATGTAGAGTAGTTGTCTCTTCAGGCTTCCTGGAATAGTAGATCTGAGAAGAGCACTGGTTGTACAGGTGATGTTGAGTTCTTCCTAGAACTCTGATTCATGTACTACTTTCTTCTCTCCACTATTCTCTCTCTTCTTCTTATTCTCTATATTATTCCTCTGTAACTTTGTGTATATATTATGATAGCAGGCTAATGGTCATTTGAATTCTTGCATTTATTACTGCTGCCTCTTAGTTACTCCAATGGCTATAATCTCCATAACTGCATTCTTGTAACTGTCCTGTAATAAAGTTTTGTTGGAATATGAACAGCTCACTTTGATTGGACCAAGAATGTCCTGAAAATCTGCCTGGGAACTTGTGTTTAGAGAGAAGGCATAAATCGTCGATCTCAACAGGATGATCGTCGATCTAAGCTCAACTATCATCGATCTGAGCTCAGAGATATTGAAGCTAGTCTGGGACAGAAAACGTCGATCTGAGCTCGGAGATCGTCGAACGGAGTTCGACGCCTCGTGGACCTGAGCTCAGATATCGTCGATCTCAGCTCGACGCCTGAACTCATCTCGTCGATCTGAGCACGACGCCTAGGATGAATTCTGAATTCTTCTCTGACTGATGTCTCTTGGCTGATTTCTTCAATCTCAGAGAGCCTCTGACTTAGCACATTCTATGACCCTTAGCTATACATTGATGGGTCTATCTAATAGTCCTAAAGACATAGTGATCCTGACCCAAATCCAAACTAGGGTGTTCCAACAATCTCCCCCTATTTGGGTTAGGATTACTATTTACATAAAAATATTACAATTAAATTTACAAAGCATAAGATATAAAAAGAGAAGCTTTGCATAGCTGACTTCTGTTGCTATTAAAACTGACTGCTGCTGGCTTTACAAAACTCCCCCTATGTTGATGCAGTAACTGTGACTGGAGGAGACTGGGATGACTTTAAAAATAGTATTTTTATTGAGTCATCCAGCTAACTTTTGTAGATGGTACCTGCAGAAGGCTATGGTAGAGATTGCTCTCTCCTTAAAAAGGATATGTTAGCAGAAAAATGATATTTGTCCAGCAAATTTTATTAGGATTCTGAATCTAAAAAACAAAGTCTGATATCTTTCTTTCTATAGAATTTCTTTTCATTAGAAGAGATTCAAACTCAGTGCCATGATCACTGCTAACCAATGCAACTAGAGTAGATGACTCAATCTAGATGAATTCTGAAAAAGATCTATAAGAAATATAAAGTTATCTAACAGAGAATTCTCATACAGAAATCCTAACATAATTTTGAACAAGATATCAAAAGGATAGAAGCAGCCCTAAGAAAAGATGTTTCTTAATAAATTTGTTCCAAATAGAAAAAGAATTTAAGAATATTTTAAATAGTTTATTCTTATAATTATAAATCAAATTTATGAAAAAGCAGACTTAGTTCGACGATTTGAACTCATTTCGTCGATTAAAATGTTTCTTCTTCCTTTGAATATATTCTGAAAACATTTCTCTGAGAAGTTTTGTTTCCTCCTTAGGTTTTATTGAATCTTGATAGCAAAATTGAAGTTCTAAGTTAACTGAACTGAAAACAAAGTTAGATAATACCTGATCCTCTTCAGGCTTTGATTTTCCTTCTATTTGTTCAGCCTCTAAACTACTGCAGGAAGTATCGATGGCCATTAAGCAGAATTGTTTGGCCCTTGCTTCCTCCTCTTCATCTTCGAATGATGATTCATCATCTGATACATCCCAAATGACATCTAGGGATACTGATTCTCCTTCTTCAAATAAGATGTTGTGGCTTCTTTCTGTTGTTCCATCAACTGGTTCAGAAGCCATTTGATGAAGAGAATCCCATATCTCCTTAGCTGTTGAGCATTCAATAACTTCCTGGAACAAGTCATCAGATAATGACTGTGCTAGGATATTCATGGCTCTGGCATCAGCTAGTCTGGCTCTTTTAGTTGTTGTTGCTGACACTACTAGAAAAATGGCTTTTAGCCACGATTTCTTTTGCCACGGGGAAAAATCGTGGCTAATAGTGAGTATTAGCCACGGTTTTTTTCCGTGGCTAATACTGGACTTTTAGCCACGGTTTGCCTGAACCGTGGCTAAAAGTCTAGTATTAGCCACGGTTTGCCTGAACCGTGGCAAAAGGTCGTGGCATCGTTTAGTCCCACACCGCCAAAACAAAATGAGATTTTATGGTTTATAAGGAATTTATTTCAATTAGCCTTTGAAATAAAGATGGCGGTGGCGGCGGCGGCCGGGCGGCGGCGGCGGCGGCCGGGCGGCGGCGGCGGCCGGGCAGCGGCGGCGGCCGGGCGGCGGCGGCGGCCGGCCGGGCGGCGGCGGCCGGGCGGCGGCCGGCCGCGGCGGCGGCCGGCCGCGGCGGCGGCCGGCCGCGGCGGCGGCCGGCCGCGGCGGCGGCCGGCCGGCGGCGGCGGCGGCGGCCGGGCGGCGGCGGCGTCCTGAATTTTTTATGTTATGAGTGGCCTTTTAACCACGCCAATTAAACCGTGGCTAAAAGTCCACTATTAGCCACGGCAATGAACCGTGGCTAAAAGTCCAGTATTAGCCACGATTTTGGACTTTTAGCCACGGTTTGGACTTTTAGCCACGCTCGTATTGCCCACGCCCATTTTCCGTGGGCAGACCGTGGCTAAAAGTCTTTAGCCACGGTTTTGGACTTTTAGCCACGGTAATCTGCCGTGGCTAAAAGTCAGTTTTCTAGTAGTGTGAGGTTGGGAGACCTGTCATAATGGCATAAAATATTTCTTCATCAATATTGTCCATAAATGACTTAATTCTTGTCTTCCAAAGTGCAAATTTGTTTATGTTGCACTTAGGAGGTCTGGTGCTAGAATATTCCATATTCTTGCTATGTAAAAAAAAACAAAATGATTAATCTAACTAGGATGGATCAAAAGAGATCTTTTGGTTCAGGTGTTAGCCTGTATAAACAATCAAACTAGTGAAGATCTAGTTGTTGAATAACCAACCTGCCTCTGATACCAATTGAAAGTGAGATCTATCCTAGAGATTAGAGCAGACACACAGCAAGAATAATAAAGAAAAGAAATAAAGGCAAACCAGACGACACAAGAATTTTATAGTGGTTCCCCTAAACTTGGGTAGTCCACTCTTCTACCACCCTAGGTAGGAATCCACTGCAGGAAGAGTTGATCAGGTGTCCTGGGCACAAATGAGCTTTTGATAAGGTGCTCAAAAACCAAACTGGATTTTTTGATCAGGTGTCTTGCCACCACTGAGTTTTGATAAGGTCTCAGAAACCAAGCAGAACTTTTGAAGGGAGTTCAAGAACCCTTTGTACAGTGGGGAAGGGAGAGTTGATGTTGTCTTCTCTTTTCAACAATCAAAGAGAAGCACAAGTGGATTTTGATGATGTTGTCAAAGCTCCCTCTGAGATTTGCAATTATTCAGGAAGGAGAGCTTTGCAAAGGGTGATAGGTCTTTAATGAATGACTGCTCCAGCAAATGATGATTTCAGCAAAGGCTGAAATGTGAGTTGTTTTGGAGTGTGAATGATGAAGCCTTGATGATGTTGATCTTCCAGTAAGCCTTCAGACTGATGTAGAGTAGTTTTCTCTCCAGGCTTCCTGGAATAGTAGATCTGAGAAGAGCACTGGTTGTACAGGTGATGTTGAGTTCTTCCTAGAACTCTGATTCCTGTACTACTTTCTTCTCTCCACTATTCTCTCTCTTCTTCTTATTCTCTATATTGTTCCTCTGTAACTTTGTATATATATTCTGATAGCAGGCCAATGGTCATTTGAATTCTTGCATTTATTACTGCTGTCTCTTAGTTACTCCAACGGCTATAATCTCCATAACTGCATTCTTGTAACTGTCCTGTAATAAAGCTGTGTTTGAATATGAACAGCTCACTTTGATTGGACCAAGAATATCCTGAAAATATGCCTAGGAACTTGTGTTCAGAGAGATGGCATAAACCGTCGATCTCAACAGGATGATCGTCGATCTGAGCTCAACTATCGTCGATCTGAGCTCAGAGATATTGGAGCTGGTCTGGGATAGAAAACGTCGATCTGAGCTCGGAGATCGTCGAACGGAGTTCGACACCTCGTGGACCTGAGCTCAGAGATTGTCGATCTCAGCTCGACGCCTGAACTCATCTCGTCGATCTGAGCTCGACGCCTAGGATGAATTCTGAATTCTTCTCTGACTAATTTCTCTTGGCTGATTTCTACAATCTCAGAGAGCCTCTGACTTAGCACATCCTATGACCCTTAGCTATACATTGATGGGTCCATCTAATAGTCCTAAAGACATAGTGATCCTGACCCAAATCCAAACTAGGGTGTTCCAACACACCCTCCCTCATGTCTCGGTGGGAAGGGCAAATCTGTGAGCAGAACCTGCTCTGCCCCTGTCAGACCTCTAAGATCATGACTAACTCAGTCTGTAGATCTGGTCAGAAAAGGAGATATAATATTAATGAGTGTTGGTGCTGTGGCAAAGTGGGTCACTTTGCCATAAATTGTTGGCTCAATCCTTCTGTGCCAAGGGCAAGGGTATGTCCACTTCCTTTGGCTCGAGATAGCCTTCCTGACAAAAATCCTGTAGAAAGGCATTCAGTAGTTTATGCTGACAGGAACCTAGGACCCAATGCATATTGGGTTCCTAAGGTAAGGTAATTCATTTTAGCTGGATAGTCTAGGTTCCCGTGAACATGATGGGACCTAGACAAGAGATGTTCCAAGAACGGTATGGAACAAGTATATGGGATAATAGATAATGCTAACTACAATGGCCTACTTCAACTGGATACCTGTTGTACTTCAAATAGAGGATCCGAATGATCAACTTAATGATCCCAGGTACGCGCATTCAGTTTTGAAAATTGAATCGCATTACATAGATGTTTATATATATATCCAAACAAATAGGTAGGTTCTCTTTCAAAAATTAATATATATATATAGATATATATATACACCCACCTGATGGTAGGACACGAGGGCTAATAACTGTATGACTCTTAGTTTGGAATCTGATGAATGGTTTATATATCATCGATAATGTGTGACAATGGGTGTCAATCGGTCCGATGAAATTCAAGGGACGTGTGCCGGTAGTTGTAACGAAAATTTTACATTATTGACTCACCGAGAAATAGCCAGTGTTTATTTCTAGGGTTAACATCCCTTCGACTCAGCTTAGCTATTCTGACCTGGAAATAAAAAGGGCAAAGTCTCGAAATTCAAATCGACAATTTAAATTTATCAATATAAATACGGTTAGTGGAAATATCGGATACCCCAGCCCATCGCATTCTGGAAATATCTGAGGAGATAAATAGCGTAATTCACGGGAAGCCCGACCCTTCGCATTCTGGAAGTTGCGGAAATCTCGTCGACTCTGCGGAAACCTCGCCGATTCCCGTCGTTTGTGCGGAAATTCCTCCCGTGCTTCCATCTCTTGGTGTTCTCATCGATTTTCGATCACCTCTCGTCGACTCCAGCTCCGTCTATTGCAGTCCGCCGCTGTCCTCTCTCCGTCGGCTCGTGCTCCCGTCCCCAGCATCAACTTGGCACAAGGTTCTTGCCGATTCACCGCCAACATTTCCCCTCTCTTCGACTCCCATTCCCGTCGCTAGATGACCCGTCGCAAGTCGACCATAGATTCTCTCCGCTCGGCGAAAGGGTAACGACCGTTCCTCCTTATATCTCGAGCTTGTTTATAACTTGTCTAGTTCCTACTAGTTTAGTTCCTAATCTAGAGATTTAGATAGAATTAAGTCCCTTGGATGTTATTTGTTTAGGTTTGCTATGGCTCCTCAAACCACGGTTGGACTCCTAACCGGGAGTGAGTTAGTTAGGACTTGTTTCTCCCATGCCTCTGATGAATTCAGGAACATCATCCTGATGCTTGAGCAAGCTGGGCTCTCCTTTATCCTTGAGCACCCATGCAAAATTCTAGATAAAGAAGTTCTTGACTTCTATGCAACTGCCAAGCTACGTCATGACGACACCTTGATTAAGAGTAAGATTGCTGGACTAAGGATCAAGATGTCTGCTGCAAAATTGTCACGTCATCTGCAGCTCAACAGCTTTGAACAAGAGGACCACCTTGATGAGAATGATCGTGCACGGACACTACTGTTCTGTGGATTAGCACGAGGGACAAAGGCCATCAAACGCAAGGACATGAATGAGGAAGGAAAGCTCCTCTCTGATATCATTGGGAAGGTCCTGATCTGCAAACCGGGCTCCCATGATCATATTTCAGGGGATATGTTCAAAATCCTGATGGCTATGGTGTGTAGAAAAAGATACAACTGGGGGGCCATGTTGTTTGAAAAGATTAAAGATACCCTACGAACTCCCAACTTTGGAAGAATCATCAGCCTGTACCTCAATCAGATGGACGGAGACAGGTTTGATATGAGTAAGGGAGTTCCTCTTCACTACTTAAAGAAGATGGACTCCAGCATTTTTGATAGATGGGAGAGGAGAATTGGCCTAGGAGGTGCGGCTGAAGCACAGGGTGATGAAGATGACAGAGCTCTGGAGTACAGAAATCCCTTGGATGAACCCAGTGACGTTCCTGATTGGCTGGATGCAGGAACTGAGGGGGAGTCGTTACCCATTCCTTCTGATTCCCTCAGGACGGAAGTCTCAGGTTCGGATCATGCAGATGCAGTTACTGACATTACCCAGATTGCAAAGGATGCAGTAGATACCCTCGCTACCGATCAAGCTGACGAGGAGGAAGTGGAGGATGACATGGAGGATGATGCTGCTGATGAGGATAATGTGGAGAATGCGGCCACTGATGATGTGAACAATGAACAAGCTGGAAATGGGATGGACATGAGGGAAATTGATGTTGACCTCCCCTCTGAGGAATAGGTTCCATTAAAAGTTCCTGATGAATCTGGTGTAACAATTGAGGGGGAGACCTCCCGACAGGGGATGATGAGTATATAAAAAACGACAAAGGCTGCCCCAATCCCCCCTCAAGAGACTGTGAATCTATCCAGCTCCACCAGTGTATCTGCAGATGAAAATCCTGACTCCCAGAGTCCTATCCCCCCTGAGCATGACCAGGCCATTCATCAAGTTCATCCGCTAGGACCTAGCCTGACAAATCACACGGTAAATATCATTCAAGGTATAGTGGATGAACTGAAGGCCTCTTTTGAATGATCTCACAATAAGGTGCTGAAAAGAATTAAGCAATGTGAAGATCTGATGCTTAAAAATTTTGTGGAGATAAATCATAAGTTGGATATGATGGAACAAAAATTTAAAGCTAAGTATGCAGAGGCCGGCACTGTCGTAAATCTTCTAATGTAGGGGCTTTAAAAGAATACAGCTAATCTGGCAGTAGTAAACCAAAATGCACATGTTGTGGCCAACAACATCAAGTTGTTCGATGCCAACATGGTGACACTCAACGCAAATCAGACATCCCTGCTGAACGGGTTCACTAAGACTGTTAAACATATAGATGAGTCACTGCATACCTATGCAAACTCCATTGCCCTAGAAGCCAAAAAGGGGGAGAATGAATATACAGCTATGAAAGTCCACCTAGTGTCAACGACTTACACCTATGGGGGGGATAAGTGTCTTTGCAGCGTATTTGCGGAATTAAGGTTTTACCTGCACAAGAAAACAAAACAACACAGCACAAAAAGTACACAAGCAGTTTATAGTGGTTCCCCGAGTTGGGTACGTCCACTTTCCCCCTTCGACCTATCTCCCAACCAGGGACGACTCGGTCACTTCACCAACAGGATTGAAATCCAATCCTTGCACTAACGGAAGGAACCCTTCCACACGTAGGAGTCAATACTCCCACAACACGGGTTGCACCCAACCCAACAACTAGAGACCAATCGGTCCTTTACAATGAAAAAGAAAATGAAAATAGCTTGTAAGAAATACAAACAACGTGAAAATCCAGGTGTCCCTTTTCGTTAGACTACTTGTTCTTGTAGGCAACGAAACGTCCACAACCCTAGATCTTTCTTGGAGAGAATCTTCTCTAGATCGACGACTTCAACAAGAGAGGCGGTGATGCTATGTAGATCCAATCTTCTTAGCAAAGTCGGCAAGGTCTTCCAACGGTCACACTAGGATCGATCGTCTCGATCGATTCGGATGGGAAAGGTTTCCTGATCACAAATTAAGAGACAAAAGATCTCTGGATAGACGCGTGAGACGCTATGCACGACTAGGCTTCTGTCGCCGGGAGAGGTAACGAAAACCCTGATCAACGGTGGCGAGCAACTAGCGAGAGGCGGAGAAGGTCGGCCGAGCTCGCTTCCGATCTAGGGCTTGACGGCGGCTTGTTTTTCTTCGATCTGTAATCCGTCCATTTACTGTTCACAAATACAGAGTATTTATACACTAGGTCAAGAGATGACCGTTGTGGGCCCCACCAGCAATAAGACCAAAGTCCGGTTCAAAATCCCACAGATAACGTGGACCGGTCCAGACAGAGTCGGAAAAATACCCAAATCAAATTCGGCGAGAATCGTGGGTGATTCTCGACGAGTCGGCGAGAATCACTTACGATTCTCGCCAAATTCTACTTAGAGAATTCTGGCTGCACAGGTTATAGAGGCCGGGGAGAATCGGTGGGAATCACCTTGGATTCTCGCCGACTCATCGAGAATGCAAAGTCATTCTCGACGAATCGGCGAGAATCACTTGGTGATTCTCGACGATTCTGCCTTAGAAGATTTTTCTGACTGCGTCGAGATAGCCGACCCAACCCGGCAAGAATCCACTAGTGATTCTCTACGACTCGTCGAGAATCACTGGTGATTCTCGACGAATCGGTGAGAATCACTTGGTGATTCTCGACGATTTACACTTCGACGATTCTCGTCTTTCAACCCGTGAGATGGTCTTTGGCCCATCCTTGCTCCTTGTCTGCTCTTGCTTTATCATAGCCCTGTACTTGAAATTGAGTACACCCCAATAGAGAGAGTACACGTAGGCCAACACACTGATCTACTCAATGAGGGATTACGTTGCACAGACCCGTGTATATTGACCCACTGCACCCTGACATTGGTGTGTACTTAGCATGGAATAACTGCAAGCACAACTAGAAGAAATTCATCAAATACACAGTGAATTCATCTTAGCTTTGATAGGAGGCTTCCTCAAATCCAGGTAATTGTGGATACAATACCCAACAAGCTAAGATGGCAGGGCTAGAACAAATCATGGTCGACAACTTCATGCAGTCAAAGAAGTATGTTTTTGAAAGCTGTCACTGGCTAGTTCAACAAGCATCTGGTATACAAATTCCGGTTCCTCCTACTGATGAGGTTGCTACTGCTGCTGCTAATGAGGTTGCAAGTGCTGAGGAGGTTCCCTTGAGTGAAGCTGATGCCAGAAAGGCTGCTAGGGCCACTGCCAGAACTGCTCATATGTCTATGTTTGATCAAGAGGCCATTGCAAAAGGGAAACGAAAACTTCAAGAAGGAACTTCCAAAGAGACTCCAGCTGAGAGGAAAGTAAGATTGAAGGAAAGTGAAGTAAAGAATGAATGATGGAGCCCTACATCGAGGAGCATCATATTGGACACATTCATGTTACAACAGCGGGGAGAACTTGATCGAAATAAAGTGTATAGTCAGTATGAGTGGGAGATGCACAAAGAGTATGAAGCTAAAAAAACATATTTTTCAGGACTAACACTATGGAATATAAAGCTCCTCCCCCCAGATACTACCCGAAGCCGAAGGAATTCTTTGAGAGGCAAAGCAAGAAGTACATGGCTGAACAATTAAGAGAGGCTCAGGCAAAGGAGAGATAGAATTGGAATCTAGATTGACTTATCATTTTCTATATGCGTGTGTATCTTTTCATGTATTTATATGAACAATTAAGAGAGGCTCGAGGGTCGATGGCCTCCAGATGAAATAGTACTCTCATCTTCCATACAGGATAGTACTCCTTTGTACAAGAGGGGAGTCTTAGAGGAGGGACATCATAATCCAACTCCATGCTTGAGTCTGATCTTCTTGTTGACACTAGATGCAGGAACTTACTCGAGGTGTTAACCCCTTTGATGAGCAACCTCCCTCTGATACCACTTGAAAGTCCACCTAGTGTCAACGACTTACACCTATGGGGGGGGGGGTAGGTGTCTTTGCAGCGTATTTGCAGAATTAAGGTTTTACCTGCACAAGAAAACAAAACAACACAGCACAAAAAGTACACAAGCAATTTATAGTGGTTCCCCGAGTTGAGTACGTCCACTTTCCCCCTTCGACCTATCTCCCAACCAGGGACGACTCGGTCACTTCACCAACAGGATTGAAATCCAATCCTTGCACTAACGGAAGGAACCCTTCCACACGTAGGAGTCAACACTCCCACAACACGGGTTGCACCCAACCCAACAACTAGAGACTAATCGGTCCTTTACAATGAAAAAGAAAATGAAAATAGCTTGTAAGAAATACAAACAACGTGAAAATCCAGGTGTCCCTTTTCGTTAGACTACTTGTTCTTGTAGGCAACGAAACGTCCACAACCCTAGATCTTTCTTGGAGAGAATCTTCTCTAGATCGACGGCTTCAACAAGAGAGGCGGTGATGCTATGTAGATCCAATCTTCTTAGCAAAGTCGGCAAGGTCTTCCAACGGTCACACTAGGATCGATCGTCTCGATCGATTCGGATGGGAAAGGTTTCCCGATCACAAATCAAGAGACAAAAGATCTCTGGATAGACGCGTGAGACGCTGTGTACGACTAGGCTTCTGTCGCCGAGAGAGGTAACGAAATCCCTGATCAATGGTGGCGAGCAACTAGCGAGAGGCGGAGAAGGTCGACCGAGCTCGCTTCCGATCTAGGGCTTGACGGCGACTTGTTTTTCTTCGATCTGTAATCCGTCCGTTTACTGTTCACAAATACAGAGTATTTATACACTAGGTCAAGAGATGACCGTTGTGGGCCCCACCAGCAGTAAGACCAAAGTCCGGTTAAAAATCCCGCAGATAACGTGGACCGGTCCAGACAGAGTCGGAAAAATACCCAAGTCAAATTCGGCGAGAATCGTGGGTTATTCTCGACGAGTCGGCGAGAATCACTTACGATTCTCGCCGAATTCTACTTAGAGAATTCTGGCTGCACAGGTTATAGAGGCCGGGGAGAATCGGTGGGAATCACCTTGGATTCTCGCCGACTCGTCGAGAATGCAAAGTCATTCTCGACGAATCGGCGAGAATCACTTGGTGATTCTCGACGATTCTGCCTTAGAAGATTTTTTTGACTGCGTCGAGACAGCCGGCCCAACCCGGCAAGAATCCACTAGTGATTCTCGACAACTCTCGTGATTCTCGACGAATCGGTGAGAATCACTTGGTGATTCTCGACGATTTACACTTAGACGATTCTCGTCTTTCAACCCGTGAGATGGTCTTTGGCCCATCCTTGCTCCTTGTCTGCTCTTGATTTATCATAGCCCTGTACTTGAAATTGAGTACACCCCAATAGAGAGAGTACACGTAGGCCAACACACTGATCTGCTCAACGAGGGATTACGTTGCACAGACCCGTGTATATTGACCCACTGCACCCTGACATTGGTGTGTACTTAGCATGGAATAACTGCAAGCACAACTAGAAGAAATTCATCAAATACATAGTGAATTCATCTTAGCTTTGATAGGAGGCTTCCTCAAATCCAGGTAATTGTGGATACAATACCCAACAATCTCCCCCTATTTGACGAAGCCAAAATCCTACTAAGCTAAGATGAATTTCAACATTCCAGATAAAATATGCATAAACCAGAAGAGTGAACAACAAACGTAATCATACCAATGTGAGAGTCAATTAATAAACCACACACATGAATATATAAATGTGAATATCCACACATAAATGTTTACAGTTTACTTAATCAAAAGTTTAAATGAGATAACCACAAGAGCTAACATCCTACAGATCTTTGTCCTTAGCTATGCCTTCTTTGAGTTGCTGAGCTAAGAATTTTTTGCTTTGTCGCTCAAAATACTCCTTGGGCTTAGGATAGTATCTCGGAGGGGGAGCTTTGTTTGCCACAGTGTTGCTTCTAAAGAACAAGTTTCTTTTGGCTTCATACATTTTGTGCTGCTCCCACTCATATTGGCTATATACGTCATTCCTTTTGACTTGCCCTCCTTGTAGTAATGCAAAGGTGTCCAAGATGATACTCTTTGATACAGGACTCCATATTTCGTTTCTCACATCCTCCTCCGACAATCTGATCTTCTTTTCAGCTGGTGTTTCCTTTGAAGTTCCTTCTTTGATTTGCCTTTTTCCTTTGGCTTTTGCTAAGGCATCTTGGTCAAACCAGCTTCTTCTTTCAGCCCTCTCCGCAGCTTTCTTCAACTCGACTTCGCCCAGTTGTACTTCTTCAGTCCTTATTTCACCCTCAGTAGTACCAGCACGGCCCTCATCCTCAGGTGGAGCAACGGGGACATGTATTCCCGATGCTTCTGTTACCAACCAGTGGGCCGTATCAAACATGTACCTATTCGAATTATCGAATTTGTATTTGTCAATTATTATTTATTAAGTTGATTAAAGGTGCAGTTATGATGTGGTAGTTTTGAAAAGCATACCTATTGGTCTGATCGAAGTTTAGAAGTACTAACTCTTGAAGCCCTGCCATCTTAGCATTATACGCTTCCTCCCCCTTTTTGGCTTCGGCGGCTATAGAGTTTGTATAGGAATGCAGAGATGCATCAATGTGCTTCACGGTTTTACTGAATTCGTCCAGCAGAGATTTCTGATTTGCGTTCAGCGTTACCATGTTGGCATCAAATTTTTGTATGGTGTGTGCCACAACATGAACATTTTTATTGACTACTGTCAGGTCGTCAGTATTCTTCTTCAGTCCTTTCATGAGAAGAGAGACGGCTGTGCCTGTCTCTATATATTTTTCATCAAATTTCTTCTCCATCATATCTAGTTTGTGGTTGATCTGAACCACATTCTTAAGCATGAGATCCTCAGAGTCCCGCAGTCTCTTTAGCACTTTGTTGTGGGATTTCTCAAACGTATCCTTGAGCTCATCTAGCATACCTTAGACAAAATTGACAGTGTGATTTGCTATGTTTGCTTGAAGTGGAGGAGCTGCAGACAGACCCTGGTCAGGCTCCCCCGCAGAAGCACTGGGAGAGCTGGATAGTAGTATGGAGTCCACAGGGGGAACAAAGGATTGCTCCCCCTCCATCCTTGCATCTGACCGCTTAGGAGCTTGTTCCTCAGATGGAACCTCAGCATCCTCCTGAGAATCTGCTGCTTTCTCATTCTCTGGTACTTCTTCCTCTATCTTAGTCTCCAAGTGATCATGCTTATCGGCAGAGTTGTGCACATCTTCTTCTACTTCTTCCTCCTCCTCCTCATTAGCCACCCCATCTCCCAGATCATCGTCGATAAGAGCTGCCTCATCGTTCTCAACCTCCTCATCATCTGCTACTTCATCTGCCACCATCTCCACAGCCTCTTTAGCTATCAGAGAAATATCAGATAAGATGTTTGCAGAACCGGTTACAGGCTCCCCCTCAGTTCCTGCAATCAGGGCGTCAGGAACTTCACTGGGTGCTGCCATAGAATGAGCAGGAGCACTGGTGTCCACGGCTGGAGATACTGCCTCTTGGTCTATTTCCCTGGCAGCCTGCCCTATTCGACGTTCCCATCGGTCGAATATGCTAGCATCCATCCTTTTCAAGTAGTGTAGAGGCACTCCCTTGCTCATGTCGAATGTGTCTCCGTCCAGTTGATTCAGATAAAGGCTAATGATTCTGCCAAAGCTGGGGGTTCGGAGTGTGTCTTTAATCCTGTCAAAAAGCATGGCTCCCCAGTTGAACCGCTTTTGGCATACGATTGCCACCAGAGTTTTGAACATTTCCCCAGAAATATGGTCGTGGGATCCAGGTTTGCAGATTAGAGCTTTCCCAACAATATCAGACAGCAACTTTCCTTCCTCGTTCATATCTTTCCTTTTGATTGACCTGGTCCATCTGGCCAATCCACAGAAGGATAGGGTCCTTGCTCTATCCTCTTCCTCCAGGTAATCTTCCTCTTCACTACTGGATAGCCGCAGGCATTGGGTCAGTTTCCTGGCAGATAACTTGACTTTCTTCCCGGCAACCTTGCTTTTGATGGAGGTGTCTTCATGACGGAGCTTTGTCGTTGCAAAGAACTCCAATACTTCCTTGTCCAAGATCTTGCACGGGTGCTCCAGTACGAACGTCAGGCCCGCTTCTTCAAGCATGATGATTATGTTCTGGAACTCATCCGAGGCCTGGGAGAACCCGGTTCTCACTAGCTCACATCCAGTGACCAGGCCTGCAGTAGTCCGTGGGGCCATAGTAGACCTAGGCAGAAGCAGAATACCAATTTCAAGTCTAAGGATCTCCGAAACCACGAGAGTGAGAGCAAAATCTAACCAAGCTCAAGTCACGGAAAGGGACAATATGGAGATTACCTAGTGGGGAGAGGCAGA
The DNA here is from genome assembly GCA_039513925.1 of Platanthera zijinensis. Lineage (NCBI taxonomy): Eukaryota > Viridiplantae > Streptophyta > Magnoliopsida > Asparagales > Orchidaceae > Platanthera > Platanthera zijinensis. The sequence continues at coordinate 73,540,286 of CM077082.1, forward strand.
GAAAGTTCCGACTTCTTCACGACGGAACACTCGATGACGCCTGAGATGCGGAGCTGCGGCGATCAGCAGAAGGCGTCGGTCGTTAGGTCACCACGGAGTTACGCAGGAGAAGGTCGCCGGGACGCCTAAGACGCAGGAGAAGGTTGCAGGAGACGCGGAGCTGCGGCGATGCTTGGACGGGGTCTCGGCAGAATGGTGAAAGGCGGAAGACGAAGAGTCGGAGGGTATCGTCTGGAAGAGTAGGTTTGAGATGATTCCAGCATGGGGTATCATCGGGAAGATTAATATCGTCGGGAAGAGTAGGGTCGGAATACGAAGGGTCGGAGGGTATCGTCGGGTTTAAGGAGGGTATTGTCGACTAACCTATTCCCGCCGAATGGCTCCCCCGGTTTAAATATCTCAGCGAGATTTGACAATTCGGCGAGACTTGTAATTTGATGAGTATGTGATTTGATATGACGAGTATCGCCTATATTCCAACATAACGTTTTTGTCAAGGGTTGGAAGGGCTCAGGAGGCATACTTGCTTCTACATCCACTAAAGGGATTGCCAAACTACATGGATTAAGAGGCACATCAACTAGGATTTACTTGACATCATGACAGTGGCTTTGCCAATTTCACCGGTCATTTCTAGATGGATAAGTGCAATAATCTTGATGTCAGAGATCATGTTCAGTGACTTTTCATGACGTATCTTTTCAATTTTCGGAGGCGGACTTATCCCCCCCCCAAAAAATGTCAAACTAATCTCTACTAGTGGAAGTAAAGGTTATCTCACACATATACTCCTTCCCAAGGTGAATGAGCATACGCGAATACTTTTTCTATAAGACCATCTAATTTCAGACGAGGTGAATTCATTATTAAGTGTGGATATGTCAACATACATATATACATATATGGAATTATTTATGCGATATGGCTCAAACATTTGGGCTTATTGCAATTACCTGTGATAACAAGACGTAACATTCAAATCATCAGCACAGGTTACATCAGGAGGTCAGTATGCATGTGCCTGTAATGATGGCACTGCTCCCATTCTCGACACTTTATCCACGTCAATCTTGGAGCATCCCCTGTCCAGTTCCCGTCAGGATTGTGGGAACTTAGACCACCCTGCAGGAAAGAGTTATCTTGCCTTAGGAACCCAATAAGTATTGGGTCCTAGGTTCCTGTCAGCATAATAATTGGGATGCCTCCCCTCAGGGATCCTGGAGAGAGGACTAACATTGCCTCGAGGATGTGGAAGTCCCCTTGCCTTTGACACAGAAGGGTTGTGCCAACAATCTATGGCAAAATGACCCACTTTGCCACAACACCAACATTCATGAATGTTGTACCGCCGTTTGTGACCTGAACTGGTGACTGAGGTAGTCATTGTCCTAGGTCTAAACAGGATAGTGCCGAATCTGCTAACCGAATTGTCTCTTCCACCGTGACTCATGGATGGGTGGAGAGAATGCATATGGTAGGCGTCATGAGGCCTGGGAGGTGGTGCCTTCCTTTCAGTCAGCCCCCTTCCAAGGTCCCCATGTGTGCCAACAACATGATTTCTAACCCCCTTTCCTGAGTCCTAGGGAGGTGAGAGGCGTATTGTGAGCTGATGCTGGCAGACTCATGACGAGTAGGGGCAGTGGCCGAGAATACAAAAGGCTTGGTGGAAGCCTGAGGTATCCTCTTCTGGGTGGCCATGATAGCCCTTGCATTCTGGGTGCTTCCACAAGAGGGCTGATCATTCTTGCAGTGACCATGGTTGTTCCTATGGTCATACCTGAATGCATGATGTGTGCCCTTCCTGCTCGGGGTGGGGGGGGTCTGAACACAGTTTCCCCATTTCTCCATGAATTGACGATTTGGGAGATCCACCCATTTTCTGCTTTTCTTTTGATAGCATCTATCTTGGAAAAGTTAGAAACAATCCTCTTCTCGGTCTCTAGACGACTCTCTAGATCTGAGATTTTAGAGTCCTTAACCTTATTGGATGCCAATTGGAGAACCAATAAGATCATCAGCCGAGCAATCTCCTGAGCTTGCTCCTCAACAATCAGGTTGCTTTTCTGAAGGACACTCTTTAGGGCATCAGGATTTTCTGGAGGGCAATCATCCAAAATATTCCTGTCTTCAGGAACATGAGGAAGAGAGGGGCAAGGTGAAGAAGTTACCTGGTCCTGACTTAGCTGATCAGGAATAGTGTTAGGACTGACCGGGGCAGCTGAGTCATCTTCAGCTGTGCAGTTTTCATCAACTTTCTCCTCAGTCTCTGATAAGGACACAGGAGCCCTGATACTGAGAAATTGGTCATCACTTTCTTCATCAAAAATACTGACCCCCATATATGCCTCATCCTCTTGCTGACGACTTATCCCTGTTCTGTTTGATCCCTCCATGAGGTCTGATACGGTTTGCCACAAGGACTTGGCCGTCTTACACTTTTCAAGTCTTGACCGGGAAGGTCCAGTCCAGACATCCAGGATGATTTTACGAATCATTTTATCCAAGTTGAAAAGAGAGAATTCAATCTCAGACATTTCAGTAGTCTCCTTGGGAATCTGCATATCCTTTTCAGAGCAGGAGGCCTTCATGGGAATGAAGGGACCCTCTTCCAGAATGAGTGATGCTCGAGGGTCGATGGCCTCCAGATGAAATAGTACTCTCATCTTCCATACAAGATAGTACTCCTTTGTACAAGAGGGGAGTCTTAGAGGAGGGACATCATAATCCAACTCCATGCTTGAGTCTGATCTTCTTGTTGACACTAGATGCAGGAACTTACTCGAGGTGTTAACCCCTTTGATGAGCAACCTCCCTCTGATACCACTTGAAAGTCCACCTAGTGTCAACGACTTACACCTATGGGGGGGGGGGGTAGGTGTCTTTGCAGCGTATTTGCAGAATTAAGGTTTTACCTGCACAAGAAAACAAAACAACACAGCACAAAAAGTACACAAGCAATTTATAGTGGTTCCCCGAGTTGAGTACGTCCACTTTCCCCCTTCGACCTATCTCCCAACCAGGGACGACTCGGTCACTTCACCAACAGGATTGAAATCCAATCCTTGCACTAACGGAAGGAACCCTTCCACACGTAGGAGTCAACACTCCCACAACACGGGTTGCACCCAACCCAACAACTAGAGACTAATCGGTCCTTTACAATGAAAAAGAAAATGAAAATAGCTTGTAAGAAATACAAACAACGTGAAAATCCAGGTGTCCCTTTTCGTTAGACTACTTGTTCTTGTAGGCAACGAAACGTCCACAACCCTAGATCTTTCTTGGAGAGAATCTTCTCTAGATCGACGGCTTCAACAAGAGAGGCGGTGATGCTATGTAGATCCAATCTTCTTAGCAAAGTCGGCAAGGTCTTCCAACGGTCACACTAGGATCGATCGTCTCGATCGATTCGGATGGGAAAGGTTTCCTGATCACAAATTAAGAGACAAAAGATCTCTGGATAGACGCGTGAGACGCTATGCACGACTAGGCTTCTGTCGCCGGGAGAGGTAACGAAAACCCTGATCAACGGTGGCGAGCAACTAGCGAGAGGCGGAGAAGGTCGGCCGAGCTCGCTTCCGATCTAGGGCTTGACGGCGGCTTGTTTTTCTTCGATCTGTAATCCGTCCATTTACTGTTCACAAATACAGAGTATTTATACACTAGGTCAAGAGATGACCGTTGTGGGCCCCACCAGCAATAAGACCAAAGTCCGGTTCAAAATCCCACAGATAACGTGGACCGGTCCAGACAGAGTCGGAAAAATACCCAAATCAAATTCGGCGAGAATCGTGGGTGATTCTCGACGAGTCGGCGAGAATCACTTACGATTCTCGCCAATTCTACTTAGAGAATTCTGGCTGCACAGGTTATAGAGGCCGGGGAGAATCGGTGGGAATCACCTTGGATTCTCGCCGACTCATCGAGAATGCAAAGTCATTCTCGACGAATCGGCGAGAATCACTTGGTGATTCTCGACGATTCTGCCTTAGAAGATTTTTCTGACTGCGTCGAGATAGCCGACCCAACCCGGCAAGAATCCACTAGTGATTCTCTACGACTCGTCGAGAATCACTGGTGATTCTCGACGAATCGGTGAGAATCACTTGGTGATTCTCGACGATTTACACTTCGACGATTCTCGTCTTTCAACCCGTGAGATGGTCTTTGGCCCATCCTTGCTCCTTGTCTGCTCTTGCTTTATCATAGCCCTGTACTTGAAATTGAGTACACCCCAATAGAGAGAGTACACGTAGGCCAACACACTGATCTACTCAATGAGGGATTACGTTGCACAGACCCGTGTATATTGACCCACTGCACCCTGACATTGGTGTGTACTTAGCATGGAATAACTGCAAGCACAACTAGAAGAAATTCATCAAATACACAGTGAATTCATCTTAGCTTTGATAGGAGGCTTCCTCAAATCCAGGTAATTGTGGATACAATACCCAACAAGCTAAGATGGCAGGGCTAGAACAAATCATGGTCGACAACTTCATGCAGTCAAAGAAGTATGTTTTTGAAAGCTGTCACTGGCTAGTTCAACAAGCATCTGGTATACAAATTCCGATTCCTCCTACTGATGAGGTTGCTACTGCTGCTGCTAATGAGGTTGCAAGTGCTGAGGAGGTTCCCTTGAGTGAAGCTGATGCCAGAAAGGCTGCTAGGGCCACTGCCAGAACTGCTCATATGTCTATGTTTGATCAAGAGGCCATTGCAAAAGGGAAACGAAAACTTCAAGAAGGAACTTCCAAAGAGACTCCAGCTGAGAGGAAAGTAAGATTGAAGGAAAGTGAAGTAAAGAATGAATGATGGAGCCCTACATCGAGGAGCATCATATTGGACACATTCATGTTACAACAGCGGGGAGAACTTGATCGAAATAAAGTGTATAGTCAGTATGAGTGGGAGATGCACAAAGAGTATGAAGCTAAAAAAACATATTTTTCAGGACTAACACTATGGAATATAAAGCTCCTCCCCCCAGATACTACCCGAAGCCGAAGGAATTCTTTGAGAGGCAAAGCAAGAAGTACATGGCTGAACAATTAAGAGAGGCTCAGGCAAAGGAGAGATAGAATTGGAATCTAGATTGACTTATCATTTTCTATATGCGTGTGTATCTTTTCATGTATTTATATGAACTATTTTGGATATATATATATGATCACATGTTTACTCAATTGTTGTTCTGAATGCGTTTATTAGTCTGTGTCTTGTCTCGCATATTTTGTTATGTATTTTCTTCTGGTTGGTGTAATTCATCTTAGCTAGTAGGATTTTGGCTTCTTCAAATAGGGGGAGATTGTTGGATATTGTATCCACAATGTACATGATTTGAAGAAGCCCCTGTACAAGCTAAGATGAATTCATAATGTATTTGACAATCTTCTGTTAAGTTGTGCATGCACCTATTCCATGCTAAGTACACACCAATGTCAGGATGCAGTGGGTCAATATACACGGGTCTGCCCAACATAATCCCTCAGTGAGTAGATCAGTGTGTTGGCTCACGTGTGCTCTCTCTTTTGGAGTGTACTTATTCTCAAGTACAGTACTGAGATAGATCAAGAGCAGAACAGGAGCAAAGATGGGTCAAAGACCAAGTTCATGGGAAGGAAGAGGAAAATCGTCTAAGTCAAAATCGACGGGAATCACTAAGTGATTCTCGCCGATTCAACGAGAATCACTAGTGATTCTCGCCCAATCGTCGAGAATTAGCAAGTGATTCCCGCCGATTTTATCTGGCTGACTGTCCTTCTTCAAGAATTCTGCTAAGGCAGAATCGACGCGAATCATTAACTGATTCTCGCCGATTCGTCGAGAATGACGTTGCATTCCCGCCGATTCGTCGTGAATGACCTTGCTTTCTCGCCGATTCCCTCCGGATGACAAGAGTTTAAACTGGAATTCTTCCAAGGCAAATTCGACGGGAATAATGAGTGATTCCCGCCGACTTCGACGGGAATCACCAATGATTCTCGCCGAATTTGCCTTAGGCAAATTTGCTCTGTTCGCTAGACCGAATAAGATGCTATGCGCTGTTTTGACCGGAACAAGGGCTTCTTCTTGGGGGCCCCACAACGGTCATTTAGGGTTGTTCTACTGTATATATACTCACATATTTTGAACTTACAAGGTAACGATTCACGGAAAATCAAAAGCGGCCGAGCGTGACCTAGCCGATCGCGGAAATCCTCCCATCACCGTTGCCGCTCGCAAGATAGTCGCCGCTGCAGATCTCAGATCATCTTTGATCTCCCGACGACAGAACCGAGGCAAGTCTAGCGTCTCACGCTTCTCTCTCGAGATCTCTTCTCTCTCGATTTGTTGAACAAGGATAGTTCTTCATTCCGAATCGATTGAGACGACTGATCCAATTGAGATCGTTGGTAGACCTTGCTTGCTTTTTCAAGAAGTTTGGATCTACAAAGCATCGCCTCCGCATTCACTTGCCGCCGCCGATCTTGGAAAGATCCTCTCCAAGAGAGTACTCTGATCGTGGACTCTTCGTCTTCATCAAGAACGCTTCAACGAACGAAGAGGGACATCGGGTTATCCACACATGTAGTTTGTATCTCTTGTACATTCTAATTTTGTTTTGTTGTAAAGGAATAATGATTCCTTATTGTAAGGGTTGGGTGCAACCCGTGGTGGAGGAGTAGTGACTCCTTCGGTTAGAAGGGTGCCTTCCGTAGTGTGAGGATTGGATTTCAATCCATTTGGTGAAGTGACCGAGTCGTCCCTTGGTTGGAGATAGGTCGAAGGGGGAGAGTGGACGTACCCAAATCGGGGAACCACTATAATTGCTTGTGTGCTTTTCTATGCTGTGTTTGTTTAATTGTGCAGGTTATTTAAAGTCCGCAAAAGACTGCAATTCACCTATTCCCCCCCATTGGTGGAATTAGTTGACACTAAAGACCAATAATCTTCTCCTATTTGTAGAAGTCAGAACCCTCTACACTAAGGTGAATTATGACAATTAAGAAAGAACTGGAAATGAAAATTTAAACTAAGGCAGAAAGAGATTAATTGAACACAATTAGGCAAAACTGGAAATTGTATGTAAGTAATGTTTTAGATTTCTTATTCAACAGCCATTTCAACAAAATTCTCAAGAATAACTCAACAAAAGTTCATTCTTTGCTCTAATGTTGTCTGTCCTTCTTTTCTTGCTGCCTTCTCTAATAGCTGAATTATTTGGGATAATACCTTGGGGGCTTAAGAGGAGCTTTAAGATTATTCTTTCCATATTCCCTATCATATATCCTCCTTTTGGTCATGGACTTTTCATATAATTCCCACTCAACTGAGCTGTAGTGGAGATTTCTATCCTCATTATAGTCCATCACCAACTTAAGAGTATCAAGAATTAAACTCTTATAAGTGGGGCTCCAAACTTCAGCAAATTCTTTGGCTTTCCTATTATCTGAATCAACTTTGGGAATGCTTCTGCTGACAGATGGCCCTTCTCCATATTTCCTCTTCTTAGAAGTGTTAATCTCTGGTAAATCCTGAGGAATAATGTCATCCCATACCTGGTCATAAGAGGCCGGAGGAGGATCCTGATCTTCTGACCTAGGAGAGAAGCAGGGCATTTGAGGTTGCACCTGACTGGGCTGTCCTTCAACCAGAGGATTCAGATGATGAGGAATAATATTGGGATCAGCCTGAAAGTCAGGGAAGATCTGATTGTGCATCCAAACTGTGGTGTCATAAGTATAGAACTTCACTGACTGGATTTGAGCTAAAACATTCTTATTTATTTTAGAAATTTTCTCAGCCCAGAGAGTGTTTGCATTTGCAGAAAACTTCCTCACAAACCTTCATCACATGTTTTTGAGCATTCTTTTCTAATTCAATCTCATTATTAGCCAGAGTCAGAGATTGTTCCATAACTTGACCAACGCTAGTAATAGTGTGATCTATGGCTTTGCAACCAATCTGAAATAAGCTTTTGAGAGAGTTAGTGTTGTGCTGGATCTCAGCAAATCCTCGACTCATTTCAGTTTCCAAGGTAGTCACCTTGTCTTGCATCACATTTAGAGAATCATCAAAGTGTTTCCTTTGATTAGAGAGCATTTGGCCTATATGGATAAGAAGTTCTGAGTTGGAAGGGGTAGCAGCAGTTGCAACAGCAGTAGAAGAGGTAGAGGCAGAAACAGAAATAGTAGTAGGAGGAGGGGCTGTCTATGGAGGTATCTCTTCAAGAATCACTGAGCTAACAGCTCTGGTAGTCTGGACAAAGGTAATATCAGCCTGATCAATGAATGTGGGGATGGAGAAATCTAACTTCCTCAAGGGAATATCAGCAGGCCCAGAAGATATTCTGACTTCATCATAAAGAAGAACAGTCTCAGGGATATCTTGCTTGGCAGGAGGGGATTGAGCAGGAGGTGATTCTGGTAATCTGATAGGAGAGGGAGAGGGAGCTGGAGAAGGATCTTTTGGATGTTCTTCAGCTGGTTCCTTGAAGAGGGGAGGAATATCTGAGGAGAGTTCTTCCACCATTCTGTCAATGGCTTCTGTAGTGTTTTGGAGGGTTTTTTGGACTTGAGCATCTGGAAGGGTATCTCTTGGAGAGAGTGCCACTGGGGACTTGCTGGAGGGCTGACATGACTTTTGATTGGAGATCTGCTTGCTGATCTTGCTAGAGAGGGAGGAGGAGATCTTACAACAGAAACAGAGGCTGCAGGCTCCCCTTGAGTTACTGCACCAGATGGTTCAGCAACATGATGATAGGAGGGAGATGGGGTCCTGACCTCAGAAGCAGAGGCTGTAATTTCTTTAGCTAACTGCTTTGGGTTTTTCAGCTTGAGTTCCCATCTCTGGATGGAAGCCAATAAGATCTTTTTCAAGTGATGAACTGGAGTACCTTTGGAAAGTTTGAAAGTAACTGGATCAATCTCACTCAGCAATAAAGAGATTATCCTAGCAAATTTAGGATCCTGAATGCTATCCCTGATCATCTCAAATACCATCATGCCAAATTGAAATTTCTTTCTACAGATCACAACTGTCATTACTCAAAATAGATCATTTGTAATGAAGCTAATCGACCCTGTCTTGCACCACAAGATTTTTCCAATAATGTCTCCCAGAAGTTTCCCTACATCTTTGAAAATTTTTTTCCTTAAGGAGTTGAATTCCTCAAAAACTCCACGGAAGGAGTAAGTCCTGTCATAATCTTCCAGAGTTAGGTCATCTTCTTCATCTACAATGGGCATCTTCAGAAGCTTTGAAACTTTGTGTTTATCTAACTTGATTTTGATCCCTTTTGCTGTATTTTTCAAAATCGTACCATTCCTCCTTACCTTTACATTTCTGAAGAATTCTTCGACATCTGGAAAGACAATCCTGTAGGGTTTTGATAGAACAAACATCAGTCTGACCGTGTCCAGAAGAAGAAGTAAGTTCTGGAAATCATCTGAAATGTCTGCAAGTCCTTTGACGACTAGTTCAGTGCCGATTCCTATCTTTGAACCGTGCGCCATGGACGCTGTCGGCGGCGATGGACGGAGTGCGGGACGAAGGCTGCGACGACGCTGTCTGTCGGCGGAAGGCGAAGAGTTTTCGAGAAGATTTGAAATGTCGGTTGATTTAGGATTTCTAAAGTATTATATATATATAATTCCAGTAATGACAATTAAGTGTCTAATTAATCTAGGATTAGGGCTTAAATCACCGGGTTTTCGAAATAGGAGAAATTAATTAGAAGTAGAAAAGGCAATGAGCATTTCTCGAGAAGTCGGGTATAGTTCTCGAGAACTGCCAGGGGACTTTTCGAGAAGTAATATACTGGTTCTCGAGAAGAAAGAGACTTTTCGAGAGACAATTCAAAGTTCTCGAGAACTGAGAAAACTTTTCGAGAGATAATTCAAGTTCTCGAGAACGAGTCTGAGTTTTCGAGAAATAAGTCAAGTTCTCGAGAAGGAGTCTAAGTTTTCGAGAATGAATATGTTACTTTCGAGAAGTAGACAGAGTTCTCGAGAACTACCTTCCTCTTGAGAAATTTTTGACCTATTTGAAGTATCCTCGATTCTTGAGCTTTGAACTGATCTCATGTGACTTACCCTTCTCTGTTCAGTATCCCAAGTTCAGTTTTGAAGAAATTGAACTTGGTCTCGTCCAGCGGCTTCGTAAAAATATATGCAACTTGCCGATCTGTTGGCACGTACTGCAGGTCTATATCCCTTTGCTCCACGTGCTCCCGGATGAAGTGATATCTGAGCTCGATGTGCTTTGTTCGGCTGTGCGAGACTGGGTTGTTTGCGATTGCGTTTGCGCTGGAGGAGTTGCAGAATAATGAAATGTCTTTGATCTTCATATTGTAATCCTCTAGCTTGTTTTTTAGCCAAAGCAACTGTGCACAAGAACTACCAGCAGAAATGTATTATGACTCGGCCATTGAGATTGCGAAACCGTTTTTCTTTTTGCTGCTCCATGAAATAAGCCTTCTTTTAAGGAACTGACACATCCCGGAAGTGCTTTTCCTGTCATCTTTGCTACCTGCAAAGTCTGCATCTGAGAAACCAATTAGTTCGCTATCATTACTTATTAGGTGCCATAAGCCAAGATTTGGTGTACCTTTAAGGTATCTAAAGATCCGCTTTGCAGCAGCATAGTGAGATTCCTTATAGTTCACTTGGAATCTAGCACAGATATATGTGGAGAACATTATGTCTGGTCTACTGGCAGTAAGGTAGAGCAAGTATCCAATTATGCTTCTATATTTGGTTTCATCAAAAGGTTTCCCTTTCTCATCCTTGTCCAGAGACATAGCTAAGGCCATTGGAGTCCTCATAGAGGTTGCACTCTCCATTCCGAATTTCTTAATAACCTCCTTGGTGAACTTCGTCTGTGAGATGAAAATTCCATCTTCAGATTATTTCACCTGAAGTCCCAAGAAATACTTCAGCTCGCCCATACTACTCATTTCAAACTTCCCTTGCATAAGTTTAGAGAACTTTTTGCAGAGGTTCTCGTCTGTAGAGCCAAAAATAATGTCGTCGACATAGATTTGCACTAGCAAAATCTTGCCTTTAATTTCCCTAAGAAATAATGTCTTATCTATCTTTCCCCTTGTGAACTTTTTCTCGAGGAGAAAGGTAGATTGCGTTTCGTACCAAGCTTGAGGAGCTTGTTTCAAACCATACATCGCTTTTGATAATAAATAAACATTCTCAGGATAGTTAGGATCAACAAAACCTGGGGGTTGTTCCACATACACCTCTTCCTTTATGTTACCATTCAGGAAAGCGGACTTCACGTCCATTTGGTAGACAGTGAATCCCTTCAGTGCAACATAAGCCAGGAACAGTCTGATGGCCTCCAGTCTTGCCACTGGAGCGTATGTCTGGTCGAAGTCGATCCTTTCTTCTTGACGATATCCTTTGGTGACGAGTCTGGCCTTGTTCTTGATGATTATCCCATTCTCGTCCAACTTGTTCCTGTAGACCCATTTCATTCTGATGATATTCTTACCTTTGGGTCTTTGAACAAGCGTCCAAACTTTGCAGCTCTTGAACTGATTCAATTCTTCTTCCATAGCTAAGATCCATGATGCGTCTGAGTTTGCTTCCTCAAACTTCTTTGGTTCAACCTGCGAGAGAAAACTTAGATAAAGATTCTCGTTAGTTGTACCTCGACGAGTTCAGACACTATCCCGGGGATCTCCTATGATTTGGTCCATTGGGTGATCCTTCAGATGTCTAAGCTCTAGGTTCCTCGCATCTGGAACTTCTTCAGCCACTGGAGTGACTTCATCAACTTGGACAGTATTTTCATCTTGATCCTCTACCTCTCCAATAGGGGTTGGAGAGGTAATCTTGATGAACTGTTCTTCTTTACCTTCGGTCGATTCATCCAAGCTGATCTCTTTAAGCCTTGTACATGCATCTTCAACAAGCACACTAGACGATTTGCTTTGCAGCAAGCTCGTCTCATCAAATACAACATGTATGGATTCCTCTACAACCAGAGTTTTTCTATTGAAAATCCTATATGCCTTACTATGGCTACTATATCCTACAAAAATACCTTCAAAACTTTTCTCACTAAACTTAGTAGTATGATACTTACCATTGTTAAGTACGAAGCATTTGCAGCCAAAAGTTCTAAAATATGAAACTGTTGGTTTCCTGTCTTTTAGAAGTTCATAAGGTGTCTTATCATGATTCTTGTTTATGAGGGCTCGATTTTGCACGTGGCATGCAGTATTGACGGCTTCAGCCCAGAAGTACTCCGGTAGTGAAGCATCACTCAACATGGTCCTACAAGCCTCTATGAGTGTTCTATTCCTTCTCTCAGCTACTCCATTTTGCTATGGAGTTCGGGGAGAGAAAAACTCATGAAAGATAGCTAGGCTTTCACAAAATTCAGTCATGGCCCCAGATTTGAACTCCGTTCCATTGTCACTTCTGATTTTGACTACGGAACAGTTGTATTCATTCTGGACCTGCCTGACAAAATTTGTAAAGATATCAAAGGTATCTGACTTGTGTTTCAGAAAGAACACCCACGCAAAATGCGAGTAGTCATCAACAATTACCAACGTATAATTCTTACCTCCTAAACTTCTAACTTGCAGTGGACCGAACAAGTCCATATAAAGTAGGTGTAAACACCTATTAGAGTTTTTGCCTATAATGCTTTTAAAGATAGCCCTTGTTTGCTTGCCTTTTACGCATGCACGACAAGGTATCTCTTTGACGTGCTTGATATTTGTGGCATGACGTACTAAGTTCTGGGAGAATAATTTATTAATAGTTTTAAAATTAATATGTGTTAGCCTCTTGTGTCATTGGTCACCAAGAGACGCACTATCTTTTGCCAAAAGACACACTGGTGTAGAAGAATCTATACAAATGAAATTTAAAACAAATATGTTCCTGCTTCGAGTGCCTGATAGAATTGGTTCCATATTGTCAACAGACTTTATCAAGAACTTGTCAGCGTGGAACTCAACTATGTATCCTTTGTCGCATTGTTGACTTATGTTTATGAGACTGTGTTCCAATCCCTCCACATAAGCTACATCCAAAAAGGATACATTACCGTTAGTGATCATACCGTAGCCTTTAGTTATCCCTCGGTCTGAACCTCCAAAGATGACCTTTGGTCCGTTGCAGACTGGAGTGAAATTCTGGAGTAGGCTTCTTGTCCCGGTCATATGCCGAGAGAATCCACTGTCCAAGTACCAGATTGGCATTTTGGTGGCCTTTGGACATACCTGCAATCTTGATCACTTTACCTTAGGAACCCAAATATATTTGGGTCCTTGGTCTCGGGTTAGAATACTCCCCCTATGAAGATTAGCATTCTGAGTGATCAATCTCATATTGTCAACTTGAGGAGCAGTAACCTTCCTAGTATTAAACCAACAATCGATGGCAAAATGACCAATTTTGCCACAGCACCAACAGTCAAACCTGTTGTATCTTTGCCTTATGTACTCCTGTTTGACCTTTTGAGATGGTGGTCTAGCAGGGGTAGCACTCTTGGAGGAGGAGGCTTCATGATGATGGAAATCACATGACTTCTTCTCCTTTAGAGGCCTTTCCTCAACGGGATTTACTTTAGATGCTTTCTTGAAGTTGTGGCCATGATTATAAGGACCATAGCCCTGAAGAATCACTTCTTCATAAGGTGCCTTAAATACACTCTCACCAAAGTTCTGAGGGCAAGTCCATCCTTGGTACCGAGACTTTGGCTCTACATAAGTAGGCCTGGTCAAATGACCATAGGACGAGTTCAGGTCAAACTTATTTGTTGGAAAGATGACTTTCTTAAATACAGTCTGATCTAGAGGGGCTTTCCCCTTTTCTTTGGCCAAGGCCTTCTTGGCGGCCTTATTCTTCCATTGAGCCTTGTTTCTTCTAGAAGATTTACTAGGAGCGGCAACATGGCCTAGTCCATCTCCTTGGGCCTTAGCTGAGAATTCAGAAACGAGTGGAAGAACTGTCTTAGGCTTAGAGAAACTTTCAACAAGTTTCTTCTCAGCCTCGAGTTGTTTTTCCAACTCTTTGATGATTTCATCTTTAAGGTCGAGGTGCTTAAGAGTTTGATTGTATTCTTCAATAGAAAAATTGAAGTTCTCTTGAAGAGACTCAGTCATAGCGACTTCTTCTTTCAAGCTGCTCTCAATAGCCTTTAGAGACTTAATCTCTTTTGCCTGATTTTTCACGACTCGGCAACATTTGTCGTAAGTTATGATCAACTCCTTATATTGGGCCATAAGTTCCGACTCATTGTCAGAAGAGTTGTCCTCATGATCATGCTCAGAACTTTCAGATTCAGAGAGAGGAGTGTGAGATTTTACCTCCCCAGTAAACTAGGGCTCTTGTTCGTCATCTAATTGAGCCATGAGGCCAAAGTAGGCTTCCTCTTCTTCACTCGACTCAGATGAGTCGGATTCGCTGAGAGTTTTGCCCTTCTTGGCCAACAGGCTCTTCTCTGTCCTCTTCTAGTTGTATGAGGACTTCTTTTCCTCTCTTCTACCACCCTCCTTCTTCTTGTGGGGGCAGTCAGCTATGACGTGACCTGATTTGTTGCAATAGTAGCAAACGATGTCAGTAGAAATCTGTTTGTTCTGTTTAGAGTTATACCTATCATGGCTACCCGAGCCTTTCTTTCGCTGATCACCGTCGTGTTGTTATCTTCTGTATGAGGCATCCTTGCCTCTCCACTGCTTCTTCTTGTTCAAGAATTTCTTGAATTGCCGAGAGAGCAAGGAGAACTCTCCTTTAGATAGTTCTGAGCCTGAGGTGCTTGGCTCAGAGCTTTCCTTTTCACTTACTTCTTGAGCTGGTGCTGGTGAGGCAGCTTTGCCCTTCCTTGAACTGTCATCCTTTAATGCAACTGACTTCTCTTTTGAGGAGAAGCGACTTTTCTCTTATTCAGCTTTCCTGGAGTTGATCTGCAGTTCATAAGACATCAGCTTGCCAAATAAATTATGTGGGTCTATCTCAGCTAGTCTTCCAAACTCCCGGATGGCACAGACTTTGTTGTCTCATTCCTTTGTGAGAGACCTCAGAAACTTATCATTCAGCTCTCTATTGGTGAAGACTCAGTCATACACTCTTAGGCAATTTACTATCTTGAATAAGTTCTCAAAGGTATCTGCAATGTTCTCCTTTGACCCTTGCCTGAAGGCTTCATATTTCTGGTTCAGTAGAGACCTTCTATCATCCCTCACTTCTTCAGTACCTTCCATCAAAGTAACTAGAGACTGTCACATCTCCTTAGCCGATTAACAGTGAATCAGATTCTGCAGCATCGAGTCATTGAATGCACTTGCTATGATATTTTTAGCTTTCTTGTCCAACGAGACAAGTGCAATGTCGTCCATGTCCAGATCCATCAATTTCTTAGGAACTTTCTTGGTTGGATCTATAGTGGAGATAGTCATGGGAACGTAGGGACCTTCTTCAACAATCATGAAGATCCGGGGATCCACAACTTCCATGAAAAATTTAATTCTCTCTTTCCACATGGGAAAGTTATTCTTTGTGCACAGGGGAAGCTTGGCAAAATCTTTGACCTTGTCCATTGCTTGACTAACCAAATGATAACTTTCGAGAGGAAATTAATCACGGTGTTAACCTTATAATGACCAACCTGACTCTGATACCAATTAAAAGTTGAAGTTGTCAACCTAAATCACCTAGAGGGGGGGGGGGTGAATAGGTGAATCGTGCGTCTATTTGCGGAATAAAAATTTTAGCAATATAGCACAAGAAATCAAGCAATCATAGAAAGACAAGAAGATTTATAGTGGTTCCCCAATCTTGGATACGTCCACTTTACCTCACCGATCTAGCAAATCACTAGACTCGGCTACTCCACTATCTCGGATTGAAAACAATCCTACGCCTCGGAACCAAGTTCCTACAACCTCGATCCAAAAGGATCTACACTCGGAAGATAAAAGCTTCCTACAAACTCGAAGAACAACGCTCCTACACTCGGAGAAAATCTCCTACAATAATTGTAAAGAAATTTTGAATTACAAACAAAATAAATTTCTCAGATCTGGAAAATTGAATGTCTGAATCTTCTTCTTTAACTTTGTGGATCTTTCAGAATTGATGAAGAAGATGAGTATATCTGATCCGAGAGAGCTTTGACCAACTCGATCAAGGAGAAGATGAGAATCCTTGAACAACAAGTCTTCTTGATCGACAACAGAAGAGTCGATCTGATCGTGAGCGGCGACGGCGGCTTCAGAGATCTGAAATTAGAAGAAGGCCGACGAGAGAGATTTCGCGTGAACGAACAGCCGCTCTTTTCTAAAAATTATTGTTGTTGTTAGGGTTAGGTCTTATTGACAAGACCTTATATAGGAATACTCCTAACGGTTAGAAAAGTCATTAATGATGACACGTGGACCAATCACGTCACGTCATTCAAAAATCCGGTCGATTTTGACTTAAACAAATTTCAGAAAAAAATAAGTCCGCAGTTCTCGAGAAGTAGCATAAGCTCTCGAAAACTGATTGAATTTCTCGAAAATTGAACTGTCTGGAATTGAACTTAGTTTTCGAGACTTCCGGAACAATATTTCTCGAAAACAATATGGACTTCTCGAGAACTATAGCCTGACTTCTCGAGAACTATGAAGCTGAGTTTCACGAGAACTAAGGACTTCTCGAGAACTAATCTGGACTTCTCGAGAAATAATCTTGACTTCTCGAGAACTAAGACTTAGAAAGAATTTCTTGAAACTTTCTGAACTTCTCGAGAACAATTCTGGGACTTCCGAGCTTCTCGAGAGCTGAAAGAACTTATCGAGAACTAAGAGATACTTCTCGAGAACTAACACTTAGAAAAATTTTCTTGAATTGAAACAACTAAACTTCTCGAGAACTAAACTCCTGTTTCTCGAAAACTTCTAACTCTACTTCTCGAGAGCTGAAAGGACTTCTCGAGAAGTGGACTTAGAAATTTTTTGAACTTTTTAGAAAGAAACTTTTTCTTCTCTTCAAGGGTCCAATCTTCATTCTATGGTCCAAGTGTTTGAATATGAAGTGTATCCCAATAGAGAGGCTACACATGAGTCAACACCTTGGATCACACAGTGAGGGATTACACTGTATGGTCATGTGTTCATGATCCACTGTAGACTGACATTGGTCTACACTTAGTAATGATGATCTGCAAACGCACAACTTAAACAAGATGTCAAATACAACTTAATTCATCTTCGTTCAAGGGTGAATTCATGCAAATCTGGGTTATTGTGAATGCAATGCCCAACATATTGTCCCTGACCGCAGTCAGAATCAACTCCTGGCCTTCCAGTGCTATCCGCACAACCTGCACAGCATAACCCGGTCAATCTTCTCAAACCGCGCGGATACAGAAATCCACTCCGCAGCAACTATCCGCGAGTTCACTTACTGTTCATTCGCTTATAATTGAGGTGATAGGGGGTCCTATTTATAGGCACGATGAGGAGTGTGGTCACCGCCCTAACCGATAGGATAACTGTAGTACCCCCCTCCCAACCTTTTGCCCGGGTCGGGCCGAAGGGGGTACTACTAGCCCAAGACGCCCACCCAGTACTCATAGGGGAAACGATCCACCCTGTCCAAGCACTAAATGGCCGCCTTGGTTGGCTCGAATCATAACATTCACAACCCATCAGAATATAGCGGAAGCATCAACAGGAAACCATTGCAGATTATATATCAAATATCAAAATCACAGCGGTTCTAGGGCCGAAGCCTAAGTACTTATATAAGCCCGTGGGCTATACATATGCTACATATAATCCTCATATACTCTCTCTCTACGCTGCTCGGCAGAACTCACGTCTCTAAACTCTGGGGATGGCGGGGGTGCATCTGCTCGAGTAGACCTAGCTGCTCACGTAATATCCTGCGGCAGCGGGTCACTATGGTGCTCCACCTCCTGTGAATGGTTAATCAAATAACCGTTAGTCACAGAGATAAGTGGAAACAAATCTCCTCCCCGGATCCACATCCTGGGGACGGGCACGCACCCACCCAATAGAAGTAAATAGCCGAAGCACGAGAGGGTTAGCACAATATTCCATATATGAACAGCTAGGAGCAAATATAAAAGAGTGCAGTATAACCGGAAAAAACAGCAATAATATAAAACGGTTATAACAATGCTCTACTAGCTCAACAGCACAACATGTTTTCATATCGTGAATTCTATCGCAGGCATTTACAGCCGCGCACATACCGCAAACATTCACAGCCGCGCACACAAACCCTATATCGACATAGTTTGGACCGCTTCTGTTCCAGCAGGGTAGCGAGCCACGCGGGCCTCACCGATGTGGTCGTCGGTGACAGTGGCCAGTCCTGCCACATCTGGGGGTGATCGTACCGCACAACCCCAGGCCCTAACGTACAACCTGGAGTACTTTTGGATGTGAGCGACATCTAGCGAATCATTTTGGTCGACCAGTGGAGGAAAACCCGACGGGGAATAAAACGGCCGGTCACCCGTGGTACCCATCTCCCTGTCGCCTTGAGTCGTCAACCTTCCTGCACCGGTGTGAACGGTCTGCAGAAGGGACTGACCCGCCACTATTCCACCGCAAGCAATTTACAAACAATCAATCAACGACAAACATAATACACACCAGGTCTACGTTGGCCTGCCCTACTAGGCTTAAACTTTGGGCGGCGACGCTTAGCTCTACTTTCGTCAAGGAGTGTGGGAGCGCATTATTTGGGGCTAGAACTGGAGGAATACCTCAACTCCGGTTATCCCTAACTAAGGCTCAACCTTAATAATGACTGCTCGTCAGAGCAGGACCCGGGATTATAATAGTAAATTACAATGAGGACAAATGCGGTGTTTATGCTGCTTATTTAAAATGCTGGAAAGAAACGTGACCAGTACGAAACTGGAGTAGCACTGAATTAAAAGTGCTTGACCAGTACGAGACTGGAGTAGAACTGAATTAATAGTACTTGACCAGTACGAGACTGGAGTAATGTTGAATTAAAAGTACTTGATCAGTACGAGACTGGAGTAGAACTGAATTAAAAGTACTTGACCAGTACGAGACTGGAGTAGAACTGAATTAAAAGTACTTGACCAGTACGAGACTGGAGTAGAACTGAATTAAAAGTACTTGACCAGTACGAGACTGGAGTAGAACTGAATTAAAAGTACTTGACCAGTACGAGACTGGAGTAGAACTGAATTAAAAGTACTTGAATTGAAAAGAATAAAGGAACAGGACCAGTGCAAGACTGGAATAATCATAAATAAAATGGTTAGTAGTCCAATCACTCCATCCAGGAGGCTTCAGTCTCATCTCCATTCTCAGGAGGCACATTCAGTTCTCTTTCAGTTTTTAGTAAGGCTTCATTGGGTTACACCCATTATTAAGATCCGATTATGATTTGGTTGCGCCTTATTAATCATGACTTAATCGGATTAGTGGCTTATTAGGAGTTACATACTTAATATTAATCGAGAATAATGTGCAACTCGCTGCTCGTACTCTCACTTTCCGAGCGAGTCCAGATCACCCGAGAGTCGAGGTGCTCGACGGTTTCACAAAGCCTCGGAACACACGGAGCTTGGTCACCTGCCTCAGCCACTCTTGCCGATACGATAATTTATTATACAAATTAGAGGATAGACGCGCGCTCCAATTTTCATTTTCGAGGAAAATGAGCGAAATATTTACGGGGCGCGATCCTAGACTTCCATAATTTGAGAAAAATATCAAAATTTATCCTCATGATCCAAAATTTTGATACAACCTACAAGGGAGTCTAAAAAATCTCTGGAAAAATTTTCATAATTTATTGAATAGTTTTAGGCCTTTAATTTGTCCCAATAAACATTATTTGGGCTTTTAAAAATATCAAATCAACTCCAAAAATTCTCCAAATTTTTCTGAAGACTGCCCTCATCAAGGGGAACAATATTCATGTTCAAAACTTTTTCATGAGGGCCATATTTTAGCCCCTAAAAAATAAAAATCCCTTATTATATTATATTATAATATTATAATAATATAAATTATAAAACATAAAATAAAAGGACTGTTCATCCTCTCTTCCCCCCCCCCCCCCCCCCCCCTGGAACGAACGAACCCCCCCCCCCGCTGGAACGAATCCGCCGCCCTTACGGGGCTTCTCCGCCGCCGACCGGCCGTGGCTCCACCACCGGCCAACCCGCCGGTGGTGGGCGCTCCCTCCGGCGGTGGTCCGCCGGCCCGCCGCCGCCTGCCATCGCCGGAGCTTTTTTATTTTTTTTTATTTTAAACGGGAGGGAAGGGGAGAACGGCGGCGACGCTCCGGCCGCCGAGAGCGCCATGCAAAACGTTCAAAATGAAGAAGGGGGAGGGAGAAGGCTTCCACCTGTGTTTGGCGGGCTCGGGAGGGGTCGGCTTGGTCGAACATGACTCAAGGTGGTGGTGGAGGGGGAGGAGCTCCTCGGCTTGGCTTTTTCCGGCCACCAGAGCTCCGACAGAGGGGGGAGAAGGGGGAGGGAATGCTCTTGAGAGCTGTGAGGGAAGGAGAGGGGGTGGGGTAGCTTTTATAGGGAGGGGGAGGGGGAGCTCCCTCCCTTTGGGTGGTGTGGGACTAATCCCTCCTTAGGGAGGGATTAATCCCACCCTCCAGCTGTCCTTGGACAGCTGGAGGTCTCTCATTTTCCCCCATGTGGGGAAAATGAATGAGGCCGTTAAATGGGCTTGGGCCTTTTGGGAAGAGAGGGGAAAAGGAGGAGAAGAGGGGTGGGGTGGGCCTCCACTTATCCTAGGCTTCATTGCTGGTTGGGGGGCCCAAGGAGAGTGAGGGGGGCATGAGTCATCCTCCTTTGGAGAGGAGGTGGGCCCCTCATTTGGAGAAAAATCCAAAAAGTGGATTTTTAGGAGGGTTTGACCAAGTCAACCCTAGGGTGGGTCCCCCTTGCTGGTCAAAGTCAATGTGGGTCCAAGTCATTGGGGTTGGGTTTAGGTTCGGGTGTCGTGTCATAATTGGTGTGCGCACGCTTTTCGGTGCATAACTAGCCTCGATTTTACCGCGAGTTGACCAATTATCGTCAAAATTGACCGGGATGACTTCCGTTGACTTCGTATTGATCACACGAGTCCAACGCCACTGACTGGGGTTGAATCAGAGCCCGTTTGGCGAAAGTCCAAAATCTGAGCGTCGTAGCGCGCTAAAATGGTCAAAACGCTCATAATCATCGTTAGGCTTCGAATCGCGACGCAACGATTTCCGATGTGTTCGTATCAACTATACAAAGTCATAGGAATTGACAGAACTCAAATCGGAGTTCTCTATGTCAATAACTAAAAATCTCATTTTTGCGACGTTCTGCGGGGAATGGCCAAATCCACTATATGACCTCAGGGTCCAACTGAACGAGTTCCGATGCGCTCATATTGACTATATGAGGCCACAGGAACTGATAGAACTCAATTCAGAGTTCTATAGCTTGATTCCCCGCCTAGGGTTGCCTCCTACCGGGTCACGGGTAATGGCTCGGGTCACTTTTATTGGGCCCACTAGGGCTCTGGTGGCCAAATAAAAGTCGGAATGTTACAATCCAATAAAAATAAAAGGATTTTCGTCCCCGAAAATTTGCTTGAAGTAGGGGGAAAAGTAACATACCTGGGGAAAGAGATCTGGGTGCTTTTCTCGGAGGAGTGCTTCAGGTTCCCACGTGAACTCCTCTCGTCCGCAGTTTGACCATAGTACCTTAACCATTGGAATGGTTTTATTACGTAGTGTCTTGACCTTATAATCCACTACTCTGACGGGTTCGAGCCGGACGGATCTATCTGACTGTAGCTACACCGGTGGAGTAGGAAGGTACTGTTCTGGTTGCCGGAGGACTCGTCTCAAGGAAGATACATGAAACACATCGTGAATATTCCCCAACTCTGGGGGCAAGTCCAAACGATAGGCGACGGGGCCAACACGCTCTATCACCGGATAGGGGCCCAAGAAGCGGGGATCTAACTTTTTCTGCTTCCTCAACCGGGAGACACCATGCGTGGGATTTATTTTTAAGAACACCATTTCCCCCACGCTAAACTCCACCGGTCGGTGCCGCGCATCATAGTACTTAGCCTACCGGCTTTGCGCTTCCCGCATTCGCTCCTGAATTAGCCGTATCGCTGCCGTAGTGTCATCGATGTAAGCCACTCCCAAGGCTTCCGGGTCCTTTTCCTGAGCCCAAGTCAACGGGGTTCGGCAACGCCTTGCATACAATGCCTCGTACGGAGCCATCTTAATGCTAGCCTGGTAGCTGTTATTGTATGAAAACTCGACCAACGACAACAACTGCTCCCATGGCTCATTGTGGTCCACTATGCACAGTCGAAGAAGATCCTCCATCGTCCGGTTCGTCCTCTCCGTCTGTCCGTCTGTCTGCGGGTGGAAGGTAGTGCTGAAGGCCAACTTGGTTCCCAAATACGCCTGCACCCGCCTCCACTCCTTAGATATGAAACACCCGTCACGATCTGACACGATGGACTTTGGTACTCCGTGGAATCGTACCACTTGCTCTAGGAACATCCTGGCCAGGATATCTACTCCATCACCCTGTCGGTTTGGAATGAACTGTGCTACCTTGGTGAGTCGATCTACGACCACCCATATTGAGTCATTCCCAGCGCGGGATCGAGGTAGGTCGTGGACGAAGTCCATGGAGATGTCTTCAAACTTTCATTCTGGTATCGGCAGGGGCTGTAATAGGCCTCCTGGGCTGCGACATTCGGCTTTGACCTTCTGATAGGTCTGGCATCGGGCCACGAAGTTGGTGACATCTCTTTTCATTCCAGGCCAGTAAATGGTCCTGCGCAAGTCCACGTACATCTTAACTACGCCAGGGTGGATCGAGTACCTGGATTGATGGGCCTCTTGCAAAATTTCTTCACGAATCCCTCCAGTAGCGGGAACAAATATGCGGTGCTTGAATTGCAGAATCCTGTCATGCAGTTTATAATCCTCTTGTGCCCCTTCTTGCAGAGATCGGACGATCGGCATCACCTCTGGGTCGATCTTCTGGGCTTCTCGTATCCAGTCCCGAATGTCGCATTGGATTTCCATCCAATACAGCTGCGAGTAGTACTCTGCCGGATCTCTTCGGGCAACCAGGGTAATCTCCATGTCTATCAAAGACTGGAAGAGTTCCTTAGGGATCTGCTCCATCCAACTCCCGGCTATTGCAGGCTGGCGGATCAAGGCGTCAACGACTCTATTAGCCTTCCCGGGGTGATATTGGAGAGTGAAGTCGTAATCGCATAAGAAGTCCAGCCATAGGCACTGCCGGAGGTTCAGGTCTTTCTGCGTGAAGATATACTTGAGGCTCTTGTGATCGGAGAAGATCTCACATCTTACTCCGTACAGATAATGCCTCCAGATTTTAAGGGCAAAGACGACGGCGCCCAACTCTAAATCGTGCGCCGCGTAGTTTAATTCATGCGGCTTTAATTGCCACGAAGCGTAGGCCACTACCTTACCGTGCTGCATTAGGACTGCTCCCAATCCCTTCAGGGAAGCATCGGTGTAGATTTGGAATCCCTCGGTTCCTGTGGGGATCGTAAGGATTGGCGCAGAAGTCAGCCGCTTCTTCAGCTCGACAAACGCTGCCTTGCACTCTGGCGTCCATCGGAATGTGACGTCCTTCTTGGTGAGAGAAGTTAGGGGTAGGGAGATCTTGGAAAAACCCTCGACAAACTTCCTGTAGTATCCGACAAAACCGAGGAAACTCCGGATATCCGCAGCCGTCCTGAGTGACGGCCAATTTTGTACCGCCTGGACCTTGGCTTGGTCTACTGCCACTCCTTCCTTGTTTATTGTGTGGCCCAAGAATCCAATTTCTTCTCGCCAGAATTCGCATTTACTGAATTTGGCGAAGAAAGAGTGTTCCCGGAGCTTTAATAGCACCATCTGAAGGTGCCGGGTATGGTCCGTCTTGGTCTTCAAGTAGATTAGGATGTCGTCTATGAAGACGATGACAAAGTGATCCAAGAAAGGTTCGAAGACTCTATTCATCAGGGCCATGAAGGCGGAAGGCGCGTTAGTGAGCCCGAAGGGCATCACCAGGAACTCATATAGACCATATCGGGAGCTAAAGGCCGTCTTGGGGATATCTTCTTCTCGGATTCGAAGCTGGTAATAGCCGGATCTCAGGTCCATCTTGGAAAACACGGACGCACCTTGAAACTGATCGAACAGTTCGTCGATTCTAGGGAGGGGGTAGGTATTGCGTATAGTCAGCTTATTCAGCTCCCTGTAGTCGATGCATAGTCGCAAAGTCCCGTCTTTCTTCTTGACAAAAAGTACCGGGGCTCCCCAGGGTGAGGAACTAGGGCGGACGAATCCATCATCTATTAGTTCCTGTACTGGATATTTAGTTCAGTCAGCTCCCTTGGGGCCATCCGGTAGGGGGCTCGAGATACTAGTCGTGCTCCGGTCATGAGCTCGATCTGAAAGTCGACCTCTCGCTGTGGTGACAATCCCGGGAGGGACTCAGGGAAAACATCCGGAAAGTCGCGGACTACCGGGACCTTGGCGAGCACCTGGGATTTGTCTTCCATCTCGAAGTAGATAAGATATACATCGTCCTTCTGTCGGATGAATTTCACCATCTGCGTAGAAGTCAAGATGATACACGAGACAGAGGGCACACTTGTCAATGTGACGGTCTGGCCATTTGGGTTCTGTAGCCGAACTTCTCGCGTGGAACAGTTTATCTGGGCTTGGTGCTCGGCCAGCCAGTCCATACCCAGAATTATGTCAAATCCTGTTATTGCTAGGATGGTTGCGTAGATCTCAAATTCTACTTCTCCTAGCACAGCCTGGAATGAGCACTTTTCGGTAGAAGTCATATCCGACCCGTCCGGTAAGCGGATTCGTATAGACAGTCTGGTTGAACGAATAACATTTCCTTTTGTTGTGATGAACTCATGGGAGACGAAAGAATGAGTTGCTCCCGTATCGAAAAGGGTTTTGGCAGGAAGTCCTTCTACCAACAAGATTCCTGACGACATGGGAATATATAAATATATATATATATATATATATCAACTATCTAATACAGAGGATATAAGCACACATAAGTAATATACAACATTAGTAGATAGATCTAATATCTCTCTATCGCCTAAGATATATACCTATGACTACGTCAGGGGCTAGTCCGTGTTGCAGGTCGTGTGCGTAGTCCTCCTGGGGTGCTGCTCGGCCCTGCTGGCCTATCCTGCCAGCTCTGCCTCTGCGGCCTCTCTGACCCCGCCCTCGTGCCGTCTGTCCACCCTGAACAGCTCCCAATCCGGGTCTCCCCGTCGCCTGAGGGCAAAAGGCCCTTATATGTCCTGGCTGATGACATAAGAAGCAGTTCCCTGCGAAGGGAACATCTCGTCGGGCCACTAGTGGGGGCTGCGGTGCTGGAGATGGTCTGGAGTCTGGCTGTGCAGCTGGGGGTGCTGGGGGTGCTGGTGGGTGCCTATAAGGCTGCCTACGGCGTCGCTGCCTGCGCTCTCTATCCTGTCTATGGGGAGCGACTCCTCCGTATCGCCTCTGGTCTCGAGGGAGCTCTTCCTGACCTCTGCGTCGCTGAGCCACTGTTTGTTGGTCCAACTCTAAGGCTGCCGCATGGGTAGCTATGGTGTGGAAGGTGGCCTGAGAGAGCATAATCAGGGCTTGCCTCAGGTCATCTCGCAGTCCTCGATAGAACCGAGAAGCTCTATCCCTGTCGGAGGCAGCCAGGTTCCCGGCGAAGTGTGCCAGGTGTATGAACTCTCTCTCATACTCTGCCACAGTGCGGTTGCCCTGTCGGATGAGCAGGAACCTCTCTTGTAGCGCGGCTCGGTCTGTATCTGTGATAAAGAACTCCAGTAGAGCTTTGGAGAACTCTCCCCAAAGGATCGTGCTCATCGGCCGACCTCGAAAGGTAGAGCGACTAGCCGCTCTCCACCAATCCCTCGCATATCCCTCCAAGAGGGTCACCACCAAAGAAACTGCTGCCACAGCTTGGCACATCATCCCTACTAACAGCTCCTCCACTCGCTCCACTCACTCCTCTACCTGAATGGCCGTCTCTGTACCCCTGAAAGGGGGAGGACTTAGTACTCGAAAAGTCGTCAGCGGATCAGTGGGTGCGGTCATCTCTCGTGGTGGCTGTGCAAGGGCATCACGGAAAGTCGCTAGTATAACCGTTAGTGTTTGCCCCATATCTGTCTCGACAAACGGAACGGCCGCGAGAGCGACCGGGTCTGGTGGTGGGGTAGCTGGAACATATCCTCTAGACGAGGATCCCCCGTTACTGTCCTCCGGTATCTGGAGAAGTAATAGGAAAGAGTGTCAGTATTTTGCAAAAGTAGTGGCAATTTGCAAAAACGACAGACAAAGCGGAAACAAGGGTGTATGTGCATACTATCGTACAGTCTAGAATCCCTAAGCCTCTACACTAGGGTCCACCAAGCTTCCGCTGCAAGGTTCATCCCGAACCTAAAACGAACCGAGGGACGAAGGGATCCTGAGACTGCTCCACAAGGAAGAATCGTGATCGCTCTGATCCATTTGTAGTACCCCCCCAACCTTTTGCCCGGGTCGGGCCGAAGGGGGTACTACTGGCCCAAGACGCCCACCCAGTACTCATAGGGGAAACGATCCACCCTATCCAAGCACTAGATGGCCGCCTTGGTTGGCTTGAATCATTAAATCACAACTCATCAGAATCTAGCGGAAGCATCAATAAGAAACCATTACAGATTATATATCACATATCAAAATTATAGCGGTTCTAGGGACGAAGCCTAAGTACTTATATAAGCCCGTGGGCTATACATGTGCTACATATAATCCTCATATACTCTCTCTCTACGCTGCTCGGCGGGACTCACGTCTCTAAACTTTGGGATGGCGGGGGTGCATCTGCTCGAGTAGACCTAGCTGCTGACGTAATCTTCTGCGGCAGCGGGTCACTACGGTGCTCCACCTCCTGTGAATGGTTAATCAAATAACCGTTAGTCACAGAGCTAAGTGGAAACAAATCTCCTCCCCAGATCCACATCCTGGGGACGAGCACGCACCCACCCAACATAAGTAAATAGCCGAAGCACGAGAGGGTTAGCACAATATTCCATATATGAACAGCTAGGAGCAAATATAAAAGAGTGCAGTATAACCGGAAAAAGCAGCAATAATATAAAACGGTTATACAAATGCTCTACTAGCTCAATATCACAACATGTTTTCATATCTTGAATTCTATCGCAGGCATTTACAGCCGCACACATACTGCAGGCATTCACAGCCGCGCACACAAACCCTATGTCGACATAGTTTGGACCGCTTCTGTTCCAGCACGGTAGCGAGCCCTGCGGGCCTCACCTATGTGGCCGTCGGTGACAGTGGCCAGTCCTGCCACTTCTGGGGGTGATCGTACTGCACAACCCCAGGCCCTAACGTACAACCTGGTGTACTTTTGGATGTGAGCGACATCTAGCGAATCATTTTGGCCGACCAGCGGAGGAAAACCCGACGGGGAATAAAACGGCCGGTCACCCGTGGTACCCATCTCCCTGTCGCCTTGAGTCGTCAACCTTCCTGCACCGGTACGAACGGTCTGCGGAAGGGACTGACCCGCCACTATTCCACCGCAAGCAATTTACAAACAATCAATCAACGACAAACATAATACACACCGGGTCTACGTTGGCCTGCCCTACTAGGCTTAAACTTCGGGCGGCGACGCTTAGCTCTACTTTCGTCAAGGAGCGTGGGAGCGCATTATTTGGGGCTAGACCTGGAGGAATACCTCAACTCCGGTTATCCCTAACTAAGGCTCAACCTTAATAACGACTGCTCGTCAGAGCAGGACCCGAGATTATAATAGTAAATTGCAATGAGGACAAATGCGGTGTTTATGCTGCTTATTTAAAGTGCTGGAAAGAAACGTGACCAGTACGAAACTGGAGTAGCACTGAATTAAAAGTGCTTGACCAGTACGAGACTGGAGTAGAACTGAATTAAAAGTACTTGACCAGTACGAGACTAGAGTAAAGTTGAATTAAAAGTACTTGATCAGTACGAGACTGGAGTAGAACTGAATTAAAAGTACTTGACCAGTACGAGACTGGAGTAGAACTGAATTAAAAGTACTTGACCAGTACGAGACTGGAGTAGAACTGAATTAAAAGTACTTGACCAGTACGAGACTGGAGTAGAACTGAATTAAAAGTACTTGACTAGTACGAGACTGGAGTAGAACTGAATTAAAAGTACTTGAATTGAAAAGAATAAAGGAACAGGACCAGTGCAAGACTGGAATAATCATAAATAAAATGGTTAGCAGTCCAATCACTCCATCCAGGAGGCTTCAGTCTCATCTCCGTTCTCAGGAGGCACATTCAGTTCTCTTTCAGTTTTTAATAAGGCTTCATTGGGTTACACCCATTATTAAGATCCGATTATGATTTAGTTGCGCCTTATTAATCATGACTTAATCGGATTAGTGGCTTATCAGGAGTTACATACTTAATATTAATCGAGAATAATGTGCAACTCACTGCTCGTACTCTCACTTTCCGAGCGAGTCCAGATCACCCGAGAGTCGAGGCGCTCGACGGTTTCACAAAGCCTCGGAACACACAGAGCTTGGTCACCTGCCTCAGCCACTCTCGCCGATACGATAATTTATTATACAAATTAGAGGATAGACGCGCGCTCCAATTTTCATTTTCGAGGAAAATGAGCGAAATATTTACCGGGCGCGATCCTAGGCTTCCATAATTTGAGAAAAATATCAAAACTTATCCTCATGATCCCAAATTTTGATACAACCTACAAGGGGGTCTAAAAAAATCTCTGGAAAAATTTTCATAATTTTTTGAATAGTTTTAGGCCTTTAATTTGTCCCAATAAACTTTATTTGGGCTTTTCAAAATACCAAATCAACTCCAAAAATTCTCCAAATTTTTGTGAAGACTGCCCTCATCAAGAGGAACAATTTTTATGTTCAAAACTTTTTCATGAGGGCCATATTTTAGCCCCTGAAAAATAAAAACCCCTTATTATATTATATTACAATATTATAATAATATAAATTATAAAACATAAAATAAAAGGCCTGTTCATCCTCTCTCTCTCCCCCCCCCCCCCGCTGGAACGAATCCGCCGCCCTTACGGGGCTTCTCCGCCGCCGGCCGGCCGGGCTCCACCACCGGCCAACCCGCCGGTGGTGGGCGCTCCCTCCGGCGGTGGTCCGCAGGCCCGCCGCCGCCGGCCATCGTCAGAGCTTTTTATTATTATTTTAAACAGGAGGGAAGGGGAGAACGGCGGCGGCGCTCCGGCCGCCGAGGGCGCCATGCAAAACGTTCAAAATGAAGAAGGGGGAGGGAGAAGGCTTCCACCTGTGTTTGGCGGGCTCGGGAGGGGCCGGCTTGGTCGGACATGGCTCAAGGTGGTGGTGGAGGGGGAGGAGCTCCTCGGCTTGGCTTTTTCCGGCCACCAGAGCTCCGGCAGAGGGGGGAGAAGGGGGAGGGGATGCTCTTGAGAGCTGTGAGGGAAGGAGAGGGGGTGGGGTAGCTTTTATAGAGAGGGGGAGGGGGAGCTCCCTCCCTTTGGGTGGTGTGGGACTAATCCCTCCTTAGGGAGGGATTAATCCCACCCTCCAGCTGTCCTTTGACAGCTGGAGGTCTCTCATTTTCCCCCATGTGGGGAAAATGAATGAGGCCCTTAAATGGGCTTGGGCATTTTGGGAAGAGAGGGGAAAAGGAGGAGAAGAGGGGTGGGGTGGGCCTCCACTTATCCTAGGCTTCATTGCTGGTTGGGGGGCCCAAGGAGAGTGAGGGGGGCATGAGTCATCCTCCTTTGGAGAGGAGGTGGGCCCCTCATTTGGAGAAAAATCCAAAAAGTAGATTTTCAGGAGGGTTTGACCAAGTCAACCCTAGGGTGGGTCCCCCTTGCTGGTCAAAGTCAATGTGGGTCCAAGTCATCAGGGTTGGGTCAAGATTCGGGTGTCGTGCCATAATTGGTGTGCGCACGCTTTTCAGTGCATAACTAGCCTCGATTTGACCGCGAGTTGACCAATTATCGTCAAAATTGACCGGGATGACTTCCGTTGACTTCGTATTGATCACACGAGTCCAACGCCAC
Source organism: Platanthera zijinensis (assembly GCA_039513925.1). Classification (NCBI taxonomy): domain Eukaryota; kingdom Viridiplantae; phylum Streptophyta; class Magnoliopsida; order Asparagales; family Orchidaceae; genus Platanthera; species Platanthera zijinensis. The sequence goes on from CM077082.1 coordinate 73,570,411, forward strand.
TGACTGGGGTTGAATCAGAGTCCGTTTGGCGAAAGTCCAAAATCTGAGCGTCGTAGCGCGCTAAAATGGTCAAAACGCTCATAATCATCGTTAGGCTTCGAATCGCTACGCAACGATTTCCGATGTGTTCGTATCAACTATACGAAGTCATAGGAATTGACAGAACTCAAATCGGAGTTCTCTATGTCAATAACTAAAAATCTCATTTTTGCGACGTTCTGCGGGGAATGGCCAAATCCACTATATGACCTCGGGGTCCAACTGAACGAGTTTCGATGCGCTCGTATTGACTATACGAGGCCACAAGAACTGATAGAACTCAATTCGGAGTTCCATAGCTCGATTCCCCGCCTAGGGTTGCCTCCTACCGGGTCACGGGTAATGGCTCGGGTCACTTTTATTGGGCCCACTAGGGCTCTGGTGGCCCAATAAAAGTCGGAATGTTACAATAACCGCTCCATCCCACAGTAATAACCAAGTGTCTCTGCAAGCCGCGGATTCACAACCAGTCCGCCGCGACTTGTCCCGGATAGCCAGCAAGTCAATACATCACCAAGGCCGGATAGCAACCCTATCCGCCTTGTCGCCAAAGGCCTTGCCAGACTTAGACAGCTGAACTCTGCAGCAACACCTTGTCCTCCTATCAGCGGACATCGCTCTAGTCCGCGTGCCCTGCGGACTCACCTCCAGCCCGCGTATTCCGAGCCCGCATACAAGGCATCAACGTCAACTGCCGGACTCGGCGGACAAGGAGAACAGTCTGCATGCTCAGGCGGACACAACACCAGTCCGCACACCCAAGTCAGCAATCAAGGCACAAAAGCCAAACTGCTCAACTAGGCGGATACAGCTCCAGTCCGCACGCCTTGCGGACTCAACTCCAGTCAGCATTCTCCAAGCTCGCAACCAAGGCACACGACACTGCTGCCGAGCTTGGCGTACTGAGAAGCAGTCCGCGCTTAAGTGCGCGAACTCGCCGGACTGAGTCAAACCTGGACTTGGTTCACAACCAACCAAGTCCACACTACCGACCACAAGGACCAGTCCACGCTTACTGGCGGACGCTGCAAACAGTCCGCCAATCCTGACGACCTCCAGCTCCAGTCCGCTCTAACTGGCGATCCCTGCGGCTTCCACCAGCCGCACCACCAGAGCTAAATCAAGGCATCTGTCATGCCGGTCTGCCGAGCTCTAGTCCAGTCTGCTCTATAGGGCGAACTCCGCGGCTACCACTTACCGCGCCACCAGAGCTCCAAGGCACTTGCAATGCCGATCTCCCGAGCTCCAGTCCATTCCACATCTTGTCGGACTCCGTGGATAGAGAAGCTATCCGCCCAGTTACCTTCTAGGACCAAACCGCTGGCTGAGCACAAGCCGGCCTGGCTGGCCGCCGCCTCTGTCCGCACAGTCCGTGCGAATAGACCGCCCAGGCCGCCAATGAACAAGCCGTCTGCAACAGCTCTGCCGACCTGGCTAACCGCCAGTCCTGTCCACGTAGACCGCGCGGACAGGTCACCCAAGTCGCCCAGGTCGCCCAATCACCCACTTTCACTTCACCATTTTCAACAGTAAACATGAAAGCAAATGAATGAGAAGATCAAGGCACATGCATATTTTAGTTATTATTATTTTTTTTATTATTTCTTTGAGTTACTATGTAGAGCTGAGTAAGAAAAAAAAATGAGTGACAAAAGAATAGCTTAATGATGATAAAAATTAGACGAAAACAAATATTAAAATGTTTTCACAACATCAAAGTTGATAATATGAAATCCATATATAAACAAAACATTAGTAAATTGTACCCGATCGAAGGCAGGCTTGTGAGCTTTTATGTAGAATGATCAACAACTTCCATTGCCATTAGCAACTCTATAGATCCATTCAATGCTACTGGAGATGTTTTCACCAATGAAAATAATTTAGGAATTAACAACACCATTGATTGCAATCTTTCAGGGTCCTCCTGTGGATTGAATAATTATGATAAATTTGACCTTTAAAAAACTTGGCGCTGGTTTAAAGGATTGGATCCAAACCAAACCATATCTGTCAGAGTTTTTTCTTTTGGCCACATAATAAATTTTGGTGCTCCAAACGAACTAGCCCGGCTCCTTTTTTGGGCTTCGGTTATCATGGACTCAACTATAACGGCTGCATGCGCCCTCGACATGGCAGGCTCTTCTTCAATAAACATATTTGGGTGTTGAAATCTCTGCCACAACACAAAGAATAAGGAAAAACTTTAAACGAGAGTAGTGTTTTAAGCGAAGGCAATTAGCATGCGAATGACATTGAAAAGAGAAGACCATACCATTCCACTCATATCTCCGGATCAAATTGATCACAAACCAGTTTTGTACTGTAATTCAATTACAAGGAAGAAACAAGTTGTATATACTATATACAACAAATAACACAGCATAGCATAAAAAAAAAGCAAACCTTGCAATTAAAATTCCATGGACCATTGTTCGAGAAAATATCCCTAACAATTCCAGCTTTCAACTATGGAAAAGGAAAAATAAGTTAGGCAGAGACGAACCGTGCGGGCAGAGAAACTACGACGACCAGCGACTTGCGTGAATTTCAGGTTGATCCTAATATATCGATGTTATGGACCTACATACGTTGCCCAGACTCCAGAGGAGAGGTCGGAGATGACGATGGTGGAGATATGTGGAGCCGGAACCGCGGCTGCCTAGGCGGGGTTGCTCGTTAGAGGAGAGAGCCACCAAGATCTTACATTCAAAAGATGTGAGAATTCTTTCTTGCTTAATCCCTACACACACCCAATGCCTCTATATAGGCTACAACATATAAAAAGACAAAACACTAATGATGACACATAATAGTAGACCCGGGGCTCGAGGCTCCTATATCAAGATAACAGCTAGACACCAAGATATTATAGATAATTATAATAATACGAGGCATGTAACATCTCATCCGCCATTGAAATCGAGATTGTCCTCAAGCTCGAACTCCACGTGGTGACCGGAGCATCTAGCCGCTTGATCTCCAGCCAGAACAATTCATGATACCGCATAGCGACGGAGGCGGATGTGAGTAGTGGCGGAGCCGTTGTAAAGACGAGTGGCGTGAGTAATGGCTTCGGCAAGATCGGTGGAGTGGTGAGGAAAAGCAGCAACAAGTAGGTCGGGGAAGCGACGACCGGCTGAAGGAACGAATCTGTAGGCAGTGAGGTGATCGTCGGGGTCGGCGGAGCGGTGGCCGGCGGAGCAAGTGCTGACAGAAAGACGGCCATGATGTCTGACGAAGGTGACCCAAGGTGGGGCGACACCACCACGACAGGTGATGGCAGAAGGGGAATTACCGCTAAGAGCGGTGGCACATCAGTGGCCGGCGCAGAAGATGATTGCGCGAAGAGAGGCGGTGGTGGAAGTGGCAGGGACACAGACTGGGCAGAAAGGCGGCTGTCGGATTCTTAATGTGGTGGAGTGTGTCGGCATTCAGAAGAAGTGTGTCCATTAAGCCTATCATTTCTCGTAGCTTCGATTGGAGGACGACGGCACCCCCTGCAGTCAACTTGGTGTCCTCCATGATAAAACTTGATGTCTTAATTAATTCCTTATGAATTAAAGATGAAAAAAAAGAAATATTAATAATTAATTAATCAGAAATTGATTAATAAATTATAATAATGGCATGAGTTGGTTGCAGGGCTCAATAAATAAGCAGATTTGATAGGGGGTGTGAGAGAGAAGAAAATAAGAGACAGACTATGACACTTTTTTTTAAATAAAATGCAGACCTTACTTTGAAAAGGGAAGACGACTCATTTAATAGGGAGTATGGAAATCCAAATGATAAAAAAAATGAGATGTGGGTTGTTGGACCGGCTGGCAGACGGATAATAAATGTGACGGTAGGGGTCGCTGTGTGTGTGTGTGTGGGGGGGGGGGGGGGGGGGGCTCGAGAGAAAAATAACAAGAAAGCGGCGGTTCCTGGCAGCGGCGGTTCCTGGCAGCGGCGGTGCCTGACAACGGCCGTTCCAAGTTGCTGCGGTCCCGATTGCAGCGGTCTTAGCAGTCGCGGCTCCTGCTTGCTGAATACCGAGGAGGTCGGCGATAAGGGTTCGTTGGAGGCGGTTGTCGCTGTTGTGGAAGACAACGGTAAGGTCGAAGGTTGGTGTTGGAGGCGCGTGCGGGACGACATTGTTGTGTCTTGCATTGTGCGCTAAGACACGGCCGACAACGATAAGGCCACAGTTATCCTTTGGTGGCGTCGAACAATGGAGGTAGCAGATAGGATGCGTGCAGCGAGAGAGGTATGACAGCGGGGAAAATAAACGGAGGAAGGACTGACTCTGATACCAAAGTTGTTATGGACCTACTAACGTTGCCCGGAGGAGAGGTCGGAGATGTCAATGGCGGAGATACCGTGGAGCCGGAACCGTGGCTGCCTAGGCGGGGTTGCTCGTTAGAGGAGAGAGCCACCAAAATCTCACATACAAAAGATGGGAATTAGAATTCTTTCTTGCTTAATCCCTACACACATCCAATGTTTTTATATAGGCTATAACATATAAGAAGTCAAAATACTAATGATGACACTTAATACTAGACCCGGGCTCGTGACTCCTACACAAAGATAACAACTAGTCACCCAAATAATAGAGATAATTATAATGATGGAGTTTCCCCCTAAGAATTGTTCAATCAAGCCCGAGGACTGCCCTGCCCCGACCAGCACAACCGCCAAGGGCGCAAACAAACCACCGTGCACAAGGCCTGTGCAGGGAGTGAGGGGAAATCCTTCCGCACGGCGCGCACGAGCGAAAATTATCTCGCGCTGAGCGCGCGGGAATTATCTCGCGCTGTGCGCACGGAATTATCCTGCATAACGCCGTGGGAATAATCCCGCTCTGCGCGCGAGGAATTCATCCCGAGCGCGCGGGATGAATTGCCGCCAGCCAATGGGGGGAATTGGCTTTTCCCCATTGGCTGGCAGGGGCGTTGACCAAGTCAGCTCCCCCTGCACGTTCTCCCTTTTGGGGAGTGTTGTGCACTCCCCATCAGGGAGACGTGGAGGCTTACCACCGCCCCTCCCCCAAGTGGGGTGGTGCGGCTGTCGTCCGAGGGGGACGCCGGCCATGGAACAACCGCGTGTCCCCCTCCCTTCCGTGGATGCCGCCACCGCCATTCATTTCTCCCGTGGCCGCCACCGCCGCCATCTTCAAACGCCGCGGCCGTCGCCGCCATTATTTCTATAATTCACGGTCGCCGCCGCCGTCGTCGTCCGTTTCTCCCGTGGCCGCCGCCGCCGCCGTTATTTCCTGACTCGACGGCCGCCGCCATCGTCGCTCATTTCTCCAGCCGCCGTCGTCGTCGTCACTCCTCTCTTCCTCGGATGTCGCCACCGTCGGCCGCTCCCCACTTTTGGCCGTCGGCATGGCCGCCGCCCGCTCTCCCGGTCGTTGGCGGCGATCTCCCTCCTCGCCGGCAAGTTCGCCGACCGTACGAGGGAGCCCGTCTCCATCGTCCGATCACGCTTCCGCGATCGCCGCCGTCGGTTACGTGGTAACCCCCCACATAACCGCCCACATGATCTCCCGTAATGGAGATAATGCGTTGTCAAAAATAGAACTGTTTGCATATAACGAGATTAATATGCATATTAAATCATAGTCCCGTAAAAATAAATATAATATTTTGGTCTATTGATAGCAATCATGGTGGTTATGGGCTGCGGATAACCACGTAACCTCCATAACCACCCATGAAGCCTATAAATAGGGCCCCAAACCCCCCTTTAATTCTCATTCTCTCTCCTTCCTCGAGAAATCCTCCTACGGATCTTCTCTCTCCTTCCTCCTTCACCTCCACCTTCCTCGAAGGTTTTCAAGAGCTCTTTGAAGATCTCCTTCGTCTTCGACGCCTCCTTCGTCTTCGACGCCTCCTTCGTCTTCGACGCCTCCTTCGTCTTCGAAAGATCTTTATCTTCTTCGTCCGGGAAATACTCCTACGGATTTTATCCCTCCTCCATTTCTCTTCCTTGCGCGCTGCCTTCTTTGCGCGCTCCCGCACGTGTTTTCTTCCATGCGCGCTCCTGCGCGCGTTGCCTTGCACGCTCCCGCACATGTTTTATTCCTTGCGCGCTCCTGTGCGCATTGCCTTGCGCCCTCTCGCGCGCCATTTCTTCCTTGCGCGCTCCTGCTCGCAATTCCTTCTTCGCGCGCTCCGACGCGCTTTGCCTTCATCGCGCACTCCGACGTTCGTTACCTTCCTCACGCGCTCTCGCGCGCGTTGCCTTCCTCGCGCGCTCCCGCACGCATCCTCTTCCTTGCGCGCACCCGCGTGCATCACCTCCTTGCACGCTATACACGCGTCGCCTCCTTGCACGCTCTCGCGCTCGTCGCTTCCTTGCGCGCTCTCGCACGCGCCTATCCCTCGCGCGTTTTTGCGTACGTCTCTCCCCTGCGTGCTCCTGCGCGCTCTCAAACACGTCGATCCCCTACGCGGGTCTCTTTCCCCCACGCTCCACGCACTCTCGTTCTGCAAGTGCCCTGTGCTCTCTTTATTTACCCGCAACTGCTCAGCGCGCCCTTCTACAGCAAGCCCCTAGCGCGCACTCCTCCAGCAAACTCCCAGCGAGCTCTTTGCCAGAAAGTACACAACGCTCTCCAAAACAAGCACTCCATCTACCGATAAGACAACCGAACCACACTTCTCCAAAAGACAATCAGAGACAAGCAGCGGAGGGTAAGACGTGTTGAGCGCGCATCTGAGCCTCAAAGCTCCAGACATCAGAATATGTACAGCAAGCCGATCCCGCCTCTAGGAATTATTAGAAGACTCTATAATAAAATTAGCGCATCGCTCCCCGCAGCACTCGAAGAAATAATTAGCCCTGTGAGTTGTGGTATGTCACCCTCCTGGTTCTTTCTCTCTCCCCAATAATTGTAACGAGAGGCGGCATGTCGCCCTCGAGTTCTTGAAAAAGCCCTATAACAGCACTCAGATCTAGTGGAGGTTTGGTCAGCACAGATCCGGCCACGTGGTTTTTCACCTCTTTCCAGGATTTTCCACGTCAAAAAATTACCTTGTTAACTTTCTATCTTCATTTACTGTGTGCGCACTCGACCATTCCGAGAGCTAAGACGGTCCAAGAATTCCGGCCCGACCGGGACGTCGAGTTAGTCTACAACAGTTTTGCGTCGTCTGTGTGAAACGAGTTCCCAACATCCTCAGAAGATAGTACTCTCAACACAGTGGTACTCGGGACCAGATACTATGGTGGAAGGAGTTACCTGCACCGCAAAAGGGATGACCCTTAGGGGGCACTTCGGTCTAGTTCCCCCTAACTTTCCTGTCAACATGCTTGAAGCAGAAACCCCCTGTGTTGACATTCAAGACCCTGAATCCCATCCTACCAGAGAACCTGAAGCTCAAAATCACTACAACCAACCTGAAGTTCAAGCCTCGATGAAAGCCTCACACACGAAGAAGTTCTCAACTTAATCACACAAGAGAGTGAGCGAGCCAGGTAGCGTGCCACTTTGGCAAGTCGCCCTCTCCATCATTTCTCGCCATTCTCACCTGAAGTTCGGGCACATCCAATTCCCCACAGCTTCAAGCTCCCAAAGATCGAGACATACGACGGAACAGGAGACCCGTCGGAGCACGTCAGGCACTTCATAATCATGATGAAACTTTACAATGCCCCAGATCAACTGTTGTGTCAAGCTTTCTCGGCAACTTTGAAAGAGCAAGCCCGCACATGGTTCATGTACCTGAAGGAAAGAGAAATCAAGGATTACGCAGAACTAGCACAACAATTCATGGATCAGTTCATCGCTAGCTGCCAAATATTCAACGATCCTTCCCACCTCTTCGGTATCCGTAAAAGTGAAGGGGAAACCTTTAAAGATTTCTTATATTGTTTCACCACGGAGGCACGACAAATTCCTGGAATAAAAGTTGAACTCCTATGTGGATTTCTTCTTGGAGGGCTACGCCCTGGTGGCTTCCACTCCGCACTTGTACAAGAAACTAAACCCAGTTATTCTGATCTTGTTAAACAGATCGATGCCCAGATCGCCGCTGACGATGCAATCGAAGCACACCGCCAACAATTCAAAAGCAATTCAAAGAGATAGCGAGAGCAGGGGTTGACACCACTATCGGCTCCCAAAAAGATCAACTCACGTCGTGTCAACCCTCGACGGGCTGGGGGGCATCACCAACATCAAGACCTCACTCCCCTCAACACTTCACGAGCGAAAGTGTTGCTCTCCATATGCAACCATAAGTCTCTCCAAAGGCCAAGGGCTCTTACTCTAAATTCTTGGGACCAATATAAATATTGCGACTTCCATCAAGGTCACGGGCATTAGACAGAAGATTGTTCAAGACTGAAGACAGAAATCGAACGATTCGTTTGCTGTGGGTACCTCGAGAGTCTCTCCACAACAAAGGCTCTGAATCAACATGTCAAGAATGATCCGACACAGGGACGATCCCCAGGATGAACATCTCAAAGAAGAGTTAACTTTCTGTCAAATGGGCATCCAGAGCTCCATCATCAGTACTTGTATTTTGTATTTTTAACATTCGTGAGACAAACAATAAGTGTTATTTCCAATCTTATTGATGACTGCATTACAGAGTGTTCGGTGATCCCAACAAGGGACTCCGGCCTCTCCCCTTATAGAGTGTTCGGTGATCCCAACAAGGGACTCCGACCTCTCCCATTACCCAGTGTTCGGTAATCCCAACAAGGGACTCCGACCTCTCCCAATATAGAGTGTTTGGTGATCCCAACAAGGGACTTCGGTCTCTCCACTTACAGAGTGTTCAGTGTTTCGAATAAGGGACTCTGGCCTCTCCTCTTACAGAGTGTTCAGTGTTCCCAACAAGGGACTCTAACCTTTCCTATTACAGAGTGTTCAGTATTTCCAACAAGGGATTCTGGCCTCTCCTCTTACAGAGTGTTCAGTGTTCCCAACAAGGGACTCTGGCCTCTCCACTTATAGAGTGTTCGGTGTTCCCAACAAGAGACTCCGGCCTCTCCCCTTACAGAGTGTTCGGTGTTCCCAACAAGAGACTCCGGCCTCTCCCCTTACAGAGTGTTCGGTGTTCCCAACAAGGGACTCCGGTCTCTCCCCTCACATAGTGTTCAGATCGTCGTAAAAGAGATCCTTACCTCATTAGTTCATAGCCCGGCTAGATCGTGCAAAACAAGCCACGAGCAACCCTCGTGCATACTAAGCCACAATTACAGCCCACGCAAAACGATGTTGCAAGCTAAATTTACGAAAGAACAAAATTTGTATAGAAGAAAGGGATAGAAGATCCCAAGGTCGTCACATCTAGGTCGGTGGGGGAAGCAACATCAAGAGAGACAACCAGAACCTCGCAAACTAAGGAACCCTTCTACCTCAATGAAGATGGAAGTGTCACATCCAAATCCCAACATCTCGAAACAATAGGTTTCCTCCTCCGTCCAAGTGCACAAGGTACCCCAATGGAGAACTCGGGGGCACAAGAAACTCGCATCTCGACAACCTCTTATCCTCCACGAATGAGTGCTTAATGCGCCAAGAGTATGGCACCCTTACCCATAATCAGAGCACATTACGCGCGTTAAGCACACCTCACGAGCATTGCACCTCACATGCACAATGCACATTGTGCCCCATGCGCACGCTGCGCACATTGTGTTATGCATAAATGTTGCATGCATCGCATTATTGTGTGATCTACGCACCACGCATATTACACCTTGTGCACGTTGCGCACGCTGCACGCATCGTGCGCACAACGCTTGTTACACATCATGCACATTTCGCGCTGCGCTCATCACACTTCGTGTACATGTCACGCACCTTGCGCCTTGCGCACACACACAAAACACGATTGTACATATCGCGCTATATGCACGAACCAACGACTACCTCGCTCGGTATTCAGTACACCTTCCACACCTCTGTTACACCACTCATCTACGTCATACTCATGCATGTGATTTAGCAATTAAGTTCCCGCACTCCTTCCGCACCGACCATGGAGTCCGAGGACTTGAGGAGCATCTGATGGTGTTTCCCCCTAAGAATTATTCAATCAAGCCCGAGGACCGCCTTGTCCCGACCAGCGCAACCACCAAGGGCGCAAACAAACCACTGTGTGCAAGACCCGTGTTGGGTGTGAGGGGAAATCCTCCCGTACGGCGCGCACGAGCGGAAATTATCCCGCACTGCGCGCGCGGAAATTATCCTGCGCGGCGCGCCCGGGAATAATCCCGCACTGCGTGCGAGAAATTCATACCTCACGCGCGGGATGAATTGTCGCCAGCCAATGGGGATTTTCCCCATTGGCTGGTTGGGCGCTGACTTGGTCAACGCCCTGCACGTTCTCCCTTTGGGGAGTGTTGTGCACTCCCCATCAGGGAGACGTGGCAGCTAACCGCCTCCCCTCCCCCAAGTGGGGTGGTGCGGCTGTCGTCGGAGGGGGACGTCGGCCATGGAACAGCCGCGTGTCCCCCTCCCTTCCGCGGATGCCGTCATCGTCGTTCGTTTCTCCCGTGGCCGCCGTCTTCAAACGCCGCGGCCGCGGCCGCCGTTATTTCCCGACTCCACGACCGCCGACATCGTCGTCTGTTTCTCACATGGCCGTCGCCGCCGCCATCTTCAAACGTCGCGACCGTCGCCGCCATTATTTCTAGAATTCACGGTCGTCGCCGCCGCCGTCTTCAAACATCATGGTCGCCGCCTCCGTTATTTTCTGACTCCACAACCGACTCCGCCGTCGTCCGATTCTCCCGTGGCCTCCGCCTCCGCCGTCTCCCAACGCCGCGGCCGCAGCCGCTATTATTTCCTAACCCTAGGGCTGACGCCGTCGTCGCTCATTTCTCCAGCGGCCGCCGGCGCCGTCACTCCTCTCTTCCTCGGACGTCGCCACCGCCGGCCGCTTCCCACTTTCTGCCGCCCGCTCTCCCGGTTGTTGGCGACGATCTCCCTCCTCGACGGAAAGTTCACCAGCAAGTTTGTCGGCCGGCCGAGGAAGCCCGTCTCCATCGTCCAATCACGCTCTCGCAATCGCCGCCGTCGGTTACGTGGGTAACCATCCACATGATCTCCCGTAATGGTGATAATGCGTTGCAAAAAATAGAACGGTCTGCATATAACGAGATTAATATGCATATTAAACCATAGTCCCGTAAAAATAAATATAATATTTTGGTCTATTGATAGCAATCATGGTGGATATGGGCTGCGGATAACCGCTTAACCTCCATAACCACCCATGAATTCTATAAATAGGGCCCCAGACCCACATTTAATTTTGATTCTCTTTCCTTCCTCAGGAAATCCTCCTACGGATCTTCTCTCTCCTTCCTCCTTCACCTCCACCTTCCTCGAAGGTCTTCAAGCGCTCTTTGAAGATCTCCTTTGTCTTCGATGCCTCCTTCGGAGATCTTCATCTTCTTCGTCCGGGAAATCCTCCTACGGATTTTATCCCTCCTACATTTCTCTTCCATGCGGGCTCCCGCGCGCATCGCCTCTCTGCGCGCTCCTGCGCGCGTTGCCTTCCTTGCGCGCTCCCGCGCGTGTTTTCTTCCCTGCGCGCTCCTGTGCACGTTGCCTTCCTTGCGCACTCCCTCACGTGTTTTCTTCCTTGCGCGCTCCTGTGCGCATTGCCTTCCTTGCGCTCTCTCGAGCGTGTTTTCTTCCTTGCGCGCTCCTGCGCGCGTTGCCTTCCTTGCGCGCTCCCGCGCGTGTTTTCTTCCTTGCGCGCTCCTACTCGCGTTGTCTTCCTTGCGCGCTCCCGCGCGCGTCCTCTTCCCTGCGCGCTCCCGCGCGCATCCTTTTCCCTGCGCGCTCCTGCGCGCATCGCCTCCTTACGTGCTTTCGTGTGCGTCGCCTCCTTGCGCCCTCCCATGTGCGTCACCTCCTTGCACGCTCTCCCACTCGTCGCTTCCTTGCGCACTCTCGCGCGCGTCTCTCCCTCGCGTGTTTTTGCGTGCGTCTCTCCCCTGCGTGCTCCTGCGCGCTCTCACACACGTCGCTCCCTTACGCGAGTCTCTTTCCCCCATGCTCCACGCACTCTCCTTTTGCAAGCGTCCTGCGCTCTCTCTATTTACCCGCAACCGCTCAGTGCGCCCTCCTACAGCAAGCGTCTAGCGCGCTCTCCTCCAGCAAACTCCCAGCGCGCTCTTTGCCAGCAAGTGCACCACGCGCTCCAGAACAAGCACTCCATCTACCGATAAGACAACCAAACCACGCTTCTCCAAAAGGCAATCATAGTCAAGGAACGGAGGGTAAGACGTGTTGAGTGCGCCTCCGAGCCTCAAAGCTCCAGACATCAGAACGTGTACAGCAAGCCGATCCCGCCTCCAGAAATTATTAGAAGACTCCAGAATACAACAAGCGCATCGCTCCCCGCAGCACTCGAAGAAATAATTAGCCCTGTGAGTGGTGGCCTGTCACCCTCTAGGTTCTCTCTCTCTCTCCCTAATAATTGTAACGAGAGGCGGTCTGTCGTGCTCGAGTTCTTGAAGAAGCCCTGTAACAACACACAGATCTAGTGGAGGTTTGGTCGGCACAGATCCGAAAACGTGGTTTTTCACCTCTTTTCGGTGTTTTCCACGTCAAAAAAATTACCTTGTTAACTTTCTATTTTCATTGACTATGTGCGCGCTCGACTATTCCGAGAGCTAAGACGGTTCAAGAATTCCGGCCCAACCGGAACGTCGAGTTAGTCCGCAATATATAATAATACGCGGCACGTAACAACTGCATTCCGATAAACCTGAAAAAACAAGCAAACGAAAGGCAAATGCAACTATAAAAATGTTGGGGTAACACACTCAAAGACGACAGTTTATATCTAAGGGTATATTAAGGCTCTGTTAAGAATATCTGTAGCAAGGTTACAGGCTTACAGCATACATAACAATTCCAGATAAAATAGAGGAATAAATAAATTGAGCAGAGTAAGAGAGTCATGAGAAGATAAGACACTGTTATTATAAAGAGGCTTGTTGTGCTTGCCTTCATGCAGATGTGGAAACTTGATGTCCGGCTACGTGAATTGTATCATACATGAGTGCTCAACCGTCAGCCTGAAATTATTGCATATATAATAAAATTAAGGTAAAACTATATTGTAAAACTAATTAACATCAATTTTTTAGGAGAAAAGTCTAAGCAAAAAATTTAGAACTATAATATGAAAGTAACTATTGTAATTCTTGGCTTATTAAAACCTTCACCAGCATTAAATAATATTTTTTGATTTATTTATTTATGTTAGATAAGTGTTGCATTAAATAATATTTTTTGATTTATTTTGTTTAATTACCATGATGCTTAGAGGAGCGGCAAAAATACAAACGGAGAAGGTGGCAAATATCCCCCCAAGTATAATGGTGCTGGTGGCCACGGGCACGGGCGGAACTACAGCCAGGCACGGTAGGGCACGTGCCCGATCGATATTTCCGCCTGGGTATTGTGATTTCTGTATTCCCGATCCCGTCACCCGTCCCGATCCCGGCCCCCCTCGGCTGCTCTCCGCCCAGGTCTTCTTCTTCTTCTTCCTGGACTGATGTCCAGATTTCTGTAATCTGGACTGAAATAGATTTCAGTCCAGATTTCACCGTGAAATCTGAACTGATTTCAGTCCAGATTTTTGTGGTGAAGGGTTGATTTCAGTAAAAAAATTTCGGTGGCACTGCCCCCGAACCTCTGCTCAGGTGCGCTGCCCCCCGAACCCCCCGAACCCCCCGAATTGACAGTACTTAGATTGTGCCTATGCGACTTCAAAATCCTAGTTCCGCCACTGGCCACGGGAGAGGAGCAGAGTGCATGCTAGGTTCAAAACCCGAACATTGTAATGTCGAGGAAGACAACTGTTCGAGCCTTAAATAACTGCCATTTTAAGATTGATTATTTACTCCTATATATATTAATGTTACCTTAATTAAGATTAGATAATTATACCTTCGCTCTCCTTGGGGCATAGATTAAGTACATAAGGATGTATCCAATCTCGTTGACACGGCCAATGAAGTTAATGTTAGTTACAGCTTATTTTGTAATCCATGTCTTATTGACCAGAACCTTTTTTCTTCGTGTGGGCCCCTTATCTTCCGGGCCACTGCTTATGTGCTATATATAGCACCTTGTCTTTTTCCAAAAACCCTAGACAGAAAGAGGCAAATGTTGCCCATCTTCTTCTCACTGCACTGTTTCATCATCTTCTTCTATTTTGTTGTTGCTGTGTTAATTCCTTGCAGGTTCCTGTAAAAGATCAAAGCAGCAATGTTGTATTTTTCAACATTTGGTATCAAGGGAGCGGCTCTGGCCATCAGAAGAACACGTGTACAGTATCTTTTTTTTTTGAATCTACTGTTCGATTCTTCCTTTCGATCCTCATCACATGGCTGCTCTCGCTTCATCTACCAGTCATGCCTTTATGTACACACAAACAGGTATACCCATATTTGAAGTAGAATCATACGACTATTGGAGTAAACAGATGAAAGTATACTTCATCTCTCAGGGACTGTGGGAGTTTGTTCAAGCTAGTGTTCCACATGTCCCAGACGATTCCTCCACCAGTAAAAGAAAAGAGAACAGTCTGAACAAGTTAAAGTATCAACTGACAAAGAAGAAAAATTGTGTGTTCAAGTTCAGTTGGAAAACCAGAGAAAGGATGCCAAAGCTATCCTCTGCATCCAACAAGGAGTCGGCAGGGCTATTCTTCCCTTGATCATTGATGCAGAAACTTCAAAGGAAGCATGAGACATTTTGAAAATTGAGTATAGAGGCAATGAGAGAGTGATTTCCATTAGATTAACTCTCCTATGGCGAGAGTTTGACAACCTCAGCATGCGGGAAGGTGAGTCAATTCAATCCTTTTTCTCTAAAATACCACTCTAGTGAATCAGATTAGAACCTATGGTTATGACCTGCCGGAGAAGCGTATAGTGTCAAAGATCTTGAGTAGTTTGACAACACGTTTTGAACATGTGGTGGATGTCATTGAAGAAGCCAAAGACATCACCAGACTCACAACTGATGAGCAGCTGAAGAAAGAATGAAAAAGAAGGAAATACAGAATCTCTACCCAACAAAACACATTTGACAACTACTCAGACAGAAACAATGATGAAAAGACCTTACACCGCTGTAAATTGTGTAACAAACCCACTCACCACGAACAGAGCAAGAGTTGTAAGAGGCAGAGGTTTGGTAAGCACAAAGAAGAGGCTTCTGAATCTCTATTTTACTCATCCCTTACACTGACAATGGGTGTTCGAACCATATGACAAACAACAAAGACTCATTTGCGCAATTGCAAAATGTAGAGAAGTGTGAAGTTATAATGGGAGATGGGAATGGTGTGAGAATACAAGGCTCCGGAACAGTGGCAGTGAAGTCAAAGAGAGGAGAAGTTAAATACATCCATGAAGTACAATATGTCCCCAGTGATAGAATTAATTTCAAGATACCAAACACCTAGGGGGTAGGTGAATAGGTTCTTTTCCTTTTTTTACTTAAGGCAGAATATTTTACAGATCTTAAAATAGAATCTAAATATTCTACAGCAATCACAACACAGAAATCACAA
Organism: Platanthera zijinensis; assembly: GCA_039513925.1. Taxonomy (NCBI): domain Eukaryota; kingdom Viridiplantae; phylum Streptophyta; class Magnoliopsida; order Asparagales; family Orchidaceae; genus Platanthera; species Platanthera zijinensis. The sequence continues at coordinate 73,586,007 of CM077082.1, forward strand.
TCACACACACATCACAGATTGCACACAGGTTTATAGTGGTTTCCCAAGGTCTGGGTACATCCACTTTCCCCCTTCACCTATCTAGCAGTGTGCTAGATTCGGCCTAACTTCTTCCTTCTTCTCAGATCCACAGATCTTACAGCTCAGAACCCTGAAAAGTTCCTACAACTCAGAACCCTATAAGGTTCCTACAACTCAGGCTAACAACCCTACCTCAGCCTTGCCCCAAGGCCTACAACTTAGAGAACTAATTCTCCTACACTCAAGCTCAAACAACCTTACAACTCAGAGATCTAAATCTCCTACACTCAGCCTTTATAACACATGCTTACAACTCAGATCATTGAAAAGATCCTACAGAATTTGATAAGTATTTTTGATGGACTCTTACCCTTGTTGAGAGAAAGGATAAGAGGATTCTTGATCAGCTTCTTGATGAGACTGATGACTGAAATCAACCTGTTCTTTGCTTTCTTCAAAACTTCTTGAATCTGAACTCAGTAGGGTTGATCTCCTTTGAAGTCGACTGACTGCAAGCTTCCTTCTTAGAATCAGAAATAAATCTGAATCCTTCTTAGCAGATTGGTTCAAGATCTGCTTCTTAGGAGACTTGTAGATGTCTCCTCCTTTACTTCAACAGTTGAAGATCTCTCTCTCTCTCTTCAGAACTTATGAAGTTTATTCAGAATTCTTGCTTGAATTCTCCTTAGATCTTCTCACGAAAATCTTCTTCAGTGTGACGTGCACTTTCTTGATCAATGATCAATACTTCAGTATTTGTGTCTGTTGTTGTTGTTCATCATCTTTGATTTGACAGAAACCATACTGATAGTTTAACTTTCAAGGCAGCCTAAACACCTAGTGGGGGGGGGGGGGGTGAATAGGTTCTGCTTCTCTTTCTAAAACTTCTAGGCAGAATTCAATTTAATAACTAATATAATAAACACAGCAATCACAGAAAACAAAACATCACAGATTGCACTATGTTTTATAGTGGTTCCCCAAGGTCTGGGTACATCCACTTTCCCCTTCACCTATCTAGCAGTATGCTAGATTCGGCCAAACTTCCACTTATCTCAGATCAATAGATCTTACAACTCAGAACCCAACTGGTTCCTACAACTCAGGCACAACTGCCCTACCTCAGCCTTGCCCAAGGCCTACAACTCAGAGAATATCCTTCTCCTACACTCAGGCAAACAGCCCTACCACTCAGAGTTCAACACTCTTACACTCAGCCTTTATAACATAGGCTTACAACTCAGATCTGTATAAACAGATCCTACAGAAATATAGAAAAGATTGTTTTAATTGTCTTGCCAAAGTTGAGAGAGAAAAGGCAATGACAATTCTTGATCAGCTGATGCAATCAACTGTTTCTTAGCCTTCTTCAAAGCTTCTTGAAAATGTACTTAGCTGAGTTGATTCCAAACAGCTTCTTGAGAATCCACTGGTGGATTCTTTCTTCTTCTTCAAATTCTGACTTGATCTCTCTCTATCCAGAACTTTGAATGATTCTTCTGAATTCTGATTAGAACTCTTCTTAGATCTATCCTTAGATAGTCTTCTTAGATCTCCCGGAGAAGATCTTCTTAAGTGCCTAGCACTTTCTTGAAATGAGTAGAATCGTAATCCTTCTCCACTTTCTGATCCAATGTATTTCAAAAGGTCAGTTCTATATGTTTTTTTCATGCTTTTCTCCTTCTGAATCTGTCTATTTATAGACATTCTTCATGGTAACCGGCTGATTCGGTTTCTAACCGTTTTCTGACAAGTCTGACAACTTCAGTTAACCGGTGATAACCCACAGCTGTCAAGTCTTCAAACAAGTCCTGTGCCTTAGTCTTGAATCACAAGTTGTTGAAACAGTCTGTCAGAAAGTGTCGAGACAATCTGTCTATTTATGTCGACATAATTGACTTTGGTGTCGACACAGTCTTCAGTGATGTCGACTAAGTTGCCTTTGAGTCGACACAGCTTCTTCTGCAAATAACTTGATCTTGACTCTTCAGTGTGTCGACACAAGTCCTGTGTGTCGACACAATTGTTGTAGAATCATAACTTTAGTGAGTGTCGACTTAGCCTTCAGGTGTCGACACATTCATTTTTTAACTCTGCTATTATGTGTCGACTTAATCACAATGTGTCGACACATTCTGCTGGTGTCGACTAACTTGAGGTCGACTATTTTCTTCTGTGTCGACACATTCAGATGATGTCGACAATCTTGAGATCGACTATATTCTTCTGTGTCGACACATTCTCCCAATGTTTGAGGTCGACGCTTTTCTTCTGTGTCGACACAATTTCCCAGTATTGTGTCGACTCTTTCTTCTGTGTCGACACAATTTCCCAGTGTTGTGTCGACTCTTTTTCTGTGTCGACACAAATTCCAGTGTTGTGTCGACTTACTTCTTCTGTGTCGACACTTTTTCCCAGTGTAGTTGTAGACTAACTGCTATGTGTCGACACTGCTTCCCAGTGTTGTGTCGACTATTTTCTTCTGTGTGTCGACACTGCTTCCTTTGTGTCGACACTTGGACTTAGAATTTTTCTGCATACTTTATCAATTCTCCACCTGCACATGTCAACTTAAAATAACATCAAATACACCTTGATGTATATCATTGAGCTAAGTTGGGCTTCTTCAAATCAGGTACACATTTTCCAATGTACCCAACAATCTCCCCCTATTTGGAGAAGTCATAACCCCTATAGCCAATGATATACACCATTTATAAACAGTACTTAAATGATGATTAATGACATAGCAGGAATACTTTAAATATAAACAAAACATAACATAGAATAATTCATCACAGAATGCACATTATAATATGCCAAACAACATTTTGTTTATAACAGGGTAATGTTTGATTACAAAGTTTTACATTTGATGAGTACATCACAACATTACAAAAATATATTTAAAACAAAATCAGGATTGATCAGGCTCTCTAATCATAATCCCTTTGCCAGACTGAATTGTAGCTGTCACAGGAGCTTCTGATTCTTCAGCTAACTTCTTTCCTTTAAGATCAGCCTTCTTCTGAGCTTCTTCCTTGATCCTTTGCCTTTCAAAATAATGAAAAAGCTTTGGGAAGTATTTGCTTGGCTCCTTAGCATCTGATGGCAGTCTTCCCAGCTTGGCTTTCCTTCTGAATTGTACAATTGCCTCTTGCCTCGCCTCATACTTCTGCCATTCAATTTCATTGTACCACTTCCTCTCTCATGAACTTTATCTTGTACAGCTTTCCATGCAGTGAGTATGATGTTCCTTGAGGTAGGACTCCACTGCTCATAATCTGGCTTCAGTACAGCCTGCTCTCTGAATTTCTTCTTTGCCAATAGAGCATCCTACTGTTCTTTCAGAGTAGCCTCAGGCTTATCAACTTTTCCAAAGACAATATTAGTAACCTCCTTTGGAGGACTATACATTCCTTGAACTTTCTGATCAATCAAGTCAAAATCTGGAGGGGGGTATATGACTTGGGCAACCTCAGGTTGATTGCCTTCAAGTAGATTAGATTGTATTCCTGACTCAGCTACCATAGCATCATCACACAATGGGGGATATCCCAAAGTGGCTCGTATGCTATTGGTCACCCACTTTGTGTGCTCAGAGCCTGCATGAATTAGCATCCTCTCCCCCTTTATGGCTTCTCTTGAGACATGATCTCTAAGATCTTCTTTTTGAAATCGAATTTGGCCATCCAAATAATTCACTCCTTCCTTGAAAAATGGTCTTAACTTTTGAAGCTTTTCAGATATTTCCTTTTGAGAGGTTGTGATGACAGTCTTAACAGATGCAATAGCAGCCTGAAAATTCTTATCAAATTCTTCCATTTCTTTGGCTCTATCTACAGGCATCCCTGGAACAATCTTCTTCACCTCTTTAATGATCTCATTATGAGATTCAGTTAAATTGTCATTCATTCTTATTTGATTTTCCAGAACATAACTTTGCTTCAAAGCAATATCATCCACTTTTGTAGAGATAGCCTCCTGTTGTTTAGCCAGATAAACTACAGCATTGCCACCCTTGTGGAAGCAATCTGTCATTTCAGTTTTATGCAAGTTTACTTGAAATTGGATGGACTTGATATCCTGAGCTAAGTCAAACTGAACTGACTTGCTATTTTCATCAACATACTTCTCTAGAGCCATCCTTTGGTCATCCAATTTTACTTGAAGATCTACCATAAATTTATTGTAATCAAAGGCTGGAGAAACTTGTGGAGTTGTTGTCTGCAATGCCTGCTTATAGTTCTTGCTTCTTCTCTTAAAGACAACAAGTTTTCTTTTCTTAGCCACCCTGGCTTCTTCAGTTTCTGTGTCAGAGGAAGTATCTACATGAATTCTTTCTTGTGGATGATGAATTGTATCTGTTCCAGGGAGTTGTTGCTCAGCTTCAACATCCACAGGCTCATCCTCAACCTGTGTTTCCACAGCAGCTTCCTGATCAATGTCCATTCCTATGGACTTCTCAATATCTGGTCCACCTCCTTCTTTATCAGCAGCAGTATCAACATCTGGGAATAAGTCCTCCATAGTAAATTCCAGTTGAGTGGTCACTTCTGCAGCAGTTAAATCTTGAGATATGTTTAACTGTGCTTCCTCTTGGACTTGCACCTCAATATTTGTAGTGGCAGGAGTAGGTGTGGACACTAGCTCCCCCTGAACCTGTGCAGTAATAAGAATATGAGCAATGTCTTTTATAGTAAAATACATTAGCTCCCCCTATACCTAAGCAGGAGTAGATACCTTTGGAGCAGAAGTGGAAACTGGCTCCCCCTGCATCTGTGCAGGTGTTGATACTTCCTGGACCACAGTTGAGTCAAGCTGAGTCCCTTCTTGTACTTGTTCAGATTCTTGATTTGGTGTAGGGGATTGCACAGGGGTGTCTGGCCTGCTCTCTTCAGGCACATCCTTGGACAGCACCCTATCCCACCTGGAGAATAGTCTCATATCCATTCTTCTCATATGGTTAATCTTACTCCCTTGCAGTGCTGCATCACATCAGGAATCACTCCAGTGAAGTACAGGCTCATGATCCTAGCCATGTTAGGCTTCTTGATTCCCTCTTTGATCTTGTCAAAGAGCACTCCTGACCAATCAGTAGGAATAGTAAAAACTATCCTGGTCATCAGGCTGAACATATAGGCAGAAATCCTATCATGTCCACCTGTCTTGCAGAGGATTACCTTTCCAACTACTTCAGACAAGAACTTCCCTTGCTGATTCATTCCCTTTCTGTTAAATGCAGCTCCAATCTTCAATCCTGAATCCAGGCCACACCATTGAAGGGCTTCCCTTGTCTTAGATATAGGAACTTCCTCTTCATTCTCAACCACTTGCAGTTGGAAGATCTTTCTTAAACTTCTTTGATTAATCTTTACCTTCGTCCCTTGAACAGTGGACTTAATCTTGAGGCCAGTAGAATGGACTGATGCAGAGATAAAGAACTCGTGCACCTCCTTCTTCCAGATCTTAGTTGGTTCTGAAATGAGAAATTCTAACCCTGATGTAGAGAGAAGGGTGATAACTCCTTGAACATCAGGCGGCGCCTCTGCAAAGGCCTGGCGCACTAACTCATATCCTTCATTGATGTTATCTTCAATCCTTGGCGCCATCGTTGTGTCGAGAAAGCTTGAGAGAAGAGAGAAAGAAAGACTGTCGACACAGGGTTTGAGTCTCGAAAACCTTGTAAGCGTGTCGACACAAAGAGCTTTTGACCTATTTATAGCTTCTGTTGAAAGAAGTTCAAAAGGCGCCAAAAACAGTCTAAATGTGTCGACACAGACGGAATGTGTCGACACAGGCTTCTATTAACTCGACATTTCTTCAGCCTACTATGTGTCGACACCAATTTGTGGTTATGTCGACACCTTGGATACATAGTAGAAAGACAGAAATTCTGTGTCGACACTAAGGACAAGTGTCGACACATATTTGTAAGTGTCGACACCATAATTCTGGTTGAGTCGACATTACATTTCTGGTTAAGTCGACAATAAAACTCTTAAGTGTCGACACATATTCTCTGTGTCGACACAATATTTCTGACTTGTCGACATAATTTCTCTGAGTCGACACATTATTACTGAATGTGTCGACACATTCTTACTTAGCCAATTTCTGTAACTTCAATGTGTCCTTTTTAACACTTGATTATGTTGTTACTACTTTTACTTACTTATAAACCATTTCAATAGCATTGTTAATGATTTTGTTTAATACATTAATCAATGGTTAACATACCTAATTCAATTTTGAATTTATTGAATTTGGTTTCATCTAAAGGCTTAGTAAATACATCTGCTATTTGATAATCTGTTTTTACAAATTCCAATGAGATGTCACCTTTTTCTACATGTTCTCTAAGAAAATGATATTTGATTTCTATATGCTTAGTTCTACTATGAGAAACTGGATTATTAGCAATAGAAATAGCACTCTTAGAATCACATAAAAGGGGTGTTCTACTTACCTGAATACCATAATCTTTAAGCTGATGCTGCATCCATAATAGCTGTGCACAGCAGCTTCCAGCAGCAATATACTCTGACTCAGCTGTGGAAATTGCCACACTAGTCTGTTTTTTACTACTCCAAGATATTAGTCTTCCTCCCAGGAATTGACAAGTACCTGTAGTACTCTTTCTATCCTCTCTACATCCTGCAAAATCTGCATCTGAATAGCCTGTTAGTTGAAAATCTCTATTCCTAGGGTACCAAAGACCTAGAGTAGGAGTGCCCTTTAGATATCTCAGAATCTTTTGACTGCAGTATAATGAGATTCTTTAGGGCAGGCTTGGTACCTAGCACAGACACATGTTGCATACATAATGTCAGGTCTACTAGCAGTGAGATATAGTAGAGACCCAACTATTCCTCTATACAATGATTCATCAACAGGTTTACCTGCCTCATCTTTGCATATTGGCATACTTGTCCCCATAGGAGTTCTCATGGAGGAGGATGACTCCATACCATATTTCTTAATTAATTCCTTGGTGAACTTAGACTGGGATATGGACAATCCATCATCAGTCTGTCTTACTTGGAGTCCCAAGAAGAACTTAAGTTCTCCCATACTGCTCATCTCAAACTTCCCTTGCATAAGTTTGGCAAACTTTTTACAAAGGTTGTTTTCAGTAGATCCAAAGATTATGTCATCAACATAGATCTGGACTAAGATGATCTTTCCTTTGGATTCCCTAAGGAATAGAGTTTTGTCTATCTTTCCTCTTGAGAATTTATTCTCAATGAGGAAGGTAGACAGGGTTTCATACCAAGCCCTTGGAGCTTGTTTTAACCCATACAAAGCTTTCCTAAGCTTATACACAGAATCAGGTTTAAGAGGATCTACAAAACCTGATGGCTGCTCTACATATACTTCTTCTTTAAGATCACCATTCAGAAATGCTGACTTCACATCCATCTGGTATACTTTGAAGTCTTGGTAGGCTGCATAGGCAAGGAACATTCTGATTGCCTCCAGCCTTGCTACTGGAGCAAAGGTTTGATCAAAGTCAATCCCTTCTTCCTGCCTGTATCCTTTTGCAACCAATCTTGCTTTATTCTTTACTATTATTCCACTTTCATCTAGCTTGTTCCTATAGATCCACTTAGTTCCAATTATGTTGTGGCCTCTTGGTTTAGGAACAAGCTCCCAGACTTTGCACCTTCTAATTGATTCAGCTCCTCTTGCATAGCATCAATCCAGTGCTGGTCTTGGATAGCTTCTTCAAACTTCTTAGGTTCCATTTGGGACAAGAAACTAGAATGCAAAACTGTGCTTTGATTTCTGCTTCTAGTTTGCACTCCTTGTCTTGGATCACCAATTATCTGATCAGTAGGATGATCTCTTAGATATCTTATAGCTGGAGGTAGATTCCCTTCAGGTTGTGCATCTCCAGCTTCTTCATTCTGCTGTTCCTCTTGGTTTTCATCAGCTTCCATTATCTCTTGTACTCCCCCTGGACAGCAGCCTTCATTTTCCAATGCTCCCTCTTCCTTTGAAGCTTCAGCAATGGAGAGCTTGTCCATCTTCTTGCTTATACCTGTTGAGTCATTTGATCTACAAGACAACTCACAATTGATTAATCTTGTTTCATCAAATACAACATGCACAGATTCTTCAACAACTTGAGTAGTTAAGTTGAAGACTCTATAGGCCTTACTATTTGTGCTGTACCCAACAAATATCCCATCCTGGGATTTGGCAGCAAACTTAGTCAAATATGACTTGCCATTGTTAAGTATATAGCATTTGCAACCAAAGATCCTAAAATAGGATAGGTTTGGTTTTCTGCCTTTCACAATCTCATAGGGAGTCTTTCTGTGGCCTTTGGTGATAGAAGCCCTATTGATGACATGACAAGCAGTGTTAACTGCCTCAGCCCAAAAATATTCTGGGAGAGAGGTGTCACTCAATAGAGTTCTACCAGCTTCAATTAATGTTCTATTCTTTCTTTCAGCAATACCATTTTGCTGAGGTGTTCTAGGTGAGGAGAACTCTTGGAAAATCCCAAAGTCTATACACAAGTTTGTTATGCTTTCAGATTGAAACTCAGTACCATGGTCACTTCTAATTTTGACCACTGTACTATTCAGTTCATTCTGAATTTGCTTTACAAAATTAAATAATACACTTGGGGTTTCAGATTTTTGTCTCAGAAAGAACACCCATGTAAATCTAGAATAGTCATCTACAACCACTAGAGTGTAGACCTTCCTACCTAGACTGTGAACTGGCATAGGACCAAAAAGATCCATATGCAAGAGGTATAAGCACCTCACAGAATCCTTGTTTTCAAGGGTTTGAAATGAGGTTTTTGTCTGCTTGCCCTTTTGACAAGCTGAGCATACCCCTTCCTTTATACACTTAACTTGAGGCCATTCCTCACTAGTTCTTTACTAAAGAGTTGGCCAATTGTCTTGTAGTTTAGATGAGCCAATCTCTTGTGCCACTTAACACAATGAGAAGCATTGTCATCAGCTACAAGACAAATGGGGGATGCCTTATTCTCACATTCAAAATTAAGGCAATACACATTTCTCTTCCTATACCCAGTCAATATGATCTCTTGATCACTTGACCTTTTGATATGACATCCATCCTTACCAAATGAAATGTCATATCCTAGATCACTCAGCTGGCTTATGCTTATTAGATTATGTTTCAAACCTTTTACATAGGCCACTTGGGTGATAGTAATTAGGTTGAAGAGATGTTACCAAATCCTTTGATGACTCCTTTTCAGATCCACCAAAGATCACTTTATGTCCATCTTTGACAGATGAATACTCCTTCAGCAGCCCCTTTGTTCCAGTCATGTGCCTGGAACAACCACTATCCAAGTACCATATAGGGGCATGGTTACTTGGATTCACCTGCAATACAGAATTACTTACCCTTAGAACCCAAGTAAGTCTTGGGTCCTTGGTTCAGGTTAGCCTTAATAAAGTTATCATAACCTCTTCTAACAGGTAGTAGACTCTTATTCTTTATAACACTTGTGTTATACCAGCAGTCCAATGCAAAATGACCCCTCTTGCCACAGCACCAACATTCAAACTTATTGTATCTAGATCTAGATACATCCTTGTCAGAAGCATTTCTGTTCATTGCTGGTGCTGTTGCAACTTCACCTACTGATTTCTTAAAACCATAGGGTTTATGACCATAGGTAGGCCTGCTTGCCTTAACACCCTTGTTCTTCAGAACATTTGTCTTAATATGATCCTGAATGTCTTCATGATCATATATGTTAGAAGGCACTTTCTCCTTACCAAATCTTATGGGGACTGAAAGGTTTAGTGGCTGAATAGGGGCTTTGCCTTTCCTCTTGAATCTGCCAGCCCTGGAGTTACCTAAATCCTAATCCAGCCTTACCCTTCTGAGTGACAAATTCATCTATCAAGGGTAAGACAGATTTTGGCTTAGAGTAACTAGCCACTAAATCCCTTTCAATTCTAAGTCTGTCCTCCAGACTCTTCACTTGATCATTAGTATAATTAATTGTGCCCATCTGAATAATAGTTATATTCTTCAGCTTGGCAATTTCAGCTAACTTTTGATCAAGGACTTTTCTAACTCAGTTGTTGCAACCCTTAGATCAGCAATTTCCTGAGCCTGTGATTTAACCAGGTTCTTGCTTTTCTTAAGGGCCTGCAAAGGTCCCATACTTGTCTATCAATTGATAGACATCTCCTTCAGATTCCAGATACATTTCATCACTTGATGCAGATGTAGCTGATTCTTCTCTTGTCTTACAAAACAGATGTCAAGAAGGACCAGTTTACTCTTAGAACCAGAATGTTCTGGCTTAGGTCCTCTTCTGTCTATTCATCCAAACCCATGCATTGATGTTCAGTGATGGGAGTCTAGCAACTGCATAAACTCCTCTTCCTCAGATGCAGCATATAATCCAATATATGCTTCAGCTTCAGATCCTGATTCTGAAGTTGACTGGTCTGACAGACTTTTATCTTTCTTTGCTACAAAGGATTTCTCCTTCTTGCCTTTCTGATAAGTCTTTCTCTTTTCTGAAGATTCCTTCCTTTTGTCAGGACAATCAGCCACTACATGTCCAGGCCTATTGCAACAATAGCAGACAATCTTTGAAGTAGTGGCTTTGCTGGGCTTTGACCTGCTTTTCTCTTTCCTTGATGACCTTCTTTTCTGATAATAGTCATCTACTTGCTGTGATGAGGAAGGCCTAGACTTCCATTGCTTCTTTTTCAAGAACCTTTGAAATTGCCTAGTGAATGCAGCAAAGTCTGCATCTGAATCACAGCTGACTGAACCCTTATCTGAATTTTCAGAACTACCTTCTTCAACTTCCTTAGGAGGAGATGGTGATTTCCTCCTATTCTTTCTGGTGGCTTCAGCATTAAATGCCACAGTCTTTTCTCTATGCTCTCCTCTTGAGTTTCTTTCCTCCTCCTTCCTTACCATAAGTTGCATTTCATAGGATAGCAACTTTCCAAACAGAGTTGGAGGAGATATCTCTGCCAATTTTGTCACTTCTCTTATGGCACAGATCTTTGTATCCCAATCCTTTGATAAGGATCTTAAGAATTTGTCATTCAGTTCATAGGTACTGAAGACTCTTCCATAGGAAATTAGCTCATTCACAATTCTATAGAATTTCTTATAGCACTCAGTTATGCTATCAGATTTTCCTTGTCTAAAACTTTCATACTCCTGATTTAGCATAGATTTTCTGTCCAGCCTTACTTCTTCTGATCCCTCCATGTAGACAATCAATGTGTCCCACATCTCCTTGGAGGTCTTGCAGTGAATTAGATTCTGAAATGTTGAATCATCTATGGCACTGACAATGATGTTCTGTGCCCTTTTGTCCATGGTTGCCAAGATGATTTCATCCTTGGTCATTTCAGAATAAGTCTTTGGTGTTTGGATATTTGCATCAAGAACAGATATCTTCATTGGTATGAAGGGGCCTTCCTGTACTGTGATGTAAATCCTTGGGTCAGATGCTTCCATAAACAATCTGACTCTTTCTTTCCAGATCCCAAAGATTTCCTTCTTGCATATGGGTAATTTCATTGACCCTAGCTCCTTATGATTCTCTCCAGAACCCATCTTCTTGATTCTTGAGTCTGCCTATCAGATCTACCTCAGACTGTTAAGTCCTTTTTGAGGAACCTCCCTCTGATACCACTTGATAGTTTAACTTTCAAGGCAGCCTAAACACCTAGAGGGGGGGGGGTGAATAGGTTCTGCTTCTCTTTCTAAAACTTCTAGGCAGAATTCAATTTAATAACTAATATAAAAACACAGCAATCACAGAAAAACAAACATCACAGATTGCACTATTTTTATAGTGGTTCCCCAAGGTCTGGGTACATCCACTTTCCCCCTTCACCTATCTAGCAGTATGCTAGATTCGGCCAAACTTCCACTTATCTCAGATCAATAGATCTTACAACTCAGAACCCAACTGGTTCCTACAACTCAGGCACAACTGCCCTACCTCAGCCTTGCCCCAAGGCCTACAACTCAGAGAATATCCTTCTCCTACACTCAGGCAAACAGCCCTACCACTCAGAGTTCAACACTCTTACACTCAGCCTTTATAACATAGGCTTACAACTCAGATCTGTATAAACAGATCCTACAGAAAATATAAGAAAAGATTGTTTAATTGTCTTGCCAAAGTTGAGAGAGAAAAGGCAATGACAATTCTGATCAGCTGATGCAATCAACTGTTTCTTAGCCTTCTTCAAGCTTCTTGAAAATGTACTTAGCTGAGTTGATTCCAAACAGCTTCTTGAGATCTCACTGGTGGATTCTTTTCTTCTTCTTCAAATCTGACTTGATCTCTCTCTATCCAGAACTTTGAATGATTCTTCTGAATTTTGATTAGAACTCTTCTTAGATCTATCCTTAGATAGTCTTCTTGATCTCCCG